>VZRN01004407.1:4998879-5088887 GCA_013397935.1 Dasyornis broadbenti | reverse complement strand
AAAAAAAAAAAAAAAATGCTCTCTCTTGATTTCAAAAGAATGCAGGATCACACCTTCTGGGAATGTTTTCCTGCTATTTCTACTGTGTATTACATGGCATGAAATGAATTAGAGGGCCTGTTAATGGTCCCTAAAACAATTGCATCTTTGAACGTGAAATGAACTCAAAATTTAAAACATTTTAAAATCCTAGCAGCATTCCAAAATTCTAATGTATTTGTAATATTCTGTAAATTATGTAACATTTATTCCTTATGTTTCTAATATCTGCTATATTCTGATACATTCTAAATACAACGAAGACATAATTACAGCTCCTAATGGAAAGTGTTGCTTACCAGATATGAGTCTTGATTAAAAAAAAAAAAAATATACTACTATGCATAAAAATCTCTTGTTAAAATACTTTTTGAATAAAAATGTACACAGAGAAAAATATCCATCAGCTTTTCTCATTATAGCTAATGGCAAAACCTCATCGATTACAACAGGAGTTCTTTTCAGAGAGCTTTTCTGCTTACTTTCACTGCAGGCCAAATTATACCTCTGTAATCTCTGGAACCCTTAGTATTTTCCATTGCCACATCAACAGCTGCTGGCAAGTGCTCAGCCTTTTTTCAAGTGCCTGAGTCTCTGCTGATGTCCCCAGCCAGCTTGCTCCACGGGGTCACATCTGAAATGCACACATTCTGCTGCTAGAATTGTCATTTCCCTCCCATCTAATAACTAATCTCAGCAAGGATTTATACCAATCAAATGAAAGATGTGCAGAACATGATTATTTGAGTGTCAATCTCTGCATAAACTCATTTTTGGGATAGTAAATCAATGGAGTAAAGCTCAGTGACGAGCCTATTTTATCTAAAGCAAGATTAATTACTGATCTGCTAAATAATAATATAGTCACCAGTTGAACCTAGGCAATGTTTTAAAACATGTTTTCTGTTCATTTGATTCAAATCCATTTTGATTAGGTATCATGTAAGAGTATGGAAGGGAAGCAGATGACCCTTTTCTATATGTATATAAAAAATGCATATTGTTTGCCATTTATCATATGTTTTAAGTACAGATGCTTAAATTATGGCTCATTATTTTTGCTTTCTATGGGCATGAAGAATGGGATTTTGAGTTTGTTCACATGAAGGTAGTGAATTCCAAAACTTCCTACCTGTCAGCATCAGTTGCTTTCTAAAAGTACAAATTTCCCCCCTTTTCATGGTCACTCAGTCAGGAAAAATACCCAAAATATTATAGCTCATGTAACTAAATGCAGCTATACACAAAATAGCATGTATTTTTAAAAATTGTAATAGATCCTGGAGCAAAAAAAAGGTTAAGACGCACTTAGAATAGGCAAAACAGGACTAATATTTTTAAAAATCACTCCCCACAAGAGGTTCCTGAAATGCAAAGCTTCTGAAAAAAAAAAACCACCATACAATAAAGATATACACAAGCTTACAGAGAAGTTGCTGTTTGAGATCCTATCCAAACTTCCGTCTGATGGCTATAGATGTAAACACACACCCTGCTTCAGACTGGGGTCTGGGACCAGGAAAATGCAAGGAGCTATCTACATGTATGGGAAGTTGAGAAGGAAAAAAATGCCCATAATGTGAATTATTTTCCTGGCTCTGACAAACTCATGGCCATGAACTGTTTCTCACTTAGTTAGTCCTGTCAGAGAAAGGCACTGATTATGGCAAATTCCTCCTGTCTTCATGCTAGTTATTTTCTCCAGTTCTGTACATTTTTCATTTGTTATCCTGAGTGAAATAGACAATGTTTTGCCTTTTTTTTTTTTCTGGAAATTCAGCTTCTTCTATTTCTCTGAAGATGACAGTAAGTTTGTTATTGCAATGAAGTGATAAAATGTACAGTGCTTCTTCAGCCCAGGCCATCTGCAGCTATGGGGCATCATTTATATTGATGCCAACTGGAGATGCCAAAGGTACCATTAACAAAAGACAGGAAAAACTCAACAAAGCTGCAAAACAACCAGCAAGATAAATTTGCCGTTATTATTTTCCAGTCTCTTTTAATGAGATATGTTTTCAATGAGCCAAGCCAGAACAAATATTATGGCCAAACTTCAGTTAGCTTGGAAAGAATCTGTTACCATCAAAAAGACAGTCACAGCATTACCACTGGAGTCTGTAATGACAATGTACCTTGTACAGAGATTATATTTTTCAAGTTGTAACCAGATAAATAGTTGAAGCTCTTAGCAAATTGACAAGGCTGCTGACATAAAGTACACAGACAATTATTTTAGTACATTGATGGCTGTATTTCTCACACACAGTATTTAAACATGATAGCTGCTCTTTTCTTTTGCTGCCTATGCGGGATTTTCACAGACATTGTTATTAACTACGCAGAGCAGCATATAAATTTGTTTGATTCACTTTGCAAAGGGCTGGCCTCACAGTGTTTTGTTATCGTTATGGGATATATTCTGCACAAATTCATATTTACCTGCTTTGCTTTCTTCCCCGTCCATGAGGTGTTCCTGCAGAGCCTAGAAAACTGTTCTCAGTTCCCAGCTGCCTCATTGAAACAAGAGCAAGAAGCCTTGGGGGTCCGTGATCCAGGAAGCCCGCGTGTGGAGTTTGTGGGGTCTGCAGGGATGGCAGCCAGGTTAGCACACACCAACACAGACGTGTATGGGACACACCTGCAGAGTGAAATGGTGAGCTATGAATCACATCAGCTACACACACATGGATTTCTTTTCTTTTTTTAAGTTGCTTTTCATTTGCCATCCTACAACTCTCTGCGTTTGGCTTTTGAGCTGATCACCTTGAAGGACTTTAGTCAACGCACTTTTTCTCTCTTTTGTAGATAACATAGGAATAGGCTACTGGCAACCTCCTTCTGATGAAAAGCTAAGCACTTAGTCATCCCCCTTATTTTCTTGGCTCTTAATTCAGATGTGGACAATTCATCTCATGCCAGGGTTACTAAACTCTCCTTACACATCTCATGAAGGATCTTCTTTCCTAAAACCCCAATAATATTGCATTCATACCTCATGAAGCCTTCGACAGTGTTAACAAACTCATCCCTTTTATTAAGGTTCTCTCACTTCTTCTCCAGTATATTACAGCTACCTCTGTGTCCACTAATTGTATTCTTTATTACAGTTTCTACTAATTTGCCTAGCATGCAAATCAGGGTTACAGTCAGCCTGCAGTCATCCCTGGATCCAAGTGGTAGAAATCCCAGGCTCTGCTGCTGGGAACATTTTGAGGAACAGGTAACATACAACATTGCTATGTGAACCATTTCTATTTAACATATTTTTGAACATGAAGGTAAATAATCTCAAATCCTTTTGGCACTCTTTTGTAAGAGACTGGAAGATTTCTGTAAACAAACACCCTTTTTATGGCATCTTAAATATTTCTCCAATTAATGCTTGGTTTAAAAAAAAAGATACTGCTGGAAAAATTTCTTTGATCACCTTCTCCCTGAATAGTGGTGCAGCCAATATACCTATCTTTTCAGCAATGGCTTTTATCTTCCCTGACTGCTCCTTTAATACCCTGGATCAACAGTGTGCTCCAAACAACTCTCTCAAAATCTTCCTAACTTCTGATGTGATAAAACCAGACTTTGCTACAAGGTTTCATATCTCTAATAGAATACTCCAGTTTTAGCTTTAACTAGCAATATTCATTGTTGCTTGCATGCAAACAATCTCTACTTGGAAAGACTGGTTTTGGGGATTTTTTTTTAAATTTCTTAAATAACTTCCTTTACACGGCTGTGCAATCGTGTTGGCCTTTGAGGGTCATTAAAATAAAATAAAATTCTACTGCAGTGGGTTAGTTTCAACATTTCTCCTTAAAATAAATGCTCTTCTTTATTGAATATATTTGCTAGATCTTGAGCTAGTATATCTCATTTCAAAATGGCAAGTCACAGCATAGTATGGAATGCCATGTCCCACATTATGCTCATCATGCCATTTATGTAAATGTCATTATATGCCATGAAACAGTGCATTGTTTTATTTTTAATACATAAACCTTTTTTTTTTTAATGTGGTACATTGTTGACATCTCTTTTCTGATTTATTGGATAGCTTGCAATGGAAGTGAACACCAAATTCAAGGAAACCTTTTAATACTGTGAAGAAGAAAAACAGATAAGCATTCAGCATACTAATTAGAGGAGCAGCTATTTTTTGGATATGTCTCTTAGCCTGGAATCATTTTTCTACGATATTCAAAACAGATGCTCTTTTAATTAGAAGCAGAAAATCTGAGTTTCAGCTAGCAGCACCCAGGAGTATGGTTTGAGTGTATGGGAGATAAAACACCAAGTTTACATAAGTTCCACCACCTTCTGTTATGTAAATGTCTGCTTATGTATACATCTGTTCGATGGCATCAGCTCAGTCAGAATGTGTGCCTCTCCCTGTGGCTGTGACAGTCTCCCTGCACAGAGTACGGACTACAAGTCAATAAAAAAATAGCATGAGCTGCTCTTCTTGAACAACAGTAGTCAAGACCTGTAGCTTTTCAAGCAGCGGATTCTGGATTCTGGTGCCTGTGCTGTCTACATGCAATTTAGTTAGCTGTGCTGTCTATGGCTATATTTAGAACCAGATTTATTGCTACGGGTATGTTACCAAGAGAGCAGATCCAGCCTGATAGGAGAAAAAATATTAATCCCATTGAGTTGAAAAAATATCTCCTGTAGCCTGCTTATCCTTGTCTCTATTTTATAGCCATGACAGCAGCAATAGATGTCTGAGAAATACCTAAGCCGGAATAAACCTCAGTAGAAAACCCAAAATGAAATGTGACCTCTCAAAAATTTTAATTTTATGACAGCAAAACTGCGATGGCACCTTATTGCTAATGACAACTTCATAGACATAAAGAAACCAAGCCCGTATTATCACCCATATCATTATTCACTCCATGTCTAAATGTGGACAAGAAGAACGAGAAGGAAAAGCACAGCCTTGTTTACAATACTGTCTTCTTGAGGTTCAGGCAGCCATTCCAAAAATAATAACCACCAAGTCACAACAAAAAGCGTTGCCTGGACCTTAACTCTTTTTGGCTCTACATAAGGTAAAGGTTAAGTATAGCAGTTCTATTCCTTCACAGTGCAGGGTTGTCCATGACAACACAGTTATCACAATTCTTATCTTCCACGTTGTTTTGACTGCCTGAAGGTGCATTC
Organism: Dasyornis broadbenti; assembly: GCA_013397935.1. Classification (NCBI taxonomy): domain Eukaryota; kingdom Metazoa; phylum Chordata; class Aves; order Passeriformes; family Dasyornithidae; genus Dasyornis; species Dasyornis broadbenti. Next base: position 5,083,682 of record VZRN01004407.1, on the reverse strand, counting down.
TGTTCACTGCATTTCCAAAGGCAGAAATATCCTGACATTTTAACTGGTTCAAGCCTCTGTTGGAAGCTGAGAGATGAGTGTGCAAGAGGTAACCTGGTGGTTTAAGATGCCACAAGCGATCATGAGACTTACCTAAGCTTAGATAAGGCCCAGAATATCTCAAATATTCTGAGAGCCCTAGAATCAGAGATGTCTACCAAAGACTGGTTACTTCTGATAAAAGAGAAAGACAGCTTCTTCTGGAGCTCTTTTAGTTACTTTACAGAATGAAAAGAGGAAAAAGATCAATGGAATAGGGCTTTAATTGGCTCACCAGTGCTAATCAGACCTGCAGTAATTAGCTTGCTCAATACTTTCTCACAGTATTTGATAAAAAAGGTTGGGTATTTGGATTGTCCTGCCGTATTGAACACATGTACCATATCCAGACTGGCTTGCAGACCCAGGCCCTAAGAAGACCACAAGACATCTGAACACAGACTGTAGCTGCTTGTTACTATAGAGAGGACAGTGTGGGAGGCAAGCTGTAGAGTTTTAAATAGGTTTTAAGACCTAGAAAAAAAGCCTGAGTCAACTGCAGAGAATAGGGAGAGTGAAGGGAAGGAAAACTGATATAGTGAGGTGCATAAGCAGATTGGCAAGACTTGTGACAGTTGGTGCTTTCTTAGAGCTTCAGGTTTTAGAGTTAAGGGACTAAGGAGAGAGATTGATTTAATTTAATGATAGAATACTTTTAGTTCTTGACCAGGTCATTTCAACCCTAAATTTGTAACATCCTCTCTGAAACTACACATTAGTGAAAACAGTGAATCCTTTAGAAAGGGGGGGAAAAGTTCAGAAGATGTGTCATTTCTACAACTTAACTAGTGAGAAGTAACATGTTCTTATCATAAATATGGTCTTGTTTGGAATGTCAGTACTACTTTGACAGAATCACATGGAAGTATCAAAGGAACCAGCAAAGTTTTGGAGCACAGAAGACTAAATGGGAATAAGATAAGAAAATACAGTATTTTTCTTCCATTGTAGCTGCCTTGGTATGCAGTATTTAAAAGTTAGCTTCGAATTGCATGGTGCTGTCCAAAGTGGATCTAGAAATCATGGTAGTTGGGGCTGGAAATTTGAAAGTGCACTGTAGGTATCTTCTTCCCAAGGAATGACTTGAACTTTCTATTATAAAAACCTTTTTCCTTCAGAGTTCAGAGAAATGAATATTGAATATATCCATGGCTGCCTGCTGATCACTAGGACAGCTCTAAGGATCCTGAAGCACTCTGCAAATACAAATTCTTTCATTCACACACTGGAGTTGCAAAACCAGCCTTACAGCTATGGTACAGAAGAATAAAAGGTGGTTTGGGCACACCACATGACAAGGTCAAGGTCACACAGTTAAGGAGAAGCAGATCTTGGAATAAACCAGAACAAGCCTATAATTCCTGGTCCCTCTTGGTTGGCATTCTTTCCTATTCCTATGCTCGAGTCTGATGACTCTACAGCACTGTAAATACCAGCCAGTCCTTCAGTACAGAAGGACAGGGTTTGCTTTAATGCTATTTTTAGTTAAGCAGATCCCACTTTTAAATCTGCAACGCCTTCATTTTCAATATCGTGATTATGTTTAATGTTCCATAGGAAGATGAGGGGATTAGTATGAATCAGAAAGCACAATGCAGCGTAGGCAGCACCATGCTGCCTCCTGAAACACCAGCACAGAACAAGCAGGAGCTTCGGAGGGGGCTTTACACAGGGAAAAGGCATTAGGCAGCTGGACGTGTCAGCTGGGTGCCTCATCAGGCAGCTGGTGCGAGTGGAAGGTCAAGAGCACATTTACTGTTTACTGAATTTGTAAATTACTAATTATTCAGCTCACTAAGCAAGGCAGGCTCATTGCCTGCGCGTGATAGTCCCCCTCCCATCAAGTCTAAGCACATACGGAAGAGAAGGAATTCTCAACTATGTTTTGATAGATGGAAGTCATTAAAGTACCATAATAAAGGACATAAAGAGCTATAATGGGTAGGTCACTACTAAGTATAAGCACAATTCTGTGTTGGTCAGAGAACATGTATAGGAGGCCAGCTGAGCACTGAGAACAGCAGATCTCTGTCTGTGCAGAGAGCTCAGGGGCTGCCCTGCTGACCAGGAGATGGTAGGATTTTGTGTCTGTGTCCATGGGAAGCAGTGGCCTAGGAGTTAAAGAGGGGTCTTCACTCACATTCCTCTGCGGGAGGCACAGGCAGTAGCCAGACGGACACTGTCTCAGAGCCAGGGAGATTTCAGACGTCCTGGCCAGCCGAAGCTGTGAGAGCTACGCCACAAGGAAGGAGACTGCCAAGAAGGGAAACAAGGAAATAGTCTGCAACATGACAGTCAGAAAAAAAAAAATTGCATGGTGGGCCTTGAACCAAGAAAAGAGATTTGTTCTTTCTGTCCTATCTGTCAGCAAGAGAGATGATTTTTGGAAATAAGCTATTCAAGAATTCTTAAGAAAGAGACCTGAGATGGAGTATACCATCATCACAACTTGTAAAATGAATGAACTCTGATGTTTTTCAGTCTCCCTGCATTGGGGCAGTCAAAGATGACTGACTTAAGGATGCCTGTGGTAGCTTCAACTGAATAAACCCAAATGAAAGGAAAGCTTGGGGAAACTATATCCAGTTCTTAGGTTAGCCAAGTGGCCAGAGGCATGGCTTACTCTCCAAAAGTGTATCCTTGCACAGGGAAATATCTGTCACAAGAAGAATTAAAACTGTGATACTTCTGGAGTGAATGGGGCTAAAGGATACTCTCTCCACCCAGTCTTTGGTTGCTGCAATATCTACCAAGAGCCTTTAAGAAAAGGGAAAAAAGATTAACCCTCTCCTGCACTTGGCTGCTCAGACAAGACTAGGAGTGAAGGTTAATAAGCTACCAGATCTTCCCAGTGTAAAGATAAGAAAGATCAAGAAAAGAGGCATTATAGGTAAAGTCAGTGTTTGGCATGGAGGGTTGGAAATAAGGATCAACCATAGCAGACAAATGAGACAGTGCATTTCTTAGAAAATTGGAAAAATAGAAGTAAACATTCCAGGTGGGAGGATGGACTTGAAAACAAAATTAAAAACCCCTAAAACACTTACGTCAGTGGAAGCAAACAAAGCAGCAATGAAAATCAGCCATTAAATCCAACAGAGAGACAGAATAGACCATAGCGTATCAGAAGCTCTACACCAAGGCACTTCCAAGCATGCCATTCAATCTATACACGGCACTGGAAGCCAGGCTTTGTTGGCAGTGTTCAGGCACTGGAAGCAGGGGAAGTGAAGTAATGCATTGGTGAGAGGGCAGTGAAGAGTAGTCTGCCAGATATGCCAAAAAGAGCTGACTTTTGTGATGGCAATTTTCATTTCTTGACTCTGGCTCAGATAAATCTGCATCAGAAAAGGGATATTCACCTGAGATGAGGTGACTTGGAAATGACAACACTATGTAGTTTCTTGGTTTTTTCTTTCCTTATTTTTAGAGTTGGACTACTTTAAAACAAACTTCCACCCAGAAGCTTCAAGACTTTTTCAATCACAGTTTGATTTCCAGACCCTGCATTATCCTAAAACAAATTAAATTGGATCTGACATTCTGAAAGATCTGTTTCAAAAGGGAGAGGCACTACTGGCGTGTCAAAGCACTTCATGCAGCTCAGTTCCCAGCGGACAGATGGGAACACCAACGTGCTGCCAAAGCACATCTCAAGTCTTGCAGCAAACAGAAAATGCATATACATATATTGTTTTAGAGTATGTGTGAAGGTGTTCCTCTAGGCCTTCTCAGTATCATTTATTATACTAATCTGTATCTCAAGCCTTTTATAGATGCTGCTGCAAATTCTGATCTCATGTCCATACCTGGTTTCCTACCATGGCTCTGTGGTAGGTAACCTTGGTGAGGTTTGAACAGTCCTGGAGGACTGGAGCTTTTCAGAACATTTACAAAACTCCCTCAGACACGATGATGTGCTGGGGAGCACACACCCAGTACTTGGACAGTGCTGTTCCTACAAGTGACTGACTCGCGGGGTGGCTGCGCACAGCTCAGCAGGGCATGGACTCCATGTGGCAGCAGACACTGAGGGGCTTGAAGAAAGAGGAGGGAAGGCAGTGGCTTACACTCTGGCTAATTAAAGTCTTATTTTAACTCCTACTTTAAAAGTTGTCAAGTTATAAAAGAAATAACATTCCCAAGAAATTACTAAAGAGAACTATGGGACAAATTAAACTGGCAGAGCTACTGTGGAATAAATGTGATGCAAACAGCAGAGACAGAAAGCCAGGCAACTATTTCTTATAAGCAAGTATGGCTTGAAACTGCTTCTCCCTTATTTTCATCTTCTCTCAACCACAAAAGGGCTAGGTAAAATCTAGACAGAAATAAACATCACACCTAGCAGGCAGTGTCTATATAACCCTGGAGTCTGAGCAGTGTCTTGACTCCCTTGTACTTTTCACCTTTGTTCCTTTCTGAAATACATTTCATCTCAGTTTGCCTTTTGAGCTTAAAAGAACAATCAAGAAGTAAAACTTATAAGTGAAAAGCATTTAGAGATCCTCTAATAATGTGATTATGGATCTTCAGTCGCTGGAAGGAGCAGCAAAATGTGATATATTAAGTTGCAAAGACTCTAGCACATCTTTTCACCAAACTCTATGTGTGTTTTAGTGCTGATCTGCTTTCTACAGAGGAAGACCGGTCACTTCCATCACAGACTGGAAGCTTCTCTTGGAAAAGAATGGGAAACAGTGAGATTTGGAGTTTGTCATGAACTGCTAGTGACCCCCTTTGCTGTTTTGTCAGAGGCTCTGCGGCACTGCCTCTGTGCCTCACCCATCCCCACACTGAGCTTTCAAAGGTCTGTTAGAAATCAACTGCAGAATAATTACTGCAGTGCTTGGCTCCAGATCTAACTTGGAAAGTGCTAAGTCATCAGCTCTACAAGATATAAATTATCATTTCTGGTCAGTCTCAATGAAAAATATGAAAGCCAACAGCATCTTGAAAGAGCATCTAGACATATCTTAAGTCCAGTCCAAATAAAATAAAAACCCATGATGGAAATGTGTAATGCTTTCTCCAGTGGCTTGTGGTGCCTTTAGCACAAAGGGGCAGATAAGGATGGCTTTGAGACTGAGCAGTGCTTGTGCTATCCTGGGTATATTTTCTATGATCTAAACCTGGTCTGAAAAGCAGGAAAGCTCATAATCTTAAAATTAAACAATCTTGAACACTTTCCTTTTCACAATTCCATGCTTTGTGCCTGACTGCAAGATAAAAGTCACATCTAGACAGAACTACTGGACCAGGAGATAAACATACTAGAAAAAATATTTTGGTTCTGAATTGCTATTGAACATTTTCCGATTCTCACATTTACTAATATTCTCAAAGTAATTTCTGCAATGGGTTTTTGAGCTAAAGACTAAACAATTTGATTTTTTTTTAAACCCTAGCCTTGCAAGCCGCTTGATAAATAGCTCATGTGAGCTGTTTCCATTACTTTGAGTGAAACCAGGCTCCTTTTGCAAATAGTTGTCTTGGAGTTTAACATTTGCCTTCTTTAAATACTTCTATTTGTCTAAGATTAGCTGTTTCACAAACATGCTTTGCCATGATTTCTTCAAAACTCTTTGCTAAAATACTGTTGAGAATACTGCTCATAGATAAAATTCTCCATTTTCTTAAAACAGAGACAAAATGTACTTTCTGTTATTTGTTTTACTGTGCTAACAGGATATTCATCAAGCAATTAAGAAACATTTATCCAGTTATTGTGCAGAAGCCAGAATTATTGCTTTTAAGTACCCCACAGCCTTATCCAGAAAATGTTTCCATGTGGAAAGGATGTACCAATGTTCCTATTTTATAGCCTAAGAGCAAGGCCTACAGAGGCTAAACAACCTTGTAGAGATCGCCCAGAGCCTTTCAGAAAAAGGAAAACATAAACAGGGGCTCCACTGGAATATCTTTCTTTTCCTGAAGAAAAATTAAAACTGTCTTACTGAGTGATCCTCTCCAAATACCACCACTCAGTCACAGAGCACTGATGCTTGTTGGATTCTTTCAGGAATATTCCAGGCACGAGTCTCTGTTTTTGTCTCTCTGACACTTCGCCTAATTCCTGAATCCCAGTGGTACCGAGGTAGGATGTATTTTGGCACACCACGAAAAGTCCCAAGCTATTGTGAAAGATTTACTTAGATAACTTTCTGTAAAAAAAGCAAGAGTCTTTACAAGTATCCCATTTACTTCCAACTTTGAAGTTAAAAAATCACAAATGCTTTAGCTAGCTAAATATTTATAATAGCTTGTCTTTATGCATGCAATGCATAATGCCTTCCAAGTACTTTAACAAGCTAGAAATAGAGAAACATCCAAAGCTGAAAGAGCCATATTTGGGGTGAAAAATGGAAATTGTTTAAAAACATCACATTCAGTTAGAAGAGAAATGACACATTTTAACGTATGGGCTATTTTGAGTCAAGCAGGCGGTAAGGATTATAGTTAGAATTTGGCTAGAATATCAGACCAGGATATCATACTTGCAAAAGAGAGCAGCTGTCAGTAATAAAAGTAAATAAGCAATAGGAGCCCTCGAAAGAAAGAGACATCTGCCCATGGCCAGCCTGGAGGCCTGAAGGCCGAGCTCAGGCATGACCTGTGTACAGCAATTCTAATTCTCCTTCCTGCAGTGCCCCAGGTTTCCTGGTGAGGAAGCATTCCCTGAGATAAACATCTATGGTCCAAAATTACCCACAAGATGCCCAAGGCATGTAGAGTAATTGCACTCATTTGTCTTACAAAGTCCTTGGAACATGGATGCTCTTCTTTCAGCATAGGTTTTCACTCACTCAAGCAGCAATGCTCAATTTTCTACCACTTGGATTTCTTCCCTGAACACCACAGCCCTTTGATATCAGCCAGTACAACAGCAATGGACAACAGGTGAAAGCCCTGGGTTCTTTCCCAGTGCATGCCTACAACTGCTGCAGATATAAAACATCTTTGCGAGAAGTCCGTGATGCTGGCAGGAACAGCCACAAGATGGGTGTTCCAGTGATGCTACAAGCTGTCAATATTGCCACTCGGCAGCAGTTGGCAGCAAAGCTTGTCACTGCAGGCCTGACCTCAGCCTTCACTGCTTTGGGTACTTGCAAATCAACTCCCACGTCACTAAATGCTATTTTCTGTACTGGGAAAGAATGAAGGGCGACACGTTTGCTCTGCAATCCATACATTTATCTGTACAGTCAAAACTTTGGGTAGACAGGCACACAATTAATTGCCCAAAGTGCTTGAAAATTTGCACTGAATTAATTTTTGTATATTTCACTAGCCAATTTTCTGCAGCTTATGTATTTATGTACTAATTGTTATGTGTGCCTGCAAAATGCAAAGCTTTATTCTCTATGAATCAGAAATTGCACTGTGGCACTTCTGCCCTTTGCTTTTTTTTCTCTGCTTTTAAAGTCTGTCAGCCAAATGCTGTGGTTTTGTTTGCTGAAATTTCATGACAGATGCAGACTGGTAGTGCAATGAAAATGCATTGGACCATTTCTGCGGGCTCCTAAAGAACTCAAACCAGAAAGGCACGGTGGAAGGAGAGCGGGGAGAACCAGCACTTCTCTCATGTCACTCAGCTGTGGACTCAGCTGGCTGCTGTAAAGCACCGAACATTCTGTGACCAACAAATAGCACTGTTTTGTGTCTCAACTGCAGTTCCAGCAGCTCCAGACCACCTCCTTTCACCAACAGACATGCTGTCTAAAAGCTGTTACATTAACGTTTTCTTCCATGTATAGCAGTTCTGGAAATTTTCCTATCTGGGCTGCACAGGGATCGCAAATGAGATCCTAACTTCTTTCTACAAGACTTCATACAAATTTATTGATGAAAAGCTACAGCTTGAAGTCAACAAAACTGGCAAGGAAAGATAAGTGCTGTAATTCTTCACCCAAGTGAGACAGAGAAGGTCACTTTTTTTGGTGTGGGTCTCCTTAGTCTAGATTGCCCATGAAGAAAACACAGTAAAGAAGATATGTACAACCTGGAGCAAAGTTTATGAATTTGAGGTACATTTATTCCAGTTCAAGGATATTATGACTGTAATACTTTTTCCTTTCCTTTCAACTCTGAGATTTTCTTGACTTGCCTAGGATAATAAAAGACACAATTTCCCAGAAATAGGAGACAATTTTCTGAGTCCCCACCTAGTATCTTATTATACCTTCCTTCCTTATTTCAGCGTCTTTCAACACCACAGTACACTGAATGCAACCTTGGCTTTGAATAAAAATAAACCAGTTATATACAGAGGGAACAGCTCTATATAGTAGTCTGTAAGCTCCTATCCTACCTTTTTCTAGTCATGATACACATCAAGGGCTTTGAGAAGGATGGAAAAAAAGTAACTGAAGTAACTGGTTCAAAGCCATGAGGCTGACAGAAGACTGTCCCATAACATAAATATGATAAATATGTACACTATAAGTGAGCATCTCTTTGGAAGCACACATCTGACCAATCTCTTGCCATCTTTGTCTAAGCTAATGTAGCTTCAGATGCACTTACTCATCCAAGACTCAGTATATTCACTGAATCTCAGTTAAAATAGAAAGGCTGCTAGAATGCCAAAGGGAGATGTTGTGAACTGCTCTCAGCTGGGAGTCTCATTTATGCAGTTTGCAGAAGGGCTCTGAAAAACTGCACATTAACGTGAAACACAAATGGTAACAGGGTACAATGAGGCTGTTCTCACAAATGTCTCATCAATAATCATAAAGGACTTGAGTCAAGAAATAGTACTCCATCTACACTATAAGCAAACCGTAATAAATAATGAAAACATAAATAGGAGAGCAATAAGGAAGGCAGGCAGGGAGTACAAATGAGACCACTGAAACACAAATAAAGCAGCAAGGTTACTGGTGAAAACAGAGGATATTATCTATATATGAAATTGTGCATATCTTTCTGCTACAACAGAGATTAGTACTGGAGTGAAGAATAAAATGCAAGAATTCATTCTTTTATCAAGATGCTGGAGTACAGGGAACCAAGTCCTTTGTGTTTGCAAAGAGTCACTTGGGAAAAAATAATTGGAATTTATTTTTAAGTGAAGCACTTGCACATCTCACATTGCACTGTGAATCAGAATTCAAGGAGCTTTTATTTCTGCAGTGTAACTCACTTCAAAAAGCCTCTGCTCTTGAATGAGTATATCCACACAGTCCATTTTGGTTTGTGCAATCAACATTAAATTCACCTGACTAGATTAACTGTCTGAAGAACCTCCACACAGACAGACAGTAAATAAGGAAAAGAGATGCACCACAGACAAAGAAAAGAATAAGACAGGACTACAAATCTCATTTTTATCTCGTGCTGCAGGAAAAGCTCGCCCATAAAGGTATCAGGTGAGTACAAATGCAATCCTTAATTCATCCAACAAATGCACAAATCACATTAGCACAGAAAATGAATACGCTAGCATTCATATGAAAAGGCTATTGAAAAACTAAGTTGAAGATAAAAATTGGAATCTATTTATTGAGTTCTTAAAGGATATGCATTTTCTTTAATTAGAAGCAAGCATCCACATAACAAATGCAACCTTGTAACTTTTAATAGCTGGAGCATAATCATAATCAGTTGTGATGGAAATTCCAGATTGCACGCTCTCATCTCTTGACCTTGGAGTCACCGTGTTCCTCTCTATCTGTAATTAATGCCTTTGTATTAGGGGGAAATGACTTTGTAGGGAAAGTCAATAAATACAGCCAGTCTAACATCCTTCATGCTGTCACAAGTGCCACAGGTCGAGTCTGTGTTTGAGGCTGCTGCACCCCAGCAGCTGCACAGGCAGCACTGTCTTTGTGGACAGAAAGGACTGACCACAGAAGGTCAGGGAGCTGCACAGCCCATTTGCAAGCACAGTGAGGAGGGCACTGGAGAGCTGACCCGCACAGCTTCCTGCAGCTCCTGGTCATGGACTCTCTTCTGTCAGCAAAGAAAGGGGTGGATGTTGGTACACAGAACCTGTTGGAAATCAAGGCTGTAATTTAACTGCCTTTCACACCTCCTGTACATAAAGCGGCTGCTTAACAAATACCGATCTTCTAGTACCAAATGGTAGTAGGTCAGAACAAACTGCATTAACAACAAAGCACTTACATGGTCCAGACCTTTCTCCTTCAAATTGCTCCCTTCATTCTACAAGTCTCACAAAAAGAAAAAAACACTGTTTACATCTTGTTGGAGGGGGGGATTTATGTCCCTCTCTGCCCTTCTCCAGCTTAAAACGAACTGATGACTCCTCCAACTTTGGCTAGAGGCCATGGCAACATCAGTTATGTGGGACTGTCCAGCTTTATACTTGGAGAAACTCAATTTTACCCCCTCTCCCCCCCAAAAAAAATCCCACAAACAAAAATCCCAAAACACCCCCACAAACCCAAAAAGAGGAAGAAAAAAAGGAAAAAAACCAAACCCACACAAACCAAAGAACACCAAATTTATCTTTCATCAGTCTATCTGCATTAAAAAAAAAAAAAAAAGAAAGAAAATTCATGTTTGTGTCCCCTACTCCTGCATTCCTCACAGGTCAGAATTGTTGGGCTGCTGAATAACAACAAAAGGCAGCAACCAGTTTTGCCTTTGTGCTGAAAAAGAAATACCTTTGCCTTTGGTGGCACTTGGGCAAGAGTTCAAAGCCTGTTCTGAAAGACCAGAAGAAAGAGGAGCAGAATGATGCGAGGAGTAAACTGGGAGAAATGCTGATTGTGAGATACTGAAATGCTATTTCCTGGAGTAATTATTTGCCTCAGTGAGTGCCCAGAAATCAGCCACACTTAAGGTAGTTTGACACTTCACACAGCTTTGTGCAGCACAGCTCTCCAGTTAAGCTATGTACTTAGAGCTCTAACATGCCTCTCCTCTTTATGGCATCATTTAGAATATTTTATTAGCCATATTTTAAAAATCCCACATGATTTCTTCAAAACTGGTGTCTCTCTATTTGCCTTGCAACCTTCTATCTGTAGAATAGGATACAACTTCCTATCTGTATGATACCTGTAAAAAAATTAGGCTGCATAAAATAGATTCTGTCATCTTCTGGGATAAAACACAAGCTCTTTCAAGAACCAGAGGCACTCAAAAAAAACCCCCACCCCTGCCCCTGCAATCACATCTGTGAATGTGGTGCTCTGCCTCTCACAGAGAACTTCACTGTTGAAGAGCTTGTTTTAATTATTTTCCAGTTTGAAGGAACAGCTAATCACTCACTGACCTCCATGCCTCATTCTCGCTCTATAACACCAGATTTTGCACAAATACAGACAGGTAAGACACCTGTAAAACCCAGGTAATTTTACAGCATGTCCATGGTACCAAAGCAAATGAAAAAATAAAGTGTAGCAAACAGGGGCCCAGGAGCCTCCACCAGGACGAAGAGAGAAGCAAGAAACACAGCCAGAGTCTCAGACCCTTCGCAAACAGCAACCCAAAATGTCCCGAGCAAGCACAGCAGGCAGAGCTGGAGTGCAGCCACACTCCTCCTCACGCCAGAGTGAGACTGCTCCTTGTGCCCTTTGATGGTAGAGGTTAGCAGTGGTAATGAGCACCCAGCGCTTCAGAACCTGCACACCGAGGTGTCTGTAACTTGAATAAAGAAATTCAGAAGCGAAAGGTCACGGCCCAATGCATGGATCGCAAAAGGAAAGACATGTAGCAACTTCTCGTGAGGCACTGGGACAATTTGCATACGCGGGGTACAAGACAGCAACACATGGCAGAGGAGCTTGTTGACAACTTAATGACTGCATTACTTACTGTGGTGCCTAAACAAAAGAAGATGCAACTCTAGTTTTATCAAGTAAGAGGAAGTTCTAGAAGTTTAACTTTGGAAGCTGGTACCTAAAAATATGCATTTTGTCTCTGGGAAATATGTTATCACTGAATTCTGGACCTTTAAAATTTAAAGCTCAAAGTCCAAGTAACCAGACACTAGTATTTCGTGTACTTGTGCCTTACAAGGGCTTCTTCCACAAATTTGTATGAATATACTGTAAAGGATTGCAAAGAGCTCTGAATATGTCATAAAAGGAAAATGTTACTCAAGCTGTACATGTTTCCATAATGAGAAAAGCACTTTATCTGTGAAGGCTTATACAACAGTGACTTCTGCTGTGAAAACCTTGTCAAACCAGCAGATCAGTTATGAGGGTTAAAATTTCCTGGCATTGCTCCCATTACTCAAAATACTGAATATGCTTTAAATAGAACTTAACAATATGCTTCTGACAAGAGCATTTGAAATGTGACAGGTCTTAGTTCCTGTTCTTGCTCCTATATCAGGGAGTAAGGTGTCTGTTTTAGTGGGGCAAGAATGAAGACACAATAATCCAACCATTCACTAGTCCCAAAACAAAACCAAAATCTTTTCATTTTCATAAAATTGTGAACACTTAATTTTAGGCACAGTTGGAGTCAAAATTCAGGACTTGCATCTGATATCTTGATCTGATGCTAGTGCATCTTACCTGAGTTAAAATCAGAGGCAGTTTTAGTGAATTTCCGTTGTGCATGCATCCTAGGAACACTTAGGGGTTTTCCTTCCAAGAAAGAGTGCAACAACATGTTTGACAGCCTTTGCCTCTAAGAAAGAAACACAATATAATAAACTAACAGGCTTTGGAGGTTTGAGAAAATCCCTTGGTTATTTTTTTAAAAATTAAGTGGCTTCAGCAAATAGCTTTACTTAGAATAAAAGAGCTCATGAATCCTTACAAATTTTAATACAGGCTTATCTTCTGGAAAAACAATTAGTAATGAAGAAAAACCATCTGTTCCCCATAAATTAAAACTGGTTAAATATTGGAAAGTATTTATTTGACTAAACGAAAGAACTCTCTGCACCCCTCTCTGTGTTTAAAGCCAAATATCCTTGCCTGTGTATTCATGAATAGGTGGAAAATAACTGTCTGCACAGGCTATACGCATTAAGTTAGTCTGCATAAACTGTCACAAAGGCTTTCCATTTTAAGTCATACCTTTTATAACAAGGACTTGACACTAAGCCAGCGAGCCTGATGCTCTCTCATGCTTTTTGCATACTTTAGAGACTAGATGATTATTGTCTGGTCTCAACTAAAGGTCCGTGGCCATACAAGGCTTAGTATGCCTTCATCAATTTAGAGTGATTGTTGTAAAATAGCCCATAATAGGTGCCTGAATTTAACACACTAGAAATGTTGGATCTACAGATAAGCAATATGCAATAACTTTTCAAGTCCTTCAGAACCACCAATGTTTGAAATCCCTCTAATTCTGCATTATAAACCGCCAAACACATTATTTTAAGATTCAGTTAGTTTGTTTTTCCATACCTTGCATGGCAGCTGTTGATTTAGAGTCATCACTAGGGCTGCAAGTTCTCACCATGAATTTTGCTGATACTTTCTGACTTACAGAATAAATTGTCTTAGAATACATATAATTTTATTTTCATAAACCTAAGCATGTTTGTCTGGTTTTTTTTTGTTTGGTTTGAGAGGTTTTTTTGTTTGTTTGTTATTGAAGTTCTTCATGATTTCCAAAAAAAAACAAAAAAAAAAACAAGAGAAGAATTTACTGCCAGGCTTGTGACCTTGAGAAGACAGTTTAAAACCCTGCTCCTAATCTTGCAAGAAATATACAGCATAAATTGACTGTAAATGAGATGTTGCAACTATAAAACTAAATAGAGTGTCAGAGGTGTTTGATGTGTGAGTTTGCAGCAAGGGACAGGTTCTCAGATTTTAAAAGAATAATTTGATAAATGCAAGTCATCTTCCATGTATTGCTGAAGAAATACTTTTTAGCACTTTTTTTAATCTGTTGTAGTTTCTGTACTGCTATATTAGCACACTGTGAAAAGAAACATTTATTCTCTCTCACATAGCATAAATAATTTTTTCTCTAATCATTATGTTCTGTACTACACGCAGAAAAAAATCCCCAAACACAACTTTGAATGATGAGCAATTATATAGTATAACTCCTGCTTTCAGTAGCTGGCTTGAGACATCTTTTAAAGGGTACTTTCTTTTTCAGAAATTACTGATCATTTTCATGAAAACAGTAAATACAAAGATGAAATAGAACAGCTTTCCTTCCAAGGAACATCTCATGTCAATGTTTTTTAAATGAAGAATCCCATTCCAATGCTTTTATTTTCCAAATGTAACTTTCAGCCTAATAACACCCTTTCAAGGCAGGTATCTTAAAAATGAAACACATAATTGAAAACCAGAGGTTTGTGGTTTTTAAGTGACCCATCAGCTTCACTCTAAACTATTTTGCCCTTTTCTGTTTCACACTGACAAACAAACCATATACCAGTCAATTACTTATCTGTAAGACCACTGATCTTCAAGACACATTCTGGGGGTGTGTGGTATCTGCAGAATTAGATTTTTAAAACATAGAAAACAAAAAAAAGAGAGCAAAATGCTCCACTCACAAAACACAGAGATATATATAAACATACTAAAAGGGGAGTCCCACATTGGATAGGTTAGCTGCCCTAACATTTTACCTCACTGAGAAACAGGAGACACTTCAATTTGGAGTGATTACAGAACCATGAATTCACACCATCAATCTGGATGATGGATTATGATGGAAAAAAACCTATATTTAAAAAAAAAAACCACATCCAAAAATAGCAGGAAGTAACAAAAAGTCATAAACCCCAAATCATTGAAATAGATGAGGCTTAAATCTAATAAAACAAACACTGAAAGTACTCTACATAATGAAGTACATACCCTTAGGCAGAGAAGTTAAAATAGTATTTTCACAGGAACAAGTATTAAGGTGCCACAGATACTCCTGGTCTGGACACAAGATTTTTAAAAATAAGGGAGTCAGATATTGAAGGTCTCATCATCAGAGCATTGAGAGCCAGAAAGAAAAGAACTTTCAAACTCTGTCTTAATTGTTTCAAGAAAGGATTTCTGTTTCTGAGTAGCTCCTTCTACAACTACGAGAACTGAAAAAGGATTTTAAGGGCCCATGACTTGCAACATTCAACAGCGCTTTGTTGCAGTTTTTGTTCCTTCCATCATATTGTGTATTGTAGGTTATCTGCATGTTGAAATGGCTGACATTATAGAGTGTGCAAAATAAAAAACTAGACTTTAGGGCAAGAGTAGGGTGGAAAAGAAACAAGAAAAAAAATGGCTACTTCTGTTGAATTCCAGCATTTCAGAACTCCTTATAAACTGAGCTCCTGTAACCCCAGTAACATCCTAAGTGATAGTAAAACAGGTTAAAGTTAGAATAATAATTGTTTATTTCTAGTGAAGGTTGGGCACCATTTGTGGATTTCAGTAATTTTCAGCAAATCAATTCAGCTGTATCTCTGCATACCTTGCCAGTGCTGGGTTATCACAGAATTTGGACAGTACAGAGGGAAATGCAAATTAATTCAAAGACTGAAGCCTCTGTAAACCAGCAGAGGTCATAAAATCTTAAGGCAGGTTTGTGGACTTTCTCAAGTTGTCTTCTGTTGCTTACCAAGTACGTCCTGCTACAAATGTACTGCTGACACTGCTGGAAACATAGCACGGCATCACTTTCAGAAACTGCAGACGTGCAGACTTTGCTAAAACATTACCTGAAGTTGCTGGCTGCCGAATGCTGGAGTGGATCAGCCACTGCTGTTCACGAGATCATCAACAGTGAGTATAACAAGTGTTTAAAATCAAATCAGTGATTAATACACAACCACATAGAATGCTTTGTGAAAGACTTTACATAATGTCCCAAAATACTTTAGCATTAGATAACAGGGCACGGAAGGGAGAGATTAGGTTGCATCAGCAAAGGAAAAAATATCTTTGAGAGTTGAGATGTGTAAGTGAAGCACGAAGCAAGAAATGGGGCAAACAGGAAAGGCTGCACTGGATGAGAGACACCTTGAGAGAAGATTTATCTACCCATGATAGCAAGATTATAAAGCAAAGGGAAACTACAGCCACATGTAACAGTAAAAGAAAGGGAGAGCTTGTGATGTGTGCATAATATAGCCCTCACAAACTAGAATCTCACTCCTAATATGAGAAAAAATCCATGCAGCACTTGACAAAACTCTGTCTGTGTATGGTTACAAAGCAGAAAAAGGACAACTGAAAGGCAAAACACAGCAGCAATTACTGATCAGAAATCCCATTTCAGCTCAGGAAGGCACAGAACTGCCCTACAGAGCCAGGACTGGAAGCATCTCACTAGAGTTAACTCAGGCAAAGACTGAAGCATTATGACATATTCCCCAGAGGAGCTGAGGACTGAAGCCAGGGCAGTCTCAACGCTTCCTTGCTCCACACCGGCAGAAACAGCTCTGATCACATCCTGCACAAGACAGTAGAGCAGTGGCAGCATCAGACAAGAATTCAAGTGAACTCATGGGAGTTCAAGTCTTGCAGCTCTCAGGGAAACTCTGCCATGTGAACACCAGGAGGAGGGAAAGGATATCCAATTGATTTTTACAACTTCACTTGAATTATTTTGCAGCTGTAAAATAGCCACTCTGGCATAAAATATGTGGTACCACCCTGAAAAATGAGTTCTGAATAATTGAACTGAAAATCAGTCAGAACAGGTCTCAACAGATCACACTATAATTGCAGCTATTAACCACACATTTTTTACTAGAGCACAAGTCAGGTTACAAAAGTATGAGAATTCATCTGAATGCCAGAAATATATTTACAGCCAGAAGCTCTGCAAGGCCATGCAGTTCAGCCAACCCCAGATATAAGTGATAAACATTTGCCACCACGGGACCAACCTCAGTGGTTGCTGAGGACATGCAGTTTTTATCACCTTCCTGAAATTCAGCTCCATGTGTTTGGTTTCTTCAGCAATTGCACTTACTCATCTTTGCATCACAAACCTACTTGTTACTATAACGATACGAGCAATTGCTGGCACTCTCAAATCCTATTTTCACAGCAGAGAACAATTTTCTCTCTTACCTTAGATTCTTTTGGCTGACTTCGCTGGAATTATCCTCTCAAAATGTTCTAACTAACAGTTATTTTCATCACAGAACTATGAAACTTAAAATCACATTTAAACTTCTTGCATGTAGTTAGGTGAAAAAGAATAAAAGTATTTTCAGCCTTTTATTGCTTGCACTAACCAAAAAGACAAGCTTGAAACCTAATACCTTAAGTTTATAACAGTAGGCCACAAATATTATCTCAACTTGGTTAAAAACATCTGATGATTGAGCTAACTGGTAAACTCAAATGGTAAGCATTTGTGGACCAAACAGATTTGTTAAATGAAGGAATTAAGATAATTTTAATTGATTGCTGTTATGGCTAACAAGATAAGATTAATCTGCAGCAAAAAGAGGTGCAAAATTGTTTAAAAAAAAGAGGGGTCACTTATTCTGAAGATGAAAGTCACCATCTTCAGAGAGCTGATCATTCTCTGCCTTCAGAGGAAGGGCATAGGGACTATTACATAAGGAACATCATTAACACTTGCACTGGAAAAAACTTTAAAAGAAAAATATATGTGATTTTATCAAGAAACAGATTTTTTTTCCAAGCTGTTTAAAGAATTTAACATTTTGACAGATTTGTTTCTAATTCTGGAGAAATATGAAGCATGTTTGTGGATTAAGTTAAGACTAAACTGTTGTCTTTTTTTTGCATGAAATTCTAACGTATCTTCAGGAAGACAGGAAGGACATGAAGTCACAGAAAGGCCAAATTGGACACTTTGGAAGTGAGGTTTGGTGGGAAGGGGTTGTTTTGTTTTGTGCATTGAGTTTGGTAGTGGCAGGGGGGTGTTGTTGTTTCAGGCTTGGGTTGGTTGTTTTTCTTAACTGGCAGCAGAAGCATTGGAGCTCTTGGACACTCTTGATAGTGTAAGCCAGTGAAGGAAAAGGGTCATAAATGAAGATACTGTATCTTTGAAAGCTTCCTCAGCCGTTGGTGCTATTTCCTTCATTATGGTAGACACAGAAAATATTCCAGTGAACACAGACATTCAGCATATAATGTAGTGTTAATAAAACATTTCAATGACAGACAATGCACCATAATATGATGTGACTAGGCTATATAGCGCAGAGATTTTTATGATTTAATTCTTGAAACAGTTATTAGATCTCTGCTATTTTCCCTCTGATATTTTTAGAACAAAGACTCATATTTTAAAAACCTGTGTACATCTGTGTTAAAAAAAAAAAACAACCTAGAAATTCACACTTCACACAGGAGGATAAAACCTCTTGATCTTTAGCAGGTGCATTTTGTAGAAGAAAATTAATTAAAATTGCTTAATTGAATGAGATCTAAGGAAATCTGAAAAATCTTTAATATACCTCTTCTCACTGTTTTTCAAGTGAGTTAAGTAATAAGATTAAATAAATATTAAAAAAACAAAATTAAAAAACCCAAACCATTTTCCATACTGGAGATCTACAAGAACTGAAAATGTTTTCAACTTCTTTAGTCACAGTATGCTTCCACAGTTAACCACAGTTTATCCAGTTTGATTCAAGAAAACGATCCATATAGACAGACAACTTTGTAAATTGTCTAAATATGAAGCCCCCATTTAAAATTACAGAAAATGTAAAAAACAACTACTCTTTAAAAAGCTTATAAGGAATTGTTTGTTAAAACAATCCCAGATTAAGCTGGTACTATCACATTTAAGTAACCCTGTTCACCTGGTTTTTGGATTCATGCTCACATCACTTGTGTTGTGTTAGCACAAGCATCTCTTAGTTTTCAAAGAGAAAAAGAAGACAAATCAAATAGCTAAAAAGTCTACCAAATGTTATCAAAAGTGTACTTTTTCAATGAAGAACATGTTCTAAAAAAAATGACACAGATTTCATGTTGGAAAAAACTGAACCAAATGAGTAAGAAATGTTTACACTCATTGGCACAGTGTAAGAAAATTTACAGGAAGAGGCCAAGCACCTTTTTTATGCTGATCAGCTTCTATTGCAGTTCTGGAACCTTCACTAGTTATTGCACAAGACCAGTGTCTGCTCTGTTGGGTACCTGTTCTTTCCACAGTAGTCTCTTTAAAAGTTTCCAAGCCAATGCATATTTTTCCAGTGTCAGTCTATTTTAGCAAAAATTGTCAATTGTGAAGTGTAGGCATAGAATTGTAGAAATTACATGGAGCCTTAAACATAAGTCTAGGAAAGATTACAAGATTGTATTTTAACCATGAATACATCCCTCAGAGACAGACCTAGGAAAGCTGTTCAAGACTGCTTAAGGCAATGTTTGCATTCACTAAAAAGGATTATGATATGGCCTCCAAATTTATCAGGCACTGAAAAAGAACCCTTGTCTGAGGTAGAGAGGTTGGCAGCTGTCACAGTGTAATTTTGGATCAGGCAAACACTTGCCCTGCAATTCAGGTCCATGTGAACAGAATGCAAAGATTTGAACGCACCTGGATGTTTGTCAACATATTAACAACAAATCATATATATGGGCTGCAGGATCTTCAGCCATTTTATGTCAGTTTAGCTGTAGAGAAATAAAGTTCAAAGATTTTGATTTGAAGTTAACTCTACCTGCAGCCAGGCATGCTCAATTGTGGCTTATAAGTACAAGGGTGAAATTTTCAGACTTTTTGTTTCTGATTTTACTATTTTGAAACTATTTTTAACAATACCTACATAATTACATTCTTTATTTAAACACCTGGAAAAAATTACTCTTTCCAGACCAAGGGCTAAATCTATCTCTGGCATGTAATATTATAAAATGAAATGGTATGTCAGGAAACTCCTGATCTGAGTTAAAGGCATCTCTTTCTAGTGTTCAATCATGACTTCAGTTCTACTTTGTTGTGATCAGAAGATATGCAATGTGTGGCTGTTACTGACCTGCCAGAACCTGCCTATTCTCATTTTCTTCATCCTCTATTAGATGATGTTACCACGGTGTGGTTTGTTTCAAGAGCAGATAATGTGCAAGTCCTGTCATATGACTAAAGGCTATTACTAGGCATGCAGATTACAAGACTTGTCCATCTACCAGTTGGGTTCATGCTGAAGCTGACTATTTGGGATCTGGGAATAAACAAATTGATAAAGCAGAAAAGTTAATACACAATAATTACCTTTCCTAGGCTTTCAGATAATTCAGTGAACAGAAGAGGCTGGACTGTCTGAAGTGTAAAAACTGAGAGCATTCTACAATGTGCCTTTCAGCAAATATTTGCATTTTTCCCCAGTGACACTCCCTTGAAAATATCAGTGATAGACTCATTCTTCAGTTAAAGCCTCCATCCAATCGACTGCACTTCCATTTGAAATCCTTAATACCAATGGGCCAGACCATTAAAATTGTTAACACAAACCAACATGTAATTTCTTGTGTCCTGAAGTTTTTGAACACATCTGGTATTTATGCATTCAAGGATAGGCAAGAACACAAAACAGAAACTTGTTCTTCTCAAGGTGGGTACTTGAAACTATGAGTACAACTATGGATGTGACAATTTTAGTCAGAAATTAAAACCTTATATGAGGACTCAACTAAACAGAGTCAAGAAGACCATGTGCTCTATACACCCGTTACACACAAGTGAAGTTACAGAAATTGACCTTTATTTAGTAATCAGTTTCTTCAACTTGTTTTTTGATACAAAGTGACATTTTCATTTAGTACAGAAAAATCCATGTCAGAACAGTACCTGTCTGTTTCAGTTGTACCACTGGAGTCTAGTCTGATCTCAAACTTTAAAAAACAAACAAACAAAAAATTGAGATAAACAAAAAACAACTTCTGTCCCTCACCATGAGAAGTATTTGGACTACTAATTCATCCATACCATTTCATATTTATTAATTTACATATACAGTATTATAATAGTATGGTATAATACCATATAAAATACTATATATATTTTAGATGTTTTTATAGTTCAGAATACTCTATATAGTGTACAATTATATAAATACTATAAAAAGTATTTTGAACTATAAAATAGCAACTGTAAAACAGAATTTAAATTTAGGACCAGATCTTTCTTGAAGAACTGTGCAAGAAGAATCCCTTTTTTTAATTATAAAAGCTGCAAATAGAAGCAAAATTACAGCCTGTAGTGTAAAACTAGAAACCTTACATAATGAAATGTTAGAAACAGTGACTGAGAAGCAGGTCTACTCAAATAATATTTTAAAAACAATTAAAATACAGTACCCAGGAAACATGGCACAAGAGACAGAAGAAACAGGTACAAAACCTGTGTTAGGAACACAGAGTCAGAAGTGCAAAAAAACAAAAAGGGAACCGATATAATAGAGTTTGGTACAACAGGTAAATAAGTATTGCAACCAAAACTAATTGATCACTTATTTTTTGACAGTGAAAACACTAACAATTTAGTACCTTTCTAGAGGCTTTTAATCAAAGCCCTAAAACTGTGTCTGCTCTTAAATAAAAACAGTCTATGTGAATGCTACACATTGAAGTACAAAGCTTAAGAATTACCCTGCAAAATTGCACCAACATAAGCTTTCCGTATTTACAATATCTAAAAGTGACAGAACACAGCATGCTAGGCCTAGTTTATGACTCTTCCCCCACCAGTACCTAATCCAGGCCCAACAACCAAAAATTATTATTTGTCAACACAAGTTAAGCTTGGTTTGCTCAGCTACATTATGACATTTAAATATTAGCTTCATGCATAAAACAAGAAACGATATCTTTGACAGACAAGCATTGACAGGATACAAACAGTGGTCTGCCCTGTGTAGGAGTGTACTTCCTTTTGAGCTTACTCCCAAGACGTACCGATTCAATCCCACGTTATTACCTGGTTGTCAAGTCAACAATGTGCTTTAGAAATGGTCAAAATTGTAACTAAGAGTCACACTGTGCATAAACTGTCCGCTCATACTCAGAAATTTCACTCCATTTTGGAGAGTTACCTCATTAAGTGAAAGGACACAGAGTTAAAAAAAGAACAAAACAAAACAAAAAGACATTCAAGTAAACAGCAAGAACCAAATACTTTGAAAAAGTTTTTGTAAACTTGTCATTCTACAGGGTTTTGCAGCATTGTTAAATTCATTACTTATGGACAAAGTACACACAGGTCACAACCCTCGTGACAACCTGTCATGTGTACACGTACAAAATAAGAGACAAGCTCGGTGAAGTGATCTACCCCTTCCCACATGCCTCGTCAGGTCCTCGTGTGTTCAGTGTTATCGTTCCCCTTCATGAAACAGAAATCACTTATGGATATCTTTATAAAGACAGAAATGAACCGAGTCCATTGGATAGAAAGTTAGTTGGTTATTTACATCTGTAAAGTAGTTTCACAGCAAAATAAATCTACAGTGGGCCAGCTGGGATCCACAGGACTTTGTTTTGTTCTTGGTCGACAGTTGTCATAATCTGAGTGCAAATGCTTGAAAGGGCTCCTCCCTGGACAATGCCTGGAGAAGAAGAAACCCCACACACAAGTGAGATTAGAACAGTTATGAGTAATTACCAAGAGCAGTCTTCTGCATTTATTTGCAAAGTGTTTATCAACAGATCAGAATTAAGCAACTCAACTCAGTATCTGATAGATGCACAGCTCTATTTAAAAAAAAAAAAAAAAAGTAGAGCGAAGAGGTCAAGCATTCAATACAGTTTCTTCTGCTAGCTCCTAAAACAATCCAGGGATGTCAAGGAACTGATGGCTATAATCAACTAAGACAACTGTTTTGTAAGAGGCCTCCATGTACTATTTTCAGAGGCATCAGGTGGCAAAGTTTAAGTCTAAAGATGGTCAGAACCTGCTATAATAAACCTTCTCTGTTCAACATGTGGTGTTAAGAGTTTTATATTTACAGGGTAATATACATAGAGACTATAGCTGTAGCAACTAGACACTATTTACAAATATTAGAAGTAAATTATGAGCAGCTCACAGATCGTTGAGCTAAATAAAACAGCAGCGGTTGCTACTCCAGTTCTTATCATCAACTACATTCAAAAAACAAAAGGCCAACAGCAAGCAAATCTCTGAAAATCAATTCAAAAGATAATTGAACACCTTTTATCCTACCCTTGCTAAACTTAAAAGTCATAAAAATTAAAATGCCAACACTGACACAGGAGAGGAAGACATATTGTCTTTAATACTTAAACACTGAGGAACTTAATGACTTGAGAAATATATCAGCAAAGCCTCTGGCCACAGCTACCACTTATGCTGAAAAAGTATGGAAAGTCTTACACAGTTTAAGGAATAATTTTTCTTTTTGAAAAGAGAAAATATAATGTCACATAAACATATAATGTTTGGCTCTGCAATATATACTACAGTTAATGATGTCAGGTGACCTTGGATACAGAACATAGTAATTGAAAAGGTGACCTTGGATATAGAACACAGTAATTGAAAAGGTCTATGAAAGGTGACAAATGGCAGGGAATAAGTGATTCAGATTACACACTGTGTTCACAACTTGGTAGAGGAAACAAAGCCCACTTGTAAGTCATTAGTCAAAAAGTGAACTTCAAGAAGTAGTTAAAGAGCTCTGCTCTGAGAGAGTGTGACCTAGAGCTCCATGACTAACCTACCATGTACAACATGCCTATCTACAGACTTCTTCTATGTACATTATAACTACAACAAGCTTAAATGTCAGTGCAGCTGAACAGCAACTCTCTCTGACTACCAGCATCTGGAAGTGTTGATGACAGCTGGAGTCCACTGCACGTGGCACCAACAGGAGGCCCTTCCCAAGGGGCATATGAGAAGATACACATAACGCTCTCTTAAACTGAGGGCCACTCCCACTTTCAGGGTGAAACTAAAATGCCACAAATGACTAAACAAGAAGCAGAACATAACATGTGGTGATGCAATCTGGCAACGTACGCGTCAAGTTCTGTGAAGGTTTAGTATGTACCGTGTAAAAACACTTACAAAACAGGTAAGTGATTATGTTGAGAATACACAGCTTCTCCCAGGATGCACTGCGAGAGCTCTAAACTAAACACACCCCTTCATCTCTCTGCACTTGGCAGTTATGCCTCAAAATAGTTCTGTAAGAATCTCATTGTTCAGGGGATGAAAAGTTAGATTGTGGTTAATTTAGGGCCACAGTTCGTTTGGTTGTTCTTCTTTTTAAGTTTAGTTGCCATGCACATCAAGATACATTCAAAAGAGTGGGGATAAAATTCTAGGTATGTGGAACCACATGAAAATATACTCTGAAATGAACCATCTTCAAACATTGTTTTCTATCTCTGGTAAAAATACAGTATTTACTACAATCTAAGATTTATTTCATAATTTTGTGAAGTTAAAAAGGCTTATAAAGTTGAATTTAATTATTTGAGATTACAATGCATACTCAAGAAACCCATTATTGAAACATTTAAAGTATGTCTCACCAATTACAAAATCACACAGAATTACAGAATGGCTGGGGTTGGAATGGATCTTTGGCAATCATAATTTGTTAATTTAAACTACAAGGGGTTTCTCTTGCTTCATTTGATTTTTACAATTAAAAAAAACCAAACAACACTTCGACTCCTTACATGGTATAACACTGACAACACTATGCCAAATTGTCAGATCTTGACCATACTTTCAGTACTACTGGCTGGCCAGTAATAAAACCTTCTCAGAATCTCTTTCGATCACATAAGATTCGTAACATTCACAACAAAACCATGTAGAAGATGTCTATCTTGACATTTCCTCTCTGGGTAAAATAAAATAACAGAACATGAGTTTGTCAAAAGGGAAGGCAGAATGAAAAAAAACAAAGTGCTTATTGAAGGAACAATGATCTTTTGAATTAAAGTGCAAATGGATTAAATTACCACTGTGTTCCTACTGAAAGTCTGATTAAATACTAACCTGTGAAGTACTTGCTATACTCCTGTTCTATTTTTTGAGCTGTCTCAAATTGTTCTTTGGAATGTTTTTGTGTAACTTTGTCCCTCAGGAAGATTGGGTCTTTCTGCTCTCTGAAAAAAAAAAAACAAACACACAAAAGAGAAAAAAAAAAAAAAACACCGTGTGTAAGAGTAATTTATTTTAATGGACTTGAAAAGAGACCCTCTAGCTGGGTGAATACAAAGGCTAATTCACATGCAAGCAGACTCCTAGGCCCAGAGTGCCATCTACTGTGTTTCAGCAGTAACAGCAGAGTCCTCAGGATCATTTCAGCGCTAACAAATTTATTTGCTGTCAGACCAAGACAGTATTTCTTTCACGTTTCAGAGACTGGGAGGCAGTTGAGGAAGAAAGAATATAACTTCTTCCTGTTCATGTGAATTGGATCATCATCTCATCTACATGCTAGTACTCCCTACACAAATGTCGACACAAGAACCACTCCTCTAAGGGCTTGTGAAGTATCAAGCATCAAGCAAATACAGTATTTCCATATTATCACATATATGACACATTTTTGAGATGTCTCTTTCTTCTATTATACAAACTCTTGAAAATAAAATGTGAAAAAAATACAGATAAATACACATGCTAAAATAATTATTTTAATTCTGCTAAAAGCTCTAACACTGTTCTCCAAATCCAACTTGGGGGATCCAGGAGGGGATTCTGTTTAAAAGGAATCAGAATTTATATTCAACTAGTAAGGTCATATAGACAGATACTAAAATAATATAAACACAGTTTCTTATAGCAGTGAGAAAATCAGCACAATTTTATTCCATAAATAATTAAAAAACATAATTAGTAAACAAACTTATCATTGCTGTGGAGCATTTCAGAGAATGCCAATAGAACCTGTGCTGTATCAAAAAGGGTGTTTGGAAAAACCTTTGGTGCTCACAACGGGCAGAGACAATGTGCCACTGCAACTTATATTGACTGCCAGAAATCCTTGCTTGACTAGTTTGATCTCTGTCATTTACAATACAAGGAAATAGCTGTAATGGTCACCATTTCATTACCAGTGGGGGTCAAGACATGACAGTTCCATTTACCATTTAAATGCACAATCCTATAGTGGCAATGAAATAGACCTCATTGCTCTATGTCCTGTTTCTACTTTAAAGCAGTGATACTTATCTTCTTTATCTAATAGATACTAATCAAATTCACCTACAGATCAAGAATATAAGAACTCTTCAACTTTAAATATGAAGATAGCACAAGTGTAAGATCTCTTAGCAAAAAAATTTCATAATATTTTGTTGGGAGATTATGTCACTTCTTGCCAAATCAATCCATCAAAATGTGTGAAGGCTTTCTCAAACATCAGGGGAGGGACTGGGGGTTTCCAACTCCTGTGTTCTGTTCCTGGCTATATTTCAAGCAGGAATATAACAATTACTGAAAGAACACAGTCTGAGAACACAACAGTATATATACTGTAGGGCAAACGGGGACTTCCCTTGCTTTGTTTACTGGAGAATGAAGGTGGGAAATCGGAGGCTATGAATCAACTGGCACTGCATCCATACTCTTGGCCCTTCTAAGAAGATGAACAGCTCTTTGTCATGGTCAACACTTAATCCTCAATGGATCTCACCCATATCTGTCTTACAATTTACTACAAAGGTTAGCAGGAAAGATCTGAGTACCTCCTGGAGGACATTCAGTTTGGTCTCCATGGATTTCTTTGAAAGATTCACTCAACTGCCATGCAACCCAAATCAAGTTAAGAACATATACCTCACAGTGGATTTTATGAGGATTGATTTCCCCATTTTACAGAGTCACAGAATATTCTTAGTTGGAAGGGACCCAGAAGTATCATCGAGTTCAGCTCTTCAGTGAGTGGCCCATTCAGGGATCCAACCCACAACCTTGGTGTTATTAGCACCAGGCTCTGACCAACTGAGCCAATCTCAGTGGCTGTTCTAAGAGATTTAAGATGACGAGGATGAAATAAACAATTAAAGTAAAACAGACTTTTTTTAGCTAGAATAAACATCCCTGAACTATACCCCTCACAGACTTACTTGATTTGTTTAGCATTTTTGTAGCGAATAAAAATTACAATAGGGTAGATATGAACACTGTGGAGCCGTTCGATGGCATGAGGAGCGATGTCAAGCAGACAATGACAATCCTAAGATCAAATGTAAATGCAAAACACTCATTCAGTTAAAGAGCACAAGCACACATGCAAATCCCCCATTTCTTCCCCCATTTAAATCATAGCAACCCAACAGAATATTGCCATACATTTAGCATTTTGGGACTACCGAGCAATTTGTACCCAAACGATTTATACCAAAAGACAGAAGATGAAAAACTGCAAGAAATTGCATTCGTAATACCAAAAGCATGCACTGAGAGAAAAAAAAAAGTACTTGAAGAACTAATGAAATGAGAACTCAGATTGAAACATATGCAATAAATTTTTTCAAAATCTAAAAATTCCTATTGGTTTTCTCTTTCAGAAAACATAAGCAAACACAAGCGTTAATAGGACTTTCCATGTGGTTTGATTGAAAACTGTAAGCAACGAACAGACTTTAAGTAACATCTGTCTCCAGGATTATAATGATGTTCATATTCTGTATGACTGCATTAAATGGAATAGGTAAAAAAATTACATCCTTTTTTTGGAGGGGGTAGAGCAAGGAATTTAAGAAAATTATTTCTAACTTTATTTACTAATACTGTAGAAGAATATGAATATTTCTAGTTTCTATAAAGGTGAGCTGGCATAAATCAACCTTTAAATAGTCACATGCCAAAGTAAGGTAAGTTTTATTTTATTTAGCAGCCTGGGGAACAGTTCTCTGAATGTCTTAAAGGATGACACTGCTAACATAATTTCCACCCCCCCAACATAAGTATGTAAATTGTACAAAGAACTACAGCATTAAAATTGACTCACCTTTTCTGTTATCTCTTTTATTGAAGCTACAGTTGTCACATCAAAATGTCCACTCCTCCGTTTGTAATCGATAAACAGACAATCCTTCACTCCTCGTTCAATGGCTTGCTGAGAAGCTTTCATAACCTCTGTTTCATACAAGAGATTCCCTTTCATTACTATTCCTTAGGCACAGAACAAGGCTAAGAAGACAATGTCTGCAAATTCAGATTCTTGGAGTTTTATCCATGTTTGTGTTATCACTTTGTTCATTTATACAGATAATACTATCATGCATTCTAAGCATGAATAAATTGGTTATATTTGCATACTTACCAAGGGGACATCTGCAAAATTTTCCAGGGGATTCTTTGACCAGCATGTCTTTCACAGCATCAAGTAAAGGTCCTAAAATAAGGACAGGCCTAGGAGAGGTACAGTCCACTTTCTGGACGCGCTGATAAGCCAAACTTGCAGAATCTACACACACAGAAGATATTTATTAGTAAAAGAATACATTTACTGGCAATTCCTCAAATAAGTAGAAGCACCCTTATATTAATTATGGGAAGACCTCTTCTGCAAGGGCAAAGGGCCTTGACAAATACAAAATATGGTCAGCCATTGCAATTTTTAGACTTGATGGCTGAAAATATACATTTTTCTAGTTGGACCTAGTGTTCAATTAAAAAAAACTGAATTCCCTACCTTCATACAGACTTAAAGCCAATCATCCCTAAAAGTGTAAACAATACACAATATTTGGCATCACTAGCTTGATTTATTGAGCTCTTACAAGAAGTAAACATTGTAACCAACATGATTTTTCTAAAGGAGTGAAGAAATAAAAGTGAAGATTTTGAGTGGCGCACAGGACTTCTGTCTAGACTAAGCAACCTGGACAGAAATTAAATAGTTGAAAGGAAGATCAAAACCATGTATGAAAAAGAATCTCCCTCTCCAAATGAAATAGTAGTGCTAATAGGTCTAGGAATAAATTACCAAAATATTATTTTGAAACACTCTGGATTGTAGTCTAATTTTAAAAATAGTTATTAGAAGTAATGATCACCATTTTTATTCAGAGCAATTAGAAAGTAATATTATTTGTTGTGCTGATTAAAAATAGAAGAGAAGTAAAGGCAAACCCAAGTATAATAAAGGTACTTGCCATCCAAGAAAGGAATTGAGTCTGTACTGATTGTATCAAGCGCCAGTAAATCTTTTCCATCTTTGGAACCACTTCGCTTATGTTTATGCTTTCTTCTGAAGAATGACCTCCTTGCTGCTGCTGACAATGTCTTAGATGAACTGTTTTCATCTTTAGCCTCAGACAGGCTGTGTCTCCTGTAGAATTCCTGATCCATCCTAGAATAAAACAGACAAAATGGTTGGTATTTAAAGTTATCTTTTTAAAATTTTTTGACAGTATCACAGCTGGTGATGCTGTGTCTGATGCACCCCAGGACACTGTCATTTCTAGTTTACTATTTAGCAGCATTACAACGAATTTGATAGAGCAATAGATTTAATTCAATGTATATTAAAATATGCCATCCCTAAAATGACATGCCTAAGAATTACTATCTCCCAGAAAGAATAGAAGCAAACAAATCTTTTACACCATATCTCACTAGTCAGATTTCTAAAGACAAATACTTCTTAAAGATAAATCTGTAACAGAGGTCACTTACATATATTTACTTGGAATCTGTCCTCTTTCCAGCTTCTGTGCATTCTCATCTAGCTGCCAAGCCATCCAACAACCAAAATTTCCCTGTGGTAGAGTGTCATCCACATATAAAATGTCATCTTTCTTAAAGCTTAAATCTTGTTCCACCTCTGCCAGACGGTCATAAAGTGCTCTGAAAAGGAAGACAAACAGGCTCTGCAACTGGTCTCCATCAACTCAAGAGAAAAACACACCTTTTTTGAAAAAAGTTAACAAATTAGTGGCACACTCTACATTTCAAGAACATAAGGTGTGAAAAGTGAAGACTTGCTATACTAGATTGTGTGCTTGCTGTCAGAGAATAGCTGGATCAATTAGTGAACTTCAAATTTTAAAAAATGGCAAAAAATGATGCTCTCTCTCTCTCGCTCTCCCTCTCTCATGACGGTCAGTGTATTATCCTAAGAGCCTTAAGTTGTCATTACCAGTCATGCTCAAATACCTGATGTAGAATCCATCTCCAGGAAGCTCTTTTATCTTATTAAACTCTTCTATTCTGTATTGAGTCTTTATTTTGATGTTTTCTCCGGGCTTCAACATTTCAAGATAAGCTTCCTCAGCTGTTTTATTTCGCATGTCAATGGACCCATACTGCAAAACACAAAAAGAAACCTTTAGATGTGAAATTGTATTTTAACAAGCAATAGAACTGGGTGACCTTGAAAAACATGCAAAATGAGTTTGTTTTTCTCACTTGCAGGTTCTCTATAAAAATAACGATTGTCACTTAACTCTAGTACAGTTTGCACCTTAAGAGGTCTAGCAGAAGACAGAGTGAAAAACAAAAAAAGTGCAAACAGCAGATAGGCACTGTGAGGGAGCACTTCTTGAAAAGGTTTTCCAAGTGTAAGCTGAATCATAAAATTCGCACTGAAAAAAATTTAATATTTTTAGGGATAGCCTGAAGCAAGTCATAAACATGACTACAAAGCAAAATCTCCATCTGGATACTAGAGGTTCAATGGGAGAGTCTCAGTGCTCACTTTTATCTTAAAACCTCATAAAGCTGTGTGTTTATCACCTTAACAGTCTTGGGCAAGAAGATAAATATTCTCATTTCAGATACAGAAAGCAGTCAAAGACACAATATATGATTTTCCCTCAACTCTCATTAGAATTTCATAGTGATAAGATCAATATTGTCCTCTGTTTTACAATATCTTTCATATCCTTGCCCTTCTCCTACACACAGCAATTGGAGTCAAAGCTTCCCATTTATATGAAGGGAGCAGGTGTTGACAATTACAAGTAGACATATAGGAGTCCTTCAAACGTTGAGGCATCTTATGCTATCAACAGTGATAGTTCTCCAGGTTCACTTCACCCAGCTCCTTATGTGCTGCAGCCAAAATGCAAGTTTGCTTTGTGACCATTCTTACCTGGCTTTTGTGGCAGGAACTCAGCATTCACAGAACATTCCACGCTGTGGGAGAGCACAGCACTTGTACGTCCTCTTTATACCATCCCAGCCATTTTGGCAGTGTGCTGCAGACTTTTCTTAAGAGCTTACCTCAAGTATCATGTCACCCAAGATGAGTCCTTCAGGTCCTCTTGCTGGGCTATCATCATCTACATCTGACACAAATATTCCATACAGGTTTCCACCACATATCTGGATCCCAAGATCGACTTGGGATTTTTTAACGACAACAATTCTAGGTTCAGGGGTCCTTTTGTTTGCGTCCACAGGGACCCTTTTGACAGAAAGAAATAACACAAGTACTAGAATTTAAAAACCTGCATTGCATAAAATCAACTTGCCATCTGAAGAACAGATACTTATATAAATATTATTCAGAATAGGTCAGCTACAGAGTCTTATATGACAAACATCACCTTTCCAACAAAACCAGTCTTGCAGAAAACTTTCTTCACTCCTTGCAGACCTCATGTTTCAAAAATAGTCTGAAAACATGTACATTTATCCTGGGGTCCACTTAACTTGTCTGCTGCCTTATTTCAACCAGACACAGCATTCACAGAAGTACACTTTTTAATACCCTTCATATCCACCCTGACCATTTGTTTTCCTTTAAGACAAAAGTTTTACTCTCTACCTTAAGGAATTCCGGGGACTTGTAGTTGGAGTGGTTTGTTTGGATGGCGGTGTCATTGTTCCTTCATCCTGCTCACTCACAGTGTCGATTACGGAATGATTGTCAGGTGTTGCAGCTCCACTGCCTTGAGGGGTGGAATGATTACTCACAGGTTCTAAGCGAGAACTATGACAGAGGAAAAAAACAGAATAAAAGACTCATGGGTTAATGCCAAATATTTTCCATTCAAAATTTTTATTTTCACTGTAAGTCAATTTTAAAGTAAGAGAGATAAAACCCAAACCCTATAATTCAAATGAGCATGCCAAAAAAACATATGTTCACCATAAGTCTAAGAGAAATACGAAGCTCTGTTTTGAAGTGTGATCATGCATCAAAATAGGACGGGTAATTTCACCAGGTCATATGCCTTCTCTAATTAATATCAGAAATTCTGATTATGGGAAGAAACTAAAAAATATTTGAAGTATTAAAATATCATAATCCTAGGAAGAAGTCATCTTGGATTTTAGTTTAGTGTATTTAAGGATTATGCCCAAATAAATGAGAAAATATATTTAGATGCCTCAAGCATTTTTCTTTTGACAAACACGTATTCACACATTACTTTTCTAAGCAATTACACTTATCAGCACACACGTGCTCATATTTGCAAACATATTAAGTGTACAGCGGTCAGCTACTAGCTAAACAATTGTGTGGACAAGACAGTTGTCTTTTTCCAAGTCTAGCCAGTCTTACCTTGACCGTGAGTGATTGCCAAGCTGATACATGTGTGGGTTATACTGAGCCAGAATAGTGATGGTGTCGCACTG
This sequence comes from Dasyornis broadbenti, assembly GCA_013397935.1. Taxonomy (NCBI): domain Eukaryota; kingdom Metazoa; phylum Chordata; class Aves; order Passeriformes; family Dasyornithidae; genus Dasyornis; species Dasyornis broadbenti. The sequence continues at coordinate 5,051,186 of VZRN01004407.1, read as the reverse complement.
CTGCCCAATGATTAGTCGAGCCTGTTGCTCTGTAGCATTTCTCAAATTTATTCCATTAAACTATGGAAAAATTGCACAAACCAGAACGTCAAGTTTTCAAATAGAATCTAGCAAAATCATTCTTTCAATATCCTAATTAGTTTAATATCTAAATGCTCACTTATTCCCACTGGAGTAAATAGGAGAATATCACTGATTAAATACAAGTTGGTTCAGATCACCTGTCTGAATAAATTCAGAATTTAAAGATAAATTCAGATCTATTCAGGTCTATTTTGGTATCAGAAACACAGTGTGCAACAGAAGGTGCTTTAACGTGGTGTTACATTTACAAAGCAGCTCTGTACTTTACAAATGCTACTCCATGTGTTTATCTAACACAGTAGGCAAAAACATCATTGAGCCTACATGAGTAATTTTTTAACCAGGTGTCTTAGCTAAGGATATGGCATAGCAACACAGCATGAAACTTGGTAAAAGTCAGCTGCTTGAAAATGTACTCACCTTATCAGGTATTTGGGACTATTTTGTTTTAAGTACTGAAACTAACTAGCTTAAACTTTAATTATATCTATATAAGATGGGATGTAGATATACCATCAAGATATTATTTTTATGATAAAGCCTGGAAAAAGTCACAACAATCACAGTTATGGAATATTCCAATAGAGAGTACTCTGTGCTACATCTCACAGTGCACAAGGCTTCACAACATAGTCTTTCTGGGGAAGGCAGTTATGGCTGCAGTCATACAAACTGATTTATTAAACCTTGCGAATAGTAAGCAAACAATTACCTCCAGTAACTGATCACCATATTCAAGGCCAGCTTGATGGGCAATGCTCCCACTTGTTACTTTAGAGACAAATATTCCACCATTTTCTCCGCTCACAATGGAAATCCCGAGTGGCTCAGAACCCTTCTGCACTTTAACATGGCGTGGCTCTTCCATGTAGGGCCTTTTAGAGGAGATAGTTAAAAACTGATTTGGAAAAAAATTGCACTTAAACCACCACAATAATAAAGTTACATGCAATACTTTATGTCTGTCTGAACTGTAATAATAAAATAGCTTTAAACAGTTACTTAAAAAACCCCACTAACTGTCAACTGTCTTAAATGCATTCCTTTAACACCATGCAATGTACAGTGGCAAAAGTCAATGTATACCAGGTACATGACTGCTCTAAAAATGACGGCAAATATGAATTATAAATAGTATGATCATGAAGTTGACAGGAAAGAAGCTTCCAGATGCATATTATATGAAAGTAATTGAACAACTGCATATAATAGATCATTGTCAAACCATATTCCAGAAGGGTATGTTACAAATACAAATGCTGGGAGTCTTCATCGCCAGTGAAAATAAACATAGTGAATAATAAGGTGGTAAACCAAAGGACAACAAAGCTCAAATATCATATTTCATATTTGTATGCTGGGAAACATAAATTAGTAATGAAAATAAAGCAGTTGCAAACTCAAGCCATTAAGACAGCCGTTTGCATGGTAGCATTACAATTACCATGCAAATTCTCCTCAGGGCAATTATCCAAACGTAAAAAAAGCACAAAGTGCGCAATACTGCTTGAGAAGGACAACCTTAGATCAGGCCAACCTCAAACTCCTTAGTGATGAGAACCTAGGCCTAGGAGCCACAGGGATTCTCAGAAAAGACCTATTACGGAACAGATATCTGAAAGATGTAGAAGATTTGAAAAGACAAGAACACTTAGAACAAGACAAACAGTAGTAAGACACTAGTAAGTATAACAAGAAAAAGGCTTATACAAAAGAAAACCCTAATATATTCCCCCTTCCTCCCCCCATATCTGGGATGCAACCACCAAATGTATGCAAATGGGATTGCGTCCATTAATGATGTGTATAAACAAACAGTAGCCTTATAAAAAGTCCTGGTTCTAACTATTATAAACTTCATGTCTACACAGCAAGAGGCATCACCAGGTGTTAACAGTTGAGCTCACTGTGAATGAAATAGCTTGGGCACCAGGTGTGGTGTATTTTTTATTTTAATGCATTTGACATGCATTAATTTGCATGTCTTCTTTCCTAGCATTTCATTCTGCCATACAGACATTCTCTTAATTTTGCCAACTGCTTTAACTATTTTATTGTGCTGTTCAGAGACCAGAAGAGTTAACTGGACTTCACTCACTACCACTAAAGTGATCGAGGCTGAGGAATGGTATTTTTGGGAAGAGTAGGATTTGGGGCTGGGGACAGAGGGAAGAGGACATTGTTTCATAAATATGCATATTGCCAGTCTTTGAAGGGATCCTTTTGGTAGCCTTCTGCAGCAGAGGCATAATAGTTTGCCAGCTTATTAATGCATATAGGATAAAACCCCTTGGCTGCTAACATGAATGCAACTCTGGAACAGTCATCTTACACCACTTTTAGAGGCAATGCCCTCAGCAATTGCTTACCAATGTAGTGAGCTTATTACTGATGCTCACATTTTTTGCATGTAACCTAAATTAACTAAATTGTGATCACTTGCAGAAAACTGATTTTTTTTCACTCACTTGTGAGTGTGTAAGCAATGTTATATGAAGTTTCTTAATGTCATAAAATTTACCACGGTGTACTATCTCATTAAAAACTAAAACTGCATCTTTATGAGCTTTGTTTATTGTACTTTTCTGCTTTTTCATATACAACCATTTTTAATTTGTTTGTTTTGGATTGGAATAAGAATCAAACCTATACAAATTACACAGGATCCGATCTGAGAATTCTAGTAAGTACAGAATGACAGATAATGATGCCTGTATAGCGAGTCAGTAATAAAGTAAAAAAAGAATGATATCAGTAAAAAGGTATTTTACTTGATAAGCAGTGTTATCAAAATCAAGCGAAGCACTTTTCTATAATATTCAGACTGCCTGCCAGAATCACTAGTAATGAAGTAGAGAAAAAGTCTTAATTGATGAGATCTTTTAATTTTCATTTAAATTAAAATCAACAGAAGAAACAGAAACTTTTTTTTTTTTCATCTGTATTATTATTAACTTTACCTGGGAAAAGGCTAAGTGAGTTATTTGTATTTTGTGGGAAACAGAAAGCTTATAAAACCAAAAATATTTAAACATTTCTTACAATAGATTTAAGTAGCTATTTTCCTAAACTGAGAACTGGTTAATAGTTTGTTTTGTTTTAAAAACTCACAAACAAACCTTAGAATTTTACTCTTTATAGAAATTGAATTCAGACTACGGTTTATGTATAAGCACAGCAAGAGCAATGGGGCTGGAACCTGGATGTACTTCAATAATCTGATCAGCATTAACAAAAATTGTTATTTCCCAGAGATCAGAACATATATGTTCTGCTCAAAGGCACAAAGATATAGGAGTGCCAAAACCCCAACTTGCTCAGCTCAACACTCACTCATTAATCATGTGAAAGAGAAAAGACATTCTGATTTGGAATTTTCAAGTGACAATCAGAGGAACATTTATACGAGAACACAAGTTGAGTACATATAGTACAAAAGCCACACTGAAGTAAGAAGGAATGAAAATTCACAAAAACATCTTTACATCTCTTTTGAAAATAACACTGTTCTTTGTACATTCTAGACATTCTAGAATTGCTACAATAACTTAGTCACAAATTTTTCAAACAAGACAAAAGTTTCATATAACATTTTATGAATAACTTTTTATTACTACCAGAAATGTTAGAATACAGAATATCCTTACAATGTTATATTCACATTTTTTATGGTCAGTGTTTTTACATAAATTAAACATACAAAGAGCTCTTGAAGTCCACATAAATGTAATCTATTTCAACACATCGAAGCTCCTTTACACTGCTAGAATGGCATTTAGCTGCCATATTGGAAATAAAAGTTTGATTCAAATTTGTGTCTTACTGTTTTATGCTTTGAATTTGTGTAAACTTTTTCATACATTCAGAGCATGATAAAATGAAAACAGATGTCCAGAACTGATACTATAAGCAATGTATCTTTGAAATATTCATTGTGAGACATAGAAAGTCATTAAACACAAAGCGCATGTTTTTAAGAAAGCTATCCTGTTAGATTCAAATTCTGCAAGCAGCTACACATATATGTTATACTATTACTAGCAGTGGTCCAGGTACAGCCAACAGGATCAGTCACAGTAGTAAAATTGCATCTGTACATATGGATAAGTTCTTCCATAGTTATGTGCCCAGTTTTTCACGTTATCTGGTTATATGGAACCGAGGCACAGTGGTTAGAGCACATATTGTGCAACGCTAAGGCACTTGATATTTAGCGATCAGATGTGACTAGGTCTTAAATTTGTTTAGATTTCCAGAGTACAGAATGAGTATCGTAAATAAGCATGAGGTAGTTGAGCTGAAAGGGTGTATTCCAATTTAGACTGCTCTTATTTGGTGTGGCAAAGAAACAAAACCTTAGTGAAATCACTTATTCTTAAAATCCACAGAAAGATCTCTTACATATTTTCTGAAAAAAATAAAAACACTTAATAACTGGACCTGAGATGCCTCTCTGCACCTACATATTTGTCATTTAAATGAAATGTTCACATTCCTTCCACTTAATAAACAAATGCACAAATTTTCCTCAGACACATTTGTATTAAAAACAAAAAAAGGTGGGGACCTTACCTATCTTTTCTACGTTCTCCAACAGATACGGGGCTAATGGAAATCCTAGGTAATGTAGAAAGGGAGTTCTGAGACTGGCTGCTGGTGAATGAAGACGTTTCCAGGTTAAGAGGTGACTGGGGAGGAGTTATCAAGCTGGGACTGCTACATTCAGAGTGTGACAAGGAGCCTAGGAAAAGTCAACAGCTGAGTTTCAGTATCCTGCAGATGTCATAGCTCGCAGATCTACCCAGACACAGTGAAAGACACCACACACACACCTGAGACAAGAAAGAGGACTGACTCTTCAGTGTCTATCAGTCATGAGAGGAGCTTAGGGAGACCAGGAAACTCATTTCAGACAGTGCAAACTTACTATCCTTAATGACTCCGTGTTAAATCTGTCCTCTCTGAGTGTGCAAACAACTACTGCCATTTTCAACAGGAGACAAGGTGGCAGACAAGCTACACCATAGGCATGTCGTGAAAGCATGTTGAAGGAAAATAATAAAAAACAGGAAAGAAGTAAAATAAAAATCTAATATGTAGGTGTATTTTCAAATAAAATATGTATGTGAAGCCCCTCCTTTTACATAGGAGATATATTATGCAACACTTGAAAAAGATAACAGAACCCAAGCGTGAATCCTACATGGAGACAGGAAAGCTCTGAAATTTCAAACAAGCTTGACATGACTTAGTTTGCATTTTAACCTGGTTGTGCCCTCCCTAAGTAATCTACTGAACAAATGTCCTGACACAGTTTGCTCCCTTTGGAAAGCTAGAGAAAATAAACCTCAAATTATTAATCACAAATGAACGCTATTTTAAGAATTGTATTTGCCCAATTAGGAAAAGCACTGCACACAATACATTAAGGCTGTAGAACATGCAAGCAATGATGGCAGTGAAGAATTGCTGATTGCTGTCAGGAAACTCCTGATTCTATAGCAATCCCAGCTACTGCTTGTACCATGTCTTTAAACATCTTCCACCAAGCAATTTTGAGTGAAGTACTGAAATATTTTCACTGCATTTGAAAATATAATTTACAATCAGTGATACAACAGAAAGGACATAACATACTTGAAGAACAACAACAAAAAAAAAAGGCAGTCATCTCACTGTTGACATTTTCAAGGCATCATTCTAGAAGAAACTACAACTATAAAAAAATACAGTAATATTTATTCTTACTTTTGTCTGCACTTTTATTCAGTGTGCCATGTACTTAAGTTCAACTATCAGAAAAGACAACTTTCACTAGAAAATGTCTTTTCTTTTTTAATGTTTCTCTGGTAAAATGCAGATTCCATAACATTAACAGAATTGTCCTACTTAGATTTTGGCGCAACCTGATTTAACAACTGCAAGGGCTTTGTATTGGTTCTATTGGAAACAATATGACTAAAATTACTTATGAAAAAATTTACCTCTGTCAGAGCCCATCATGGACCTTGGGTATCTTGGTGTTAAAGGGATCTTAATTCGTTCTGTTCTGTATTGCAAGTTAGTCGAGGAACCTATTTTTAAACCAAGGAAATATTACAATGACAGAAGAAAAGGAACTACATTAAACAAAAAAGTACATTTAGATTCTACTTCTTCAATGAGCATTAAAATGGTCTCTAAATGATCAAGGCAAAAGCTTGATGATTACCCTCATAATTGTGAATATCATAATTATAGCAAATTATCTTGATTACATAGTCAGTACAAACAGAACACAGTGCAGCTGCAAGTATATATGCCCTCTTCATTCATTTCATATGAAAAACTATTTTGAGTATTTTCCTATGAAATTCAACTTTGCTCCAAGTCCAAGCCAGAATCTAACATTTCTGTTCACTAAGAATCCATGGGACTTTGCAAAGGGCATTGAAATCACTCTGATTACATTCCGTTTAGATGAATACATCATCACTGATACTGGTTGCAAATTGTTAGGCCCCTTTTGGATGTGCTTATAAAGCTACTATGCTCTACTCAATCTTTCACAGAACACAGGAACACAAACACGTATAAAACCCCCAGGTATTACATAAGTTAAAATTTAAACAAATTTAAAATGTTAAAATGTCACTGCTATGAAGCATACATTTGCTTTGGAATCATTAGGCTAATTACATGTCAGTCAACTAAACATAAGCATAACTTATTTTCCAAGAAGATAATTTACACTTGGCCATTAGTCACCCCTGACTTTTAGTTCAGGGGGCTCTCTCCTTTTCTTTCTTCTTGCCAGTTCATTGAACCTCAACATTTGGCCCTGCCTCCCATCTCTCTAAGGATACTTTCAAAGAATCATCGGCAGGGAAAGAAGAATCCCTCACACATACAGACTATTTCAAAGAGACTGTAAAAAACAAATTAAACACAGCTTCCAGGGAGCACCTTTAGTCATAAACCCACAAGAAATGAAGCAAAGGAACACCGGAAGCCTTTAGGCTTTGCCAACGATGACAATCCCATAACATGGATACTTAAGGAATTTTCCATTTACAATTTTCTCCAATATATAGGAGTCCCACAGGAAATAAATCAGAAAAGCTAGTTACCAAGTCTGGCACTAGATGGCAATGAATTTGAGCCATGAGATGCTCTTGTACGTGAATTTTCAGAGTAGTCATTGGAGTGTTTATGACTTAGATCCAAACTCAGGCGACCTTGATGCTGGGAACTACATCAAAAGAAAAGTAGAACAGGGCAACAGTTAGAACTGGGCAAAAAACCTCAGCAAACAGAAACCTGCCAACAAAAAATTTTGCTTAGCCCCCATGCTACTGAATACAATAAATGCTTCTCTCCTTCCCACTTCACACTGTCCGATCATTTTATGGAAAAGCCAGAAGAAAAATAGCTTTAAGTACTATTAAAAAGGGGCAAGCTTTATCTGTTTTGGCAATGACAAAAAAAAATTAGATATTAGTTAACTAAAAAAATTAATTTCTTTGTCAGTATCAGCCAGTGGGGCAGAGGAAAACCTAATCCAGCAGTTACTGAAAGACATCAAAGCAACTGGCACATCATTCATACACAATAATGGTTTTGAGAACTCTGGATCAAAATTACACACAACAGCAGCTTGTTTCTTTCTGCACTCTATCAAACTACCAGAAGCATTTTTATCCTAATGAAAACAAAATTTTAGAGAGATATAAATCTCAAAACACCTCGGATGCAGATGCTGATGACATATTTGGCCGGCAACTGATGGGCAATTGCTGGTGTGAACTCTATGGCTCCAGGCAGTATAGATTGGATTTCTCATGACGGCAGTCACTGCAGGACATGGTGCTAAGCTTCTTGGTACTGTCCCTGCTTCAGATGATAAAAAACATGTTCTTCTCAACATTACTAGCATATAAAATACAGATTTGAAATATACCTTAGTATTTTATAATTATTATTAAAACATTTACATGTATGATAAAAATATTAGCATACAAATACATTATTATGCACCATACTACACCCTTTTGATAATACATACATTTAAAATCTGTTTATAATTCTGTAATGAGTCAGTAATAAAGTGGATTATATTACTAAAAATGAAGCCAGTCACAGCATATGATTTAAATATTTGCTAATAAAGAAAAGACTTTCTGTTTTCAAGTACAGAAGTTTTTTATCCAGGAATTGAAAATTCTGCATTTAGTCATCCAACCAGCATGCAAGTTTTCATTTGGCACTTGAACTGACTGCAGCTAAAAGTATTGTGGTTCCCCTCTTTTCTTGCCTCAAAGAGTCCCACTTGTAGTGTGACTTTAAATTCTAGTCTTTCAGTATTTATTTCTGAAACTTATTACTCAAGTTTTTCTTTTACACTCATCCTTCAGTACTAAACCCAAGTCTATCTTAAAATTTCCTCTTAAATGAGTTGGTAACACAGAATAGCAAAAACTTCTCATTTCAAGACATGGACTCATATTGTCTAATATTGCCTAAACTAGGTTTGACTTGACTCAATAATTGTGCAGAGGTATCATGCTAAGATAAAAGTTAACTACAAGGTTAGAAATACTACCTTTTATTAGTTTTTCTACTACCATTAAGAGAAACAGAGAAAGCAAGAGAAGAGTAAAAGAAATCAAAGAAGAGCAAAAGCTTCTTGGTCTGAGCAACCCTTAAGCAGGTATTTACATTCTGAAAACTGATTGGGACACCATCATTTGAAGCTGTCCATTGTTCCAGATACACAGATTATTACCTTCATGTTTTCCAATAAGAATAAGATCTTGAATAATTTCTAGAATTTGCAGGAGTTTGGGGCTTTACAAGAAGAGAGGATAAAATCATAAAAATCAATAGTCTTGATTTGACATTCAAGATTAATATTCAACTGCTGAAAACTGAAATCTAAGACTAGACACTAAAGACTGAGCAATCTATCTGCCAACACACCAAATGCTTCTTGACTATTTCAAATTAACTAGCATACAATATTCTAATTATGTCCTTAAGCACTCCATTTAGTCAGTGACAATTCAAAACCTGTTAACATGAACTTCAATACCAACAACTGTTCGATCAACTGAGACAAAATCCTCTTTTCTGTTCCACCGGATTATACTGATATATATTGAGCTTCTTGTGAGTACCCTCTTCACTATCTTAATATCTCAAACACACTCACATTTAACCTTTCATTTAGATTAAGATCACAGCCAGTTTGGGCACTCAACTTCAGATACCCCAAATGTTTCCAACAGGCAGAACTTAACTTGTTTCACTTCGTGAATATCAGATCTTTTTCCTTGCAAGTATTTCAGAAACGAAGGAGCTAAAACCAGGGATACCTCCATTTACTTTCAAAAATACTAGAAATCTTACTTGTCCCCCTACAGGACAGGCTACACCTTGTTCTGCACTAATGGATTGGAAATTTCTCTGCACAGAAGCTGATAAAAACAAACCCTTCAGCCAGAAGCTGTCCAGCTTCTTTAGCCATTTTTAAACATTGGTTTCACTTCTTTACAGTTCAAATGCTGAGCAGACCATGGTCAAACTACAACATACCATGGAAATATGCTTTGTGAGTTGTGTTTCCTCTGTACTTAACACAACTAATTCCCAGTATTGTCCAACACAGACAAGTGCCTTGGGGCACTCCTAAAAGCAGGTACGAGTTCTGTCACTCACCTGCTGACATGCTGCCAGGGTATAAAGCAGCAGGCACAAAGCCATCGCTGTGCCTAGCAGAACGCTTAGGGGAATATGGTGCCCATTCCTGTAGCTCTGGAGACAGATGCTCCTCACTAGCTGGAGCATATTTCTGCACCTACAAGAACACAGAAATTTGATTACAGGAAGTTGGAGATTCAAAAGAGTAATAGCCAAACTGTGGAACAATAAGCAATATCAAACTTTCTAGTATCTGTTCCAGAATGTGCCACCACATGCTTCTTACACCTTTGTCTTTCAATGATGTTCTTCCATCCATTTTTCCTCCATCCTGCTTTGTTACTATTTTTTAATATTTTGTAATCTTCTTAGGCCAATATTTGCAACTGAACTGATACCTTTTGCTTCAATGAAACACCCAGCATTTAGTTACACTTCTCCTTTAAAATAATGCTTTCACAAGATATTTCAGCCACTATTGCCTCAAGTGTTTGCTATAGAAGATCTGGCTAAAAAGCCAGAAAGCATTTACCTCTAAGCCTGCATTTCCACATACATGTGGAATAACCTCTCTTCAACAAGCAATTCAGGTTTTAGAGCCTCACAACTTCTGTTCTGTATATAACAAGTAGACACTGGTGAGTTAAGAACACACGAGAATAGCTCAGATATTGACATTGATACAAGCGGGCTGCAAGTGCAGGGCTCAGCACATGGCGTTCAGACATTTGAAAAGTACAACACAAAATATGAGACTGATGCATGTAAAAAGTGAAAAACAATTATTGAAAAGGTACTTACAGCTTTATAATAGCAGTATTTAAATTAAATGAACAGTTACTGAGAGCACAAAGACTCTAAAAGGCAGAGGTGCCTTCTTAGAAGCAGTACTTGACCATTTTCATGTCTGCACTAGCAATTGTTCCACATACTATTCAGGAATTAAAGTACACCTAAATTTATGAACTTATTAAAGTACACAAAATTAACTGTATATTTACACATCTAAGTAAACTGACAACACTCAATATGGCTACAAATTAAAGTACACTGTATTTTGCTATTACAAATACTGCTTCAGGAGTGAATGCATGCAGACTGGACACTACTGTCACAACAGTCTGATGTAGTTGCAATGGACAAGGGCAATTCCACCAGAAAAAAAATTTCAGAGTGACTGATGTCCACATTTTGAAGCACAGTGTCACTTGTGCTCTCTGGCCAACAACTTCAGAGTTACAAAGCTCTGCCTAATTTCTGGGCGCATAGGGGAAAGGGAAAAAAAAAAAAAAAAAAGAGCATCATAGAACCTTACTCTTAATATAATCCTCGAAACAAAAATTAACTAATACATAAAATAACCTTTAAAAAAGTTATTGTAATTTTATTGTACCATTTTCTTCTTTAACCTGAACTAACACCTACTTGACAGCTGTAACATAGCTTGGGAAGTACATTGAAGCAACTGCAGTATGTCCCCATATATCCTTTTGATCTCTTCAACAGTAAGTGCCAAAGCCGCCCACTCTGTTCCCACTAACAAATCTCCTGGACCTAAGACCCCACCTATAAGTGTCCTTGTCACAACTGCCCACTCTTCCCTCACTTATTTCTCACTATACAAATATTATTACAGTTCTAATCAGGATGGTGTATATGCTCCTGATGCTGCACTACAACGAAGAATGGGACTATCAGTGCTAATGGATTAACTTGATGCAAACACCCCCTATTCAAATGTGTTCAGTATCTTGATCTTGTTTTGTTGTTACATACGTGCTAAAACATGACATTAGAATACGTCCTTCTCCACTTTTTGCAGTGCAGTTCCTGATGAAAACTTGTGACCTTTCTCTTAGCCATACCTCTCTTCAGACCAAATCTGCTGATTTCAGCTACAAAATTAAACCCGTATGCTCTTCGGTCATTTGTTGTGCTGGTTTTGTCGGGGACACAGTTAATTTTCTTCATACTAGTAGCTAGTATGGACTATGTTTTCTCTGAATGCACTAGAAGCAGTGCTGGTAATACAGGTATGTTTCCATTTTTGCTGAACAGTGCTTACACAGAGGCCTAAAGCTCTCCATATCTGTTTTTCCCTAAAAACGTTCGGGAATGCATAAAGAATGGAAGCAGACAAAACACAATGGAAGCAGAGAAAAAGAAAAAAAAAAAGCATAAAAACCTGCCTGTTGTTCTCTGATACCAGTATTTTTGCAGTATATGGCTCTAACTTTGTACTACTTCCAATTCAGCTCTGCCATCTGTATTACTTCTAAAACTCTGTGAACAGGGTGGGATTATCCAGGTATAAACAACTAAAGGAAAAGAATATTAAGTTCTAAGTCATTATAATGTAATTACATTAAAAGACAATAATACTTCTATAAACTTCAATTTTTGGTTGGGAAAGAAAAAAAACGTATCTATCTGCCAGCTGAACAAATCTGAGGAAGTGGACCTGAAATGACATTATTGATTATGTCACTTACATTTACATAATGCAGTCATCTAAATAGGTTCTTCTTCCCAGAGCACAAAAAATTTTTCTTCCATCTACTCTGTCAAGACATGACCCACCATCTTCTCAGCAGGGCTGTTTTTTTCTAACAAATTATATGCTAATTTTGAACTTGTATCATATTCTAATAAACAGTTCACCTTTATAGTGTAGTGGGCCTAACACCCTATGAATTTCAGATAAGATATACAAAATTATTTAGACACATCGAAAGACTTTAAAAAGCCCAACACTATGGAATGATACAGCTTCTTCCATTAAATTGTACAGTGATCTGGACAACCAACCTAACTTTTGTAAAACTTCAGAGACCCTATATTCAGTTTTTCTAAAGCTGATGCTTTGCATTTTTATTTATGTCTTTTCAGGTTGTCAAAAACATACAAGAGCCCAGATGCTCCAACCAGCAGCATTAAAACCCAAGATATGGCAGCTAAGCAGAACCCTGTCTTTCTTCTTAGTGGCCACCACTGTCCCTTAAATACTGGAACTGCACGAATTGGTTTAGTGTTTTGTGATACTGCCAAGTGCCAACTGAACCTGAGATCAGAGCACCTGGATTCTGAGGACAGGCTATGCTTCTCCTGCTCTGGTACATAAATGGGCATCCAAAATCACACTGCTAATCCATTTCAAGGGTTCTAGTTTTGTACTTCAGTATACCAAGCTTCTACCTGAAGTGCAGGATTAGGAATGGGCACAGGGGTCATTTTATGCCTCAAAGCAGGAGCCGATTTTGGCCTTGGTCTTTTGATCTCTGGCTCTTCAACTCTTTGAAAGCCAATGTCATCTTCACAGGATTTCCTTGAAGATAGGTGAGTGCAGTCAATTCCCTCCTCCCGATAATAATGCCCAGCATTCCTGCTGCGCCCCTTGAGAGTAGCAGAGTCCTGTTTAAGTGCCAAGGAAACCGGAGCTTGTGCAGTGGCTGGGCTGGTGGGTGGTGATCCTGTTGTTACTGTAGACTCTGATGCAGAGCTTGCCTGTTGTTTATGTTTAAATTTAATAGAGTCACTTCTCTTAGGAGGAGTTGGAGGAGTTGAAGCCACTTCAGCTTTTGATGGCTGAGGTGAATGGCCTGTCACCTGATTAGGGGAAAGGTACTCCAGTTTGGGAGGAGTTGGTGGCCTTTTGAAAGTATCAGGGTCAAAGATAGATTTCCTTTGTTTGGGCTTTTTGTACACAGAGAATTTTTCTGTTTCTGTTGCTGAGATGTTAACCATGACTTTTGGCCAGGTACCACCACTATGCTTAGTTCCATGTCCTTTGTCAAATGCTGTCTCAACCATCATACAGTCAGCTCCTGTAGGTTCATAAGGCAGCCTCCTGTTGTCCAAGTCAACAGCTCCGTAGCCTTGGTCCCCATACGTCTCTGGGCTGAAGGAGCTGAGACTGTGTTCTGAATTACTATGGCAACTGTGCACTGTGTTCCTACGAGAGTCTACTCGTAATGTGTTATTAGAGAAAGGTTTGTGATCGCAAAATGAAGTGCTGCCCTGATCACTCTGGTCCTTCTTGCCATCCAAGATGTCTGGATTAAAAATGTCAGTCTGGGTTGAGCTGTTCAGTTTCAGATTTCTTTTATTTTGTGCTTGTATCTCTGATGCATGAACTCTACAGTTGGATATTTTTTCTGAATCCTTCAAATTTTCAAATATATTTTGACCACTCCAAGATGAACTCTGAGGAAAAACCTAAAACAAAAACCACATGTGATCACCTTATTATTGTGGCTGATTTCTGTTTAATACATGTCATATCCTAGCCTCCTTGATTTATCTATACCTGAATATACACTTAATAATGTCTTACAATTCAAAGCACAGAACATCAGATAAAATGAAGCTAGAAAATTTTCTGTAACATTTTCAGAACAAGTCCAAAAGGGCAACTCCACATGGTGGCAAAAGTACTGAACTGAAAGTGAAGGGATTTGCATTCTACTTCTGCCTCTGACAGGTGGTGCTAATAAGATACCTTTCATTGCCCATTTCCCCTCAAACATTTGATCTTTTTACTTCCTTAAAACCTCAAGCTCTCTAGATATGAAATTCATGCGACAGGCCCAGACTAATGAGATTCTAAACTCAAAAAGAAAAACAGAATATACATATATATGTAAAACAATGCCTTGTACCTTATCTTCATGATAGCAAGAGCTCAGTTTTCTGCACAACTCCCTCTTGAATAAACTAACTAACTTTCTTTAGTCAACAGGCAATTTATCTTTCACATACTCAAGTGCTGCAGCTCAGAAACAAAGCCCAAGAAGCAGCAAGCAATTGTGGTAGGAGTCATTTCATGTCACCAACAAGCAAATGGGAAAGAAGACAGTTAGTCTCATTTCCCACTAAATGGCACAAGAGCCATACTTTGCAAATAACTGTTGACTGAGTGTACCACCAGTGAAATGCATCCAGATGGTTGTCTTTTTCCCATTTTGATATACTCATTCTTTTCACATACTCTTTCCTGAAGAATTAGAATAATTCTGTATAAGTTCAAGAGAATTCTGCAAATTTAGCTTCTGCTACTCACCTTCATGAGTGACAGAGTAAGGGAATCCCTACAGTTTCGTAGCAAAGCTTCACATTCAGTAAGCGACTTATTATCTAGTGCAATGCCATTGATCTACACAAAAGAAACCACAATAGATATCTGTAAATCAAAGGTAATAGGTACGGAGCATCTTAAAGCAGAGGATCTCCGAGACAGGGAAAACACAAGTCTACACATGTATACATGACTGAAGTGTGGTTGATGTTTGTGCATTCCTCAAGAGTGAAGAATGAAAAACTCTTATCTGCAATCTGCTATTCCTCCAGGGACACAGTGTAACACCCTTGCCCTCTGTGCAGTTTTACCAACACAACCACATCCTGTTTCACAGTGCATAACCACACTCATCCTGTAAGGCTGCAAATGCACCCAGGGACAGACTTCCTCCCCAGAACAGACGACACCTGTGGTACCAAAATTTACAAAACAAGAAACCTTTCATCCAATGAAGGGATGCTTTTTTGGAACTGACCTTTCCTAGTCAATAAAAGTAACACAGATATCACTATATATATATAAAGTCAACTGTGAAGAATAAGCTAATGCTTCTGACAAAAATTGTCATATGAACTAAACTCAGGAAATAAGCCTTACATTATATTCATCACTCAGCATACAAAAACATTCATTTAGAAAAAATATTTAGTGAATTTACAAAAAGGACTTAATATTGCAAAAGTAAAAAATCAATTGGAATGTTTGGCATCTTGAAGAGTAGCATCAACAATAACACTTCCAAAAAAGAATTTTAAAAGGCAAATGCATTCTAAAGACTTACAGCAATTATTCTATCTCCCACAGCAAGGGAACCCTCTTTCGCAGCTGGGCTTCCAGGCACAACAGCAGCAACAAATATTCCATTTTCTAGACTGACCCCACTATCTGAAATACACAAAAAAGAATTTGATTCTGCAATTCAAATATATTGCTCAAATGGCATGTCTGACCTGCCTGCACAAGAAAGAAATATGACTACCAAACCAACTGAATTTCAATTTCTGAAAACCATTTCACAGAAATAAAAACAAGATGGGGAAAACAAGGACTTTGAATATCCCCAAAATTAATATACTCATACAAAGATGGGGTAACTGGGTTTAACAGACTTGTTTTCACCCTCGGGAATATTGCAGACAGGCAGTTAACTAGATACAAGTGTTAAAAAAAAAAAAACCATCTGAAACCCACCCAAGGACAAAAAGAAAGCCTGTACCTACAGAATAAAGCTATTATTAATAATAGCATTCTTAGTTTGCTAAAAAAGATTAATGAAAACCCCTATCTAGGAGGCTGTAACAGTATAAGTGTGATTTAAGGAAAGGCTCAGAGAACATGTACCTTTATGTCAAGCCTTATTTGGCTTGTATCCTTTATAGTCATTACCTTTATGCCCAGAAACATTGATGTGAAGAGGTGTTATCACTCGTCCACCTAAAGACTTCCTTCTTCGAACCACCATATTAATAACACCTCCTCCGTTTAGAACAGCTTTTATAACTTGCTTTTTGTCCTTATTAGTAAGATCCACATCATTTATCTTCAGCAGCCAATCATTCACTCTGGTAGATACACAGAATTAAGCAGGTCAGTGTTATAAACACACTTTGCTGGACACAGCACGTGAATAACATTCCATGAAAAGGCATGCAATAGAACTGATCTCAATAATCCTTCATTATCCGGAGTTATCCATTCCTGAAAAAGCATTAAATAGCAGCTAAACAAAAACCAGGACTGCTAGTCTGCACTTCACCAGGAAAAGTATATCCTCAAATCACTAAGGACTACGTCTCATTTAAAACCAACTCTTCATACTGAGAAGAGTTTACTAAAAATCTTCTATCAGTGCTGAGATTAGGAGATGGTTCCATATGATCTTTTGCTCTACCCTCCTTTTCTCTTGCCCTCCCTCAATAACTTACCCTCATGTCTTTGCCAAAATTCAAATAAATAGTTGTAGGTTTGAGGAGACAATAATGGAGTAAATAGGATACAACAAAAGAACATTTCAAATCCTGTTGAGTTTTAAGTGCTGAGTCAAACACTGTTAATTTCTGTAATGCTTGTAGGCATTGGTCTTCTCAGTGTGATTTCCCAACAAACATTAATAACATACACATGGCAAATGATGAAAAAAAAGGACTTCAAGAAATAAAAACAATGAAGACAATTTCCAATATGCTCACTTTTACTTTATTATGACCAAAAAAACAACAGGTATCTTCCAAAGTCAAAGCCTACCTTAATCGACCATCAGCAATACTTCCTTTGTCTACTTTGGTAACAAAGATCCCGCAGTCTCCAGGGAGGTATGGCTCATTCACACCTTCTGCCACATCAAAACCAAGTGCTTTCAAGTCCATATCATCCTATTAAATATTATTAACAAGTTATTCAACTGCACTGGCAAACACTGTCTCTTAGCAAGAGGCATTACTGCATGTTTGCACCATGTACTTATATTTACAGGGTTCCTTCATCATGCAAGTTTTTATTTTCTTTTTGTTAATATATAAGCTCCCAATTCCATTAACTATAGGCATCCTCTGGCATTAGAATGACCCCTCTCTCAGATTAAGACTGAAATAATACAAATGGGGAACTTCACCAAAAAGGAACAGAAAAGCAGCTGAGCATGTGAAAAAGCACATTCAGACTCCTATAACCTGTTTTAAGGTACAGTGTTGGTTGTGTAATGAGAGAACAAGGATATGTTTCCCAAAAGTGGGCATTACTGGGGGAAAAAACAATTGTAAAGGTAAGGCAATAGCATTGTGTCTTAGTTGCGGACTCAGAAAGACCTCTGCTGTGGTATGACCAGAGAACAGAAGTAAACAGGAAAGACAGCTCTAACATTCTGAAGCACGATTTCTAAACACAGATTTAGAGGTGATATTCTAGCAAGCCTGACCCAAAACAGACCATTCTTGATGTGAAAAGGGACAAACATCTTTAACAGCTCAGTCATTGAACCAAACAGGGAAATTTTAATGTAGTGCTTGCTTTGGTAAATGGCAAGGTCACTGTAATGAAAGAAGTGGTCAAAAAATAGTAAATTGGGACCAACTGATTACAAACTGAGTTATTATTGCTATTTTCATTGTTAAATAATACACTGTTAAAAATTAGAAAACTCTGTTTGAAGTAGTCTAATGGGCCAACCATCTCAACATACTGAAAGGTGATGATACTTGAAATTTAAAATATAACATGAAAAAAATAAGTAGAGTCTAAATCAGATGTATAAGTATGGTTCAAGTTATCCTCTCAAAATCAGAAGAGCATAAAGTCTTCAGGGAGTACAAAAGATGCCTGATAAAAGCTGAAGATAAAGCATGCAAAAGGATGAATATTTACAAGGAAATAAACTGAGCTAAAGCTGACAAAAATATATTAAAATCCTTATGATTCTTCCAAATGTCCTATATAAGACAAAAGTTTGATAGGGAAGAACACAAGGCTGCCATAAAATAAAGATCAAGTAGACATTGCAGTATCATTACACAGCATCAGAGCTGAAAAGTGAGTATTATTTCTCTCAGTTATGAGCAGAGTGATTATGTAGAACATGAGTTTAAGCAGACAGGTGAAGTTTATGCAAAAATAAAAGGATTGAAATGTATTCAATTCTATAATCTCGACCCTGGAATTCAAATGCTGGTAAGGTCAAAGATTTTTCCATATATCTAATCAAGGTTGGCACAATATTATTACTATAATTTGATAGCAGCAAGTGTAATCCCTATGTTTAGAAAAGGGAAACATTCAAATGACCAAGTGTACACATTTGATATCAGGGATGAAAAACATGTCTTCTACGTAAAGAATAACTAAGTAACTGCAAATGAATGGAAAATTCATCAGGCTGCAATGTTGTTTAGCACAGGAACATCATATGCTAGACTTCCTAATTAATTTTACAGACAATGGAAAAGCAAAATTATTAGTTGTCAGTTAAAACAGAAGAGATGGCAAGGCACAAAAAGGATGGAGCTGATGAGAAGCACTGAAAAAGCATGGTGAATGCGGAATTATTGTTCCAGAAAGAATTTACAGATGGTGATTCTGATGGATCAACATCAGTACTCAGTTCATTTTACCTTTTCAATATGTATTTCAAAATATAATAATACTAAATAATACTTCTAGTGTCAATAAGGGAACGTATTAGTGATTTTGTAGGGATGCACTGTCAGAACACAGATTGGAAGTGCTTAAAAAAAGATGACCCTCAAATATTGCAGTAAAATGAAACGGATTTAATTTGACAGCATTTAATCACAAAATTTTGTCATTCAGGAATGACAAAGAAATTCTGGTACATACAGAAACTGTCACAAGTTAATCACAATCTGGAAGACTATCCGTGTATTTATGCGTTCAAAAAAGTTACCATTAACAACGTACTGTACTAGCCAAAAAATTCAAATGAAGAGCTTACAAGAGTTACGTACATAGCAGCAAAATAAAAACTCTAGGTTACAATGAACACAGTGAAATTTTATGGAGAAAAATACTATTAGGATAATGAGACGAAGTTGAGGTTATCAGGATAGCTAAACGTAAGAACTTTACTTAATATGCCAAAATAGAAAAGGGATTTAATTTCCCCTACAGACAAGCAAGAGATTAGCATCTCCTTTCATCCCAGATTTTCAAACTGAACAGTAATGTTGCCCTACAATACATGTTCACCATGAATAACGGACTTGTAATAATTTAAAATTTCTAATCAGCATATCTGAGCAAAAGTAGGAGAAATAGCTTAGTGTAAAACATTAACTCATTTATGCATAGATTATAAGTGTTGCTGCCTGTAGAAAGATTGGCCTCTAATATCACTGTTTCCTTCACATCTGAAGTTTTGGCTGCCTTAGCACTGCCATGTCTGCAGTGAACCGTAAGCTTAAAGAACACCATACTACATGAACCTGGCTACTCTGCAACATTAGATGTAGGAACTATTTTTATTAATAATGGATATGAAGAAAATTACAAAGCTTGTATATAACAGCTTGATTTTATCAACTACTTTCATGTAGCCGTAACTGCACTTGCTGCCTACATGTGCACCTCTGTGGTTCCTTGCCAAACAACAATAAAGAGCTAAAAAGACCAAACTTATATTTTGAATCTTACCTAGAGTTAGAAGATTATAACTGGCTTCAGAGCTACAACCAATACACAAGACAATGCAGTGTATGTTTTTTACTTACTCTGTCTTTTTCAAATTCTACCACTTCTGTTTCCCATTCCAGAGAATCTGTATCTATGGCTGAGTCATGGGAACTATGGGCCATCAATTGACGAAATCTGGCCTCCTTTTCCAATTGATTTTCCATCTTTTCCCTAGGCAAAGAAAATCATTACTTGCAGACAATCCCCTTTTAAATAAACTGAAAAATGATGTGATGATTGTGATAGATTTATCCAGATTATATGTGGTTTTCTAAATCAAAAATTCAAGCTGTGTCAAAATTGTCCCTCAGCTTCTGTTCTTCCAATATTCTTGGTATGCTATCGAATTGGCTTTTCATTTCTATGTATTGTCCTAACAAAGTCTTACATTTTTTGCAACATTTTTACATGACTAAGTGCACAACTAGGTTTCTCACATCTTCCGAAACACATTTAATTTACTCTCAGATAAGTTCCATCAGTATGTAGAGCATGGTAAATACCAATGGCAAAACCTCTCCCATAAACCAGTGAGTAAACAGTTGAGAGGAATTAAATTGCAGTTAATATGACTTCACTGAATGGACCCCAAAATTGTTTAAGTATCTCCACAGCACTAAGCTGACACTAAGAGTCTCATAAATAAGATAAAATAGATACTGTCCAGCATAATAATTTCCATGATAACTAAAAATATAGGCAATGCTTCCACACACAGTAACATGAATGCCTGTTGCCTACAGCTGTAACAACATACAATTCACTTAAGAACACAGCTAACAAAGCAAAGCTTTTATCACAAACTTTCATGCAGTTTGACCACTTCTCTAATGAAATCATCTCTTACTTCAGTTCCTTCAGTTCACGAACAGCATCATTTTTCTGCTTTCTCATGTCATCCAGATTGCGAAGAGCTTCAGCCAAGTCACTTACAGCCCGGTCTCTCTCCCTCCTTAAGTTGTCACACAAAGTTCTGCAAAAGAAAAAAATTTCAATCTAGTTACTTAAAACTCTACTGAAGTAGACTGGTTTTACCACATTGTACAGTTAATGTAAAATTTCAAAGAGCAGTTTCAAAAGGTATCGATCTGCAAAATAAAAAAGGCTAAGGAAGAAAAAAATTACATATGCTAGGTCTTAAGGAAATGATTGTCAAGATAACAAATGTTCTTCATCCCTTTCAGAACTTTATTTCTACTTATTTTCTTTAACTAGCAGAAAAACCCCTTATTTATGTATTTTCCCTTAGTTCCTTAGCTATATTTAGTAGAAAATATGTTGGATACTTTTTGTGCATGCCCCCACAGGTAAAGAATTATATGCACTACTATAGCTACAGCAGGATTAGGTATAGCATGCCTAAAAGAATGCACAATTGGCTGTTCCTACACAGCAGTGCTATTAGACTCAGTGGTACTTACTAGAGACATTTTGGTTATGAAAGCACAGAAAACAACAAAGATCATGTAAGGTACCCTCAATTATTTTTAAAAATCACTGTGTGACAGCTAATGCAGAGAAGGTGCTGGCAAAACCCAGCTATCCTAGAACTGCATCAACTGCACACCAAGTGGTACAGAAATCACTCATGTATCATCTAGCAGTTGTTTACCGTATACTTTCCCTTTCTGCAACAATCTTATCCCGCTCTTGAAAGGCCCAATCCCTCCTACACTTGGCTACTTCTGCTTCCTGGACAGCTTCCTTTAGTTCTTGTGACATTGCCTCATATTGTTTCCGAAGCATTTCAATTTCTTTGTTTGCTCTTTCTATGTCTAGGGTAGCAGAATCTTGTATCTAGGAATTAAGAAACACAGATAAGTATTTTAGGCACAATCTTTAGGTACATATGCATAAACAGCTTTTACTATATGTATATTGCCTGGTGTATTCAATTATTATGTTTTCATGAAAAAGTTCATTTATTTTAACAGCAACTTTGCGGGGGTGGGAGGAAAGACAAAACCTGCTGTAATACATTTCATCCAGTAGCACACAAATTTGTATTCCTACATGAAAAAGAATCCTCACTTCAAAATAACATCAGTGAATGTTTCATATTTCAGAGATGATATTCTGTGCTTCAATCTTATTCTACTTAGCAGGCAGAAAAAACCTTCAAGTATACTTAGATATCAGATACACTACTACATGCAGTTACAATACATATTAACACCTGTTATTTACCCTGGGACAATAATCCCAAGACTTGGGATTTGTACAGGTCACTTAAGTCCAAAGCAATGAAACTGAAGAGCAATGGAATTGAAACAAAGTTTTTATTTAATGCTTCTTGTTTTAGATAAGAATTACCTGATTTTCAAGTTAACTAGTTCCTCTAAAATTTGCTATTTTGAACAAGAGAGATGGTAACAACAGTAAGACAAATACACAGAGAAAACTCCAAGCCTGCAGCACAATAACACAAGCCAACTACAACAGTACAGCCCAGCACAAGCTGTGGGCTTGCAAACAACCACATATGGTTAATTTCAAGAATATAATGAAACTAATGAATCTAGACTTACTGACTTAGAGTTTGGTTAAAAAATTTTTTCTATTTATATTTACAAACAGAAACTTAATGTGAAGCACAACTGTGCTTCTTTCAAACAAGAATTTCTGTCACTATGTCTTGAAGAACACATGTGCACGTCTGTATTTTAGAGTGACTTGAGGAAAAAGGGGAAGACTCTCAAGGTTCCCAGACCTTTAATCTGCAAGTTACTGACCCAACTAAGCTAAGAAAGAAAAAGGCATCAGTGAAGACTTGCAATACCTGACGGGCTTGATAATATTCCCTTAGCAGATGGTCTCTCTGGATGATAGCTTCTGTTCTCTCTTTTCTGGCAACATCTCTTTCTTCCTTCACTGTCTCTATATCCTTGCAAGCTTGATCAAGTTCCTTCTGGGCTTCAGCTTTGTCCTTCACTTCATGACAATATTTTTCCAGTAACTCATTCCTTTCACAAATCGCTCGATCTCTTTCCACTAGAGCAGAGTTTAGTTCCTAAAACAAGACCCATTGTTTGCAGTAGGTTAAGTTCAGAAAGAAATAGCTCGTCTTTCCAATTGGATACATGTCATGACACCTTAAAAGTCTAGAGAGTTTACTACTAATGTTCTGAAAAATGGGAGCAGGTCACATTACATACAAGTACTAGCAAAGAATACTAAATGTGGTATTAAAAATATCACACCATCACATGAGCACAGTGCTTTGTCAAAAGTAAGCAAGATTCTGGGAGCGCTCATAGCTTTGGGGAACCTAAATGAGAAAAGGTTATTAACCAGAAAGCCTTAGAGTTTTTTTAAAAAAAAAAGTTTTTAAATATGGAAAAGGGTAAGAATGTATTACAAATATTTTTAAACAACTGCTTCAATTTTACAGGACTGAAATAATTTAGACAACCCAGCTACATAAGCATCTTACAGCTTCTCCAGAAGTTTTAAAGGAACATTAAAGTTATATACCATTAAGATACTCATGTGCTACAGAATGTTCAAAGATAAAACTACAATATTTAGTAAAGCAGAATGACAGTATATCTTAAGTGTGGAATTCAACTGCATTCTAACAAAAAAGATAAGGCAAATGCAGAAGTGTTCTAAAATAGATTCTGCCCTTCTAAAATTATTTAAATTAGACTTCCCATTAGAAGAATGGGTCATTGAAACAATTCAATTTCATGCCACTAAATTTTCAGATGGCTCAGCTCTCCAGAAGCATTCAGTCAATGGCTACAAAGAAATCCCCCTACACACAGGCACTCCTAGCTGGAAATTACTCATGTTTTGATTGCAAAATGCTCCCCAGAGACAGCTGACATCTCAAAAGCAAAAGAAAGAAAGGGTTCAAGTGCTTAAGGATAGAAAGACACCATATCATAACTGATTTTCATTCTATTTACCTCTACAGTTTGCAAAGAATAAAATTGAGGATGTAAAGCACAGATGACAATTGCCTTTTGCTGTACTAACAGAATTGGTTTTGAGATATGCATCTAATTAAGATGCTAACAATGACAATAAGAGACCCATTTTTGCTGTAGAGTAGCAGACAAGCACGAGAATTAATGATTCACTCTTGTTGGTGCAGACAAGTTTTAGTACTGAAAACAGCATTTTGCACAGTTTAACTGAAGTTTGTAAAAAATGTGCATTCACATGTGTGTATAAAACACACAAAAATATTAAGTGCTTTCCCACAAGCAGCTGAGATGGAAGTCACCAAGGCAGAGGGAAAGTTCTCAGCAAACCCTTCATTAAACAAGAATCTACAGTACTTTAAAGTGATTGAAAAAACCCACACTAACACAGTTTAATCCAGCATGCTCAATATAAACCATCTGAATAAGAGCAGCCATTGCCTGCAGTGGTCAGTGGTAAAATTTCACCTCTTGTCTTTTTTCCTGTGACATTTGCACAAAATTACAACATGACAGCACAGGAAAATGCACCATTTGGCATTGACTAGAACAGCTTCTGTTTGAAAACAGTAGAGCAGTTTGAGTTGAATGAGTCTGAATTTGAGAATTATTTATATTTTAGGAAGTTCTCACATCTGAATATAACAAAGACAAAATATAACAGATCTGTTAAACAGAAGGGAAAACTGACTATCACTGAAATGAAACATAACATTCTAAGTTTTTGCCAGAGCAAAAGATTATACCAAACAAAAAACACCACTGGAGAAAAGAGAAGGGGAAATCTCTAACATCCAATCCCTGGCTTTCAGTGGCTGAGTTCATGAGAACTTAATCCAAGACTGTCCATTAGTGCAAATCTCCTAAGATGTCTTCTATCATTTATAAATACCAGAGAATTAGTATATTTTAGATGCTATTGAACCAGTAAGTTTGGGCATGTGTGACTAATAAAAGCTTACAAGTCTCACTTGGAAATTAATTGTCTGACCTCATCAGCGGCTGCTCAGATACAATGCTTTAAAAAAAATCAACCTCTTCTCCATTTCAGTTGCTTTACAATTTCTCCAGGACACCAGAGGTACACCAGCAAACACAAGCTTCAGGGAAGAAATTACATTTAAAATCGTCTACCTGGGTTCAGTGCTGTTTCAAACAATCAATGAGCATTACATAACAGGGCACTTAAAGGTACTATAGATCACAAGGAAAATGAAAACCACTAAGTTGCCTTTTCAGAGAGCACCAGAACAACTACCCACTGAAAGGATTATCCCACTTACACAGGGACATGTTTCAGGATATTATTTCAAGTGAATTGATACATTGATCGATACATTTTTCAATGTTTCAAACATTTTCTTTGACAGAACTAGCAAATGCCGTATGCATTGAACACAGCTGCAGCAAGCCAGTACTATGTGAACATACCTCTTCAGAAGCAGAAGAGTCATAGCTACAGGAGAGAAAAATGGAAACGAAAAGACAGCTCACAGTACTGCTATTTTACACTTTTTAGAACATTACAGAAGCAGTTAATTCTGCTTTCCGAAGGGCCAGTTCCGAGGGTGAAGAAAAATACGTCTCTGCCTTGCCAGCACCACACTCACCAGACCCAGGCTCTTGCTGATTCTTGTTCAAACACCCCTTGAAATCAATACCCATGCATTTAAAATTTTAATTCCCTGCCCTTTAAGGCACTTTGGCAAATTACTCATAGTGCCACAACGACAGATATAACAAATTGGAGCAGAATGACTAATTGTGGCTATTTCCATGAGTACTCCTAACCTGCCCTGATCCCACTGAAATCAATAGACATTTCGATTGGCTTAAACGCTCGGAGGAAAGTAGAAGACGTAAGACACGTATTAAAACCTCACTCACTGCAGAGCTGAATTACTGTGCTGAAAAATATACAGGGCTGAAAAATACAACTTCTTAAAACCAGAATTTTGTCATATTTAGAAGTCTAACGCTACATGTCACAATCCACATTATGTTCCTGAAGAAATGGTGTTATTTATTTAAAAGAAAGCTCCACACCTTAATTTTTTGTAAGACTATTTTGTTCAGATGTAATGCTGCAAAAAGAGTAAAATGAGATTTACAGGCAATGGAATACATTTGCTTGTATCTATTTCATGCTAAATTAAGTATTTGTAAACCAAATAGTCAAGTGAATGCATGTCAGCGGAAATGAAACTGAGCAGCAAATTGTGTTCTGGAAATCATAAGAGCATCATTCTAACATGGTTGTGATATAAGCATTTCAAGAACACATTGCTGAAAAATAGAAAGTTCTGGTTTCACACACTTTAAGGCATGCCTGAAATCTAAAGAAAAAAGTCTTCAAAATATCCTCTTTAACTTATAAGTAGTAGAAGGGCAAATGAGTAAGAACATGCATGTCAGCACAGGCTTTGCAAAAGTATTTGAGATGACTTGATCATGTACCGTCTTAAGCCACAGCAGATAGTATCCAGTGGTTCCTATAGAGGTTAAAAGTAAAAAATAATGAATATTTAGAGGTATATTATTATAGAGAGCATTACTTAAGAAGGTATAAAAGACTAACACAGCAAAGGAAAGGATTTATAATGCAGAACAGGCTTAAGCCCAGTGAATGGCAAATTTCAACTGGCAGGTATTCTGTTCGAACATGGAAGCTTGATAAATTGATAGTAAAACATGAGAACACAATTTCCTCTTTGCAGTGGATTCCTATTTTCCATTAATCAGTCATACATTCCTGACTCCAGCATCAACAACATATACCCATTTCACTTCCCCATATAAAACAATAGGTTCGTACCTGTCTTAAAGCTTCCATCTCTTCACTGGCCACTCGTTTCTCAGAAGAGGTGTTCTTCAGCTTAGACTCCGCAAGCTCCAGTTCTGTTTGAAGTTTATCTACCTCTTTGATTACTTGATCTCTCTCACTCATTATGAGGCGGTACTCATTGAAAACCGAATCCCTTTCTTCCTTGTATTTTTCTGCATCCTTGGTTGCTTTCAGTTGCATTGTTTTGAACCTTGTCACCTCTGACTGTAATCGCTCCATCTCTCTCTGCAACTCTTTGTTTTGTGCTGTGGCGTTGCTTAGCTCCTGCTGTACTGATTCAAACCTAAAAACAAGCGGAAACACCAGTAAGACCCTTGTTACTCATTTTCATACATTAAGGATTTGGCTGGGTAACCAAATGTAATAATTGGTAAAACATAACCACAGAGGACTTCTTGGAAAATGTATTCTCCGTGCTGCAAAACAACCACTGCTTTAGGAATATCAGCGAACCTTAAGGAATACTAGAAAACCTCTTTAAGGTCTGAACCACAACAATTATTAGAAACCATTTACGAACATGGAAAAAAACATTTTTTGGCTTTTGTCTGTGGGAGTTGTATATCATCCCTAACAGCCAATGAAAACGTTCTTAACACACCCACAGATGCTCTTAGTGGTCTTGATGCGTGCTGATGTTCTCCCTACCCCATGTTGTTAACAGTTGTAGGCTTGGTACTAAGGAGGAGCAGAGAGGGAGGGTAAGTGTGGTATGACTGTGCCTGTGCCCTGTTTTTGCGCTGCTCATAGCAGCACCTTCTCAGTGAAGCACGAGTCCTAAACACCCGTGGCTAGAGAACTCTGCTGCCAGCCCAAAGCCCTGTCTCAGTCTTCCACAATCTGAAATTCTAACACCATGAAAAGTTCACTTATGCTTGAGAAGACCGTCATGTGCAAAACACCTTTGGAAATTATATTCCCTTATTGATTTGTGTTTAGTATTTAAATAAGGAGATATGTATACAGGCTCACCATGCATTAAAGTGTTTGTTTGGAACAAAGTCTGAGGTTTAACAAAACTCTGGTTATATTACAAAACAAACATAGCTTGAAAAGCAGACCATCCCTTTCTCACACAAGCTAAACAATGGTTAAAATTCCTCATATAATTCCAAAACCATAACTGGGAAATCATTTTCTGAAGAAAATGCACCATTTCTCCAAATTAACATCCCCATCACACATTCTTGAACCTTCCATAAAATTTTATATAAATACACATGCTTACTCATCACACCAATATTACATACTCTAGAGAAAAGTTTTAGAAAAAATATTAGAAAAGTATTTGGGATTCTACCACAATAAAAATAAGATGCTACATTACAATTGATACCTCAAAGGTAACAAAACTCAGTTATACCTCCTAAGAGAGGATGAATATTGCTGCTGAAAATGAATGGCTGTGTCCCTTTGCTTCATTAGCATGTCGATTTGTTTCTGAAGACGTCTGTTCTCCTCCTCAGCCTGTTCCAGGCGGCTCAGATCTGTGTTGTGACTTGCAATCTTCTCATTGTACCGTTTCCTCAGGGCATCATAGTCCTTTTTCACACCCTCCAGCTTGTCCATCGCTGTGTCGTAAAGTTTATTTAATATCTCTGATGATCCATTTTGCTTCATAACCTTAAAAAAATGCCAGAAACTCTATCAATAACCTTTACTGTTAATCAGTTCAAGAAATTTGATTTAAAATATATACATAAGAAACAAAATTAAAAATATATTAATCAATTTTAGTAATCATTCTTTGTAATGACTAAGCAGCAGCTCCTAAGGAGAGCTGAACCTCTTCTAAGTGCTACTGTTACTCTAAGCATTATTACATCTGCTTTCTGTTGAGTTAAAAGTCTGCTTTATCACAACTGCCCGAGTGTACAAAAATGTCTCTTTAATGGCAGTTGCTAAGAACACCTATTAAACCCACATGGTTTTTTAATTACTTGTAGTTTTAAGAAGAGGTAATTACTACTTGGTGACCAAGATAACAGTAGTAATTTAGGAGATGCCCACGAGGTGGCACGCACGATAAGTTGACTGTATCATCTAAGAATGAATTAAATAATTAAAAACCCAATGAGAATAAAATCTACCCAAAATATGTCATACACTCAGGCATATTACTTTAATATTCATATAGTATTTCATCTGAGAACTTCCCACAGAGGTTTGTGTTTCAAAAACCATACATAAAATATCAATAGGAAGAGAAAAATCCATTTAAATGTGAATACAGCCTGACCTGAATCGTAGTTTTAAATTAATTTACATGAAGATAGGAATATTGCTGTAAATCACAACACTGATGATACATGACCAGCAACAACATGAGAAAGCCCTAATGAGCGTCAGCAAATCTGGTCATTGTTTATTTTCAAAAGGCAAAATATACACCTGAAATAAAGTCTACACCCTTAGGTTTCCCTCCCCCCCTGCCCTTTTAGTTCTTTTTTCTTTAATTCTATGCCCCTTTTTTCTAGTTTTGTCTTTTAAATTGAAATCTGGCCCTGATGGAGCAGAGGCAAGAAAAAGGAATGCTCTATATAGAGAGATGCCAGGAATTATATAATACTAACATTAGCCTACAAAGGTACGCCGTTAACTCTCAGAAAATAAAAAGTATTAAAAAACTAGAAGAAAAAAGACAGAAAATATCAACTCTATAAAAATTTGAAACCTTACACACAGCAGCTATCCTGCACAAACTGGCTCCTCATCTTCTTTTGTGTCTTACACTGTAAGAGTTAATTGTCTTTTATAGTGTCTTATATGTAAGAATCAGTTCCTGAACACGGAGGAAGATGGATGCCTGCAGACCAGAAGGAAAGGAAAGAGCAAACGACTGCCCACTCTTCACTGCCCAGAGGTAGTGGCTAACAACTGTCACTGTTAATAAACCACTTTGCTAGACAGGCAAGATAACAGACAAAAGTTCTTCAGCCCGATACTGATCTCCTTTAACTAACCAAGATATATAAAAGCAGTGAGTGTTCATAAAGAGGGCCTGGAACAAGACTGCACTTGGGCTATTTCCACATACATCCCAATCCTCAACGGATTCAGCAGCATATTCCACACAGAGCTAGATGTATGATTTGGCAGCATGCTTCAGTGAACCATTTCAGAAAAGTTAAACACGTGGTAAGATGTAAGCATAGGTAAAATGGAAATATACAGATTTAAAACCACTCAGGGAAGCCATTTTCCTGAAGACTACTTCCCACAGCAATTTAAGAACAGGTTTGAGAACAAATTATTTAAGAAACCAAACAGAAATAAACTACTTCTCATTGTCTAAAGCATATATGGAAAGTATTTATGTTGAAAACACACTAAATAATTAAAGAAAAGAAAATATATACAAGAAATTGGATGGAATTCAGCATGAACTTGCTAACAGAGATTTGCTAGAGGAAGATGGACACACCACTGTAATAAATGTCTCCCATTCAAAATCCCTATCTGAAAGAAAGTAAATAGTCCCAGCTGGCCCAAGGACCACAGCCGTGGCAACACGAAACTTCATATGTGAGCAGCAGAAACTTAAGCTGGTCAGCTGCTACACAGCAAATCCATGGCAATCCCACACAAAGAGTAATTTGATCAAAAGCTTTTGCTCTCTGAGGCCACCAAGACGTATTTTCTTATGGCCTGACAACAAAACAACAGGTCAGAGGGAACTACACAGAGTTAGACTAATTCATATGAGAAACTACAGGGACAAGATAAGGCTTTTGGCACCCCTTCAAGACACCATTATTCACTCTGACAAGCTGAGAAATGGAGTTACACGATTTTCCCACTAAGAGTCACATACATAATTTTCTTTAAAGGTTTAATCATGATGTTGACATAGGACTGGATTTCTTTAAATCAATCCTGACAATGATACTTCAGCCTCCTTCTGTGCTTCCAGATAATTTCAAACTTCAGGACAGAACCACAAAACAGAAGAGCCTTCTCTCAGAGGTTTTGCATCCCTGCTGAGTCACAAACCAGTTAAGCTATTTGCCCAGGCTGTCACAGCAAACCATTTCTGCTATCTTCTGAACCAAGCCACTAAACCATTTCACAGCAGAACTCACAAGGTAGCGTTAGTAAAACGGATAAAAAGCAGGAACAAACCTTCACTCCCCTCTTTACACTACCCTCAGCACATTCAGCACATCCAGCTTGCTTTGACCTTTGCCCCTCCTACCCTAGCAAATAATTATTTTGGCTTGCATAGATTTTGCTTCTGAAGCCTAATGTTTGACTTGCAAGTTTGCCCTGTGAATCAGCCTACACACGGTGAACCGAGATACTCTGTTTAACCATTCCACATGTTACTGTAACAGCTCTAATTAAATGAAGAGACATTTTTGTAGGTGAACAGAGGACCTGATAGAAACAGTTGCTCCTTAGTACTACTCTTTTTTAAAATTTTGGAATATGTGAACAACACTGACCAGGAGATAGCCTGTGGTATAAAGTTCTGAAATGTCCAACTCTTCCAGTCCTGAAAATTTTGTCTCTTTTTGTTTCAAGTTCAAAAACATTAATCAGCCTTTTGTGATTCTTCCCAAAAAAACAAACATAGCATGCAAATTTAAAGTAAGCCCTGTCCCATAAAATAGTCATCTTTTTAATCACTTTGCAACTTAGAGTTTTGATGCCTCTCTACCCACTTTAAAAAAATATCATGCATATACCATCCTCATGTACACTTTTTCATCTCTGCATCTAAATATCCCTTATTCTTTATTACCAAAGACAAAGCAAATCAATTAGTAATGAAGATGTCATTGTCTCCCCTGATACTGTACAAGAGAAGGAGGCTGTTTCAGAACCAGTAAGACATGAAAGGCAGCAACGCTGCACATTCAGATCTATTTATGAAAGGAGGAATGTCTTCCAGGACAGACACTCCAGGCTGTGGCTCACCTGCTGCTGCTGGCTGCGCAGGTCTGTGATCTCCTTCTGATCCTCATCGTGGAGTCTCTTCATTTCCTCACACGACTGTTGGAGATGGTTGTGCTCCCGCACCAGCTGCGTGTTCTTCCTCTTCAGGGTATCCATGTCCTCCTTCAGCTGGGACTGGTCACTCAGCAGCCGACTGTGCAATGTGCTGTCACGGCACACAAAACATGCTCTTAGAGGCCAACTTGAAAGGACAAAGTCTTGGAGTAATTAATTTCAAGCATGAGTTTCCTACCAAGAAAGCAGGTCAAACTAACTCAATTCTGCTTATTTAGCACCAGGAAAAACCCAAAACCAGAAACAAACACGGATGGAAGTATGAAAATACGTGGAAGTACGCAGCCCTCTTAAACCTCATCAGAAGAGATGATGGATTTATGCCACCTGTCAATGCTATTTCATAGCCATTAAAAGCAGGCAGACAAACACAAACACCATAATAGGATGATTCTTGAGATATTAGGATTATCCCACCAATCATCACCACTTTCTCTCATGTCTCTCAGCTGAGCAGCAGCTGAACAAAACAGATGAAAACGACAAATCTCCTAGTGCGCTACTGTTTTAAAAACAAACAAAACCCCTAAACTACCAAAAAAACTCCACAACCAAGAAAAACACACTATGTATGTTTCAACCACACTCAAGAGAAAAAGTTCCTCCAAACTTCATTATGCCAGCCATAATTATTGAAAAAAATACGCTCTCACTTAAACAACTGAGAGCCGCATGACGAGGTTATTATTTAGATTAAAATTCAAGGTACAAGTGTAAAATTTGACTAAACCTATGCTGAAAAAGAGCAGATAAGTCAACTGTATGAATGTATTTTACTACTGCAGACAAAAAAACGTAACTTTTGGATACTGACAAGTATTTCTTTTGTTGAAACAGAACAATTCTACCTAAACTCTCACACTTGCTGATAAATATTTAAATATATATTTATTTTAAAAAAATTTGCGTTCTATAGTATGTTGTATTCCTTCCTTATGAAGTAAAATACCAACATTTCCTGCACAGAATTACCAAAGCATTAAAAGTTTCTCTACAATTATTACAATTAGAACAACCTGTTAAAAAAAAGCCTTTTCATAAATTAATATTCCCACAATTAAGCACACATTATTTTTACATAAAGGTTATTAATCTGCTGTCATTCAGATTTTAAGTGGAAGTGATAAATTCTTTAGAATGCCAACTTTTTTTTTTTTCAAAGAGCATAGGGTTTTAACAAGTACAGCAGGAGAAAATAACATTTGAATTCAACTTGTGTTAAAACTTCCACAAGTCGTCATGAGAGGTATCAAAATCTATAAAAAGAGAGTAAGAAATTCCATTCTCTTGGATTATATTCTGCTCTCTAGCCTGACAGTAAAACTATTAGATGGCAATTCCAAATCAGTAATCAGGCTTTTTTGATCCCATGAAGACATTGGGGATTTCTATCTCAGATTCCTAAAAGTAAAACAAGCAGTCCGTACTTTATCATTTCAAATGGCACAGAAATGTTTTCTTTGATGCCAGCATTGATCTTGCAATTCAGGTGGAAAAACAGCATTGAAAAATTGATTACCATATTCTAATACTTTTTGATCTAGCACGGACTGGTAAACTCTTACCTTGTACCACTTTACTAATACTTACTGATAAAAATCTGCCTCTTTTGCTGCTTCTTCACACCTCTTCAGTGTCTTGGTGTGTTGATTCTGCAGAGACTGTAGGTCTGACATGGCCTTCATACACTGAATCTTCAGCCTTTCATAATCATGATTTGGTTTTGGACTAGGCCTAGCATGGAAGAAGAATATGAGGTCAAACATCAGCTACTAAAGTGAATGAAAAGCCTGGGAAATTACTATCCAATAAAAAATGCTATCACACAACAACTGTTGCTATTTAGGTTATAATATGCTTTAATTTAAATACTGCCCAGTTACCCTTAAGATGCAAGCACTAATAAAAAGTCACTGAATAGAACTTGCATTAATTTCATATTGAGATGAAACATCTAATAATCAGATGACTTTGTCTAACTATCACTAACATGGCCAAAAAGAGTACTGAGCCTGCACATCCCTCTCTTCTGAGCACCAATGCTACCACAGAGCAGAACTTCAACTGATACAAGAACAAGTCCATCACAGCACACTCAGCTTTCCTGTGCCACCATATCAAACTCTCAGTAACAAAGCCCAGAACCTGCAGTGAGAGCAGGGCTGGAAGAGGCTGCCGAACTCAGCTGGGCATACATGGAGACGTGGGCTGAAAAAAGCTTCCCATAGGCAGCAGCTGGAAGACCTTACCTATAACTCCCTAGGAAAAACAGGCTTGAGAGATAGACTTCCAGTGGGATACCAAACACACACATCTGTGCTGGCACAATTTGACCTGTTTGACCAAGTCATTCTGCTGAATTACATACCTGATTATGTGCTACCATATTCTTTAAAGCTACTACAATGAATGAGAAAACACGTCAGAATCCACCTCACATTACCATAAGCTAATTATTGGAAATTATTCAAAATCTCCAATACAATATAATCTCCAACAAGGAATTTCCAGTAAACTGGACAAAAGAAAAGCCAAAGTCAGTCAAAAGAAAAATTTTGACTCAAATGTTTTTTGGATGATTGGGAGAGAAATTTTCTAAAATAATCTACATTGTCAAGCAATTGACCAACATGTATTATGTCTAGAATGTATGGTACTTGTATGTGATGCCTTTATTTGTTGATTAAAATTTATTATATTTATATATCATCCTAGAAACTAAATTAGCAGGATTATGTCTTCTTGCTTTGTAGCACTAAGCTTCTAAAAGAGACTCTAAAGTAAACTGTTTCTCCTCTGTACAATCACAGGATTTTTGGACCATTGAATTTTCTAGTTTCAAAATGAAGTTTCTGACATCTGTCCCTGTATCATCTCCTGGGTCTCTTATAACCCCACAGGCAATGAAAAAAAGTTACAAACACCCCCCAAAAAATAAAATTAATGCCTCCAAAAGAAAACAACTGCATTCTAATTTAACACTGCTTAATCTCATATCAGATTTGCTCCATTGCTGCACAGCTCACTCTTCCTCCTTCAAACCTCAAACTCCCCCAAATGGCTTCTCTGTAAGCACAGCCTGAAAAGCAATCAGATTTTTCTTTGCTTCATACAAAAACCAGCAACATAGATTCTGGCACTGACATGCAGCTGGCAATTGAATCAAAATGAAAATGGTTTTGCACTACTGCAGTGGTAAGACTTGTTAAAAAAGTTTTTTTAAAAATCTGAAAAAAAGAAATGCCAGCTACATCTGGTTCACAGATTTTCAGGGGATGTGTGTATGATATAAGGTACTTTTTGGCAACTCAGTTGCATCTGGGTTGCTGAGTAGTGAGGCCTTCAATTGTAATTTTTCCTTTTCTCCTTTCTCTAGAGAAGTGCTTCTGGGGAAAAACAAAAGAAAAAACCCTTCCTTGATTAATAAACTTTACCAACAATTAAAATCCAAAACCATATCAAGTAACCAAATGTTCAAGTCATGTCTTTTAGGGTATTTTTAAATTAATTCTTGAGGGATACCAAAAGTAGAATGTTACTCACACAGTATTATGGACATTACCGCAACTACTGAAGGGCTATTCTTTTAAAATACGAAACTAGTTAGCATAAGTTAAACTCAATTTGAAATGTTCACACTCTTGACAGAATCACTAAAACCCCAAGTTATTGATTTAAATTAGACCTTAGGGTGAAATTATTGAGAGTAGATACCATCTGTCCACCACAGTCTTTAAATGACAGCATTAATTGGAGCACAGTTGTAACATTAAGCTTACCGAGACCTACTAACAGATGTTCATATTAAACTATTAGGCCAGTCTGAAAGCTATGGTGAAACTTGTTCTACAAGTCTAACATCCATCACACGTATTCATATACTGCTGAAGTAACACTGACATTATTTGAAAACAACAAAAAAAAAAAACCCAAAACCCAACCAAAAGCAACCAAACTAAACCTAAACCAAATCAAAACATTAAAAGCCCCAACAAACCACCTATAAACATATGGAGACCATGTAGGTAACTACACAAGTCAGCCAACCTATACAATGAGGAAGGACCAACAATGCTACCAAAACCATTCTACCTCATCTACATGAAATAAAAACCACACAGATATCCAAGGCCATATATTCTACACTGCTGTTCCAAGGCTTCATGTCTCAGCAAGAAAAACAGGAGTAAGAATAGAAGGAATATTGGTCAGCAGTCAAAAATCAAAATTATTGCAACACCAACAGTCCATTCAACTGCATGTACTGGCTGACTCTCTAAGCAAGATCACCACAGTTTTATGCTAAAATGCCCCAGAAAATACTGAAAATTATTATTTCAATAAAGGAGAAGTATCAGTTACTACTTTGGAAGCACTTGTTCAAACATTAACAAAATTTAAAATGTTAGTGTCAAAAGCCCAACTGTTTTTCTGATATTTGTGTAAGAAATTCAAGAATCATTTGTGCTATAGTGGAATTATCCTGATCATAAATCAAGGCCACAGTGAGACTGACATTTACTGGCATCTGATGCTGGCATAAAAGCTAATGGCAACCACAGGTCCAATTTTGTGGGCAATGCCTACCTAACAACTTCCAAGTGTTATCATTTACTATGGTAATTCCAACAACAATTACAGATTACACATAAATCAGTCTCTTCCAAAAGACAGTTTTCAGGGGTATTATTTGTGTTGTGGTTCTCTTTTATTTTTACTATTACTATTATGGAAGTAATAATAGCAAGTTTAAGTCTATAAAGAGCAACTTGATCATGCTAAATCTGGTCAAATCTTTGCTTAATCACCACCACACATGCACATACACAGTCACAGTCAATGCACAAGCACAGCATGAGCAATCCTACTCCGTCCAGCAGGATGGCACATGTTGATCTGATTCAGCCCATCACAATCCAGTGCTGTGGGCTCCTCTTCCACTGCTCGAGACTTAGTCAACATTTGCTTTGGAAAACAGCTCTCAGTTTTGCAACCTCCTCAGCCAGCACAGCCCAGACTACAAATGTGCTGTGAGCTGTTGTGAAGCACCCAAGGTGACGTGTCAAGGTCTGCCTCTGCACCACCTGTGTTTGGTACAGCCATAGTTACAGCAGCGTACACAGCCAGAGAAATAAAGCCAGGGTAGTAAAAGTCACCATCCACATAATCATCTCACACCTTTCACACTTCAGCATTAACGATTTACCATGTCTGGACTTCAACTCCTAAAAGGCTGAAGATTAGTTTTATAAGAGGAAAGAATTCAAAAAGTAAAACAAATACCAGTAAGATTTCAAAAACTACAGATGTGTATGCAGATGGGAAGAGCACTTGCCTTTACACTGAAGGAAAAGAATGTCAATTAATAATCTTCATTTCCCACCTTTCAAATATTTGATTGTTTGGAAGCCAGCATTCTCCATCTAACATGTACGGTCCAAAGACTGCCCAAATACAAGGTTTATTTGGATGGGTTGTTCTTGAATCTATGAACATTCATGTTTTATACAGCATACAAATCCTACACTGAAAGCAAAGGATTGATTTGACAAAGAGAAATCTAGGGCAGTCTAGAGGACAGCTCATCAGAACTTTATTAATAGCATTCTGGATTACGCAGAAGATTATTGTGAGCTATAAAATCCTCTATGCCTAAGCTCCAGTAACTTCAAAGAAGAAATCCTTCTATATAACTAAGTAACTGGAAGCTATGCATAAGATGTTGACATTTGACAATCTTTTCCTTTCCCATCCCCACAATGCTTTGAGACTGTTATGTAGAACATGATGCTCTTAAAGCAGCCCTCAGAACTCACACAGGGAGGAAGGGGGCATCAAGATGAGAAGCTACCGAGTTAATAAAATGCCCAGATTCTCTCAATACCAGTTCACTGGTTCAAATCTTAACCTTCTCAGACAGACAAAAAGTGTAATTAACCACCTGATCACATACAGACACAGCTGATTAAGTTACAAACAACAACAACTACAAAACATTAAAGTTCAAGGATGCTACACATCACGGCAACACTTCCCAGAAAATCTGTTCTTTGCTCTTACTTCAAATTCAGTGACATACAATCTTTTTCCAAGGTTCTATACATGTGCAGGCAAAAAAGTGCTTAGTGTACCCAAACACACTTAAACATTAGCAGATCTTTAACCCCTCAAAATAAACTAATTCTATTTCCTACTCAATAAAACCTTTATTAACAATTAATTCATACTCTGAGTACTATCTTCCTCATAACATGTCAGTCCCCCAAATCAGAATGAGCTAGATAAGCCTCCTGGTCTTAAAAGAAATGTTCAGTGGAGGAAGTTCCTTATTCTCAACATATTTTCTCAATGTATCTCTGCTCCAAGTTCCCCAAAGTATGGATGCCATAAAACACTTATTCCACTCAACAGAAATCCAAACCTCTCTCTCCTTGCAGAAACATAGGAATAGCTGAGATTTTTTTCCTCTCATTTCTGTTCTCCAGCCAAGTATTCAGAGCTATTTCCCTTTCTTCTTTCTTGTTTTCAAAACACCAAATGCTTCAGCCACTGTCTTCTTTCTCTTCCCACAACAAAGCCCATGAAGCCTAAACAACTTCTTTGCTTTCTCTTCTTAACATAGAGACAAAACCTTCTTCCCTGAGTCCCACAGAAAAATTGCTGGACCAAGTGGGAATAGGCATTCAACAGGAAGCTCTGCCACATGGATGTGGCCACATCACCAGGATGCAAGCAGGTTACAAACAACATACAGACATTGCAAGCTCCTTATAGCTTTACCGGCAAGCAGGTGTCAAGACCGTGGAAAACACTACTGAAGACTAAAGGAAAATGCTACATTTCCTTTCTGTTTACCGGCAGTCATCGAAGGTTGACCCAGGAGATGAAAGTGCAAGTTGCTTGCGCAGCTCATCCCTCTCTCGAGTCACCTGACGGAGCTGATATAAAATAGTCTCCAGCTTCTCACTCATTTGTCTCGTGTCTATCACAGGTGGTGGAGATGATGCTTTACCAGTCGTACCTGAACAAGAGATAAATAATTTGCAGTGAGTCAATGCCTCAGAAGAACAATAAAACTTCACTAAAGAAGAAAACACTGATTTTTAAAAATCCTGTATTTCTGTTTGCAGAATCCTGTTCAAAAATTAAACAACTCATGTAAGTTTTCATCAGTGAGTTGAAAGAAGACTAACTCTGATCAGATCCCATGCTAACAGAAAGGCCCTGTATTGCATGTTCAGTTTACATGGGTAGGTTCCTTGCTTACTCATGAACTTACAAGCAGCTTATAAGGCAATGCACATTTGTAGTAACAATTGTAAAGACCTCAGAAACTACCATACTGACAGAAGTCATAGTCATAGGTAAAAAAATTATTTAAAATAAAAAACAACGCCCATGCTTAAAAAAAAAGGCCAAAAAATACAAGTAAAGTTCACCCACATCAACTTACTCCAGTGACACCAGACAAACTACTACAGCACAGGGGCTCTTTTCCTTTATCTAGCAGCACAGAAATACTATTCTGCTATGGGCTACAGACAACATTTACTTTTAATGCAAGTCTATGCTTTCACATATCACAACTTTTCAGTCTAGTAAGTGAAGTCAGAGATTTCACTAACCAACAAATCATGAAAACTGGGTTTCATTTTTAACAATATTGGATAACACAACCACATTACAATCACTGTAACTGGACAAATTTCCTCTAAGGGGCAGTCATACGCTAAAGTGTTTTGCGGGACTTTTTAATTCTCAGCTTTCCTAATATTAGAGCTGAACAATGATGGCTGCTGTCTTCTCAGACAACTGTAATAGCACATCTTCCCAAGAGAAGAGAGTCTGGCACATCATTTCCTAACATAATGACAACTAATTCAACTCTAATTTAGTTCTCCTCATTTAAAATTAAGTTGTAAATGTAGTTTTGCTCATGTGTCTCTCAGACACATGAGAGTGGACTTACAGATACAGGTCACAGATGTGAAAATGAAAGGCTTAAACATATACAGGTGACTATTTTCTCCCCAAAAGAGAAATTTTAGAAATAGTACGCAAAATTATACAACTGAAACAAGTTGCTGACATATGTATTAACTTGTTAGTATGCACCTTTATCATGCCTTTTTTTAAATTAATGAAGCAATGAAGATTGAATAGTAAAACAGTGCTCTCTGATCACCATCTTTTCAAAGAAAGAAATTCAAAATTATTTTACTGAATTAAATGCTAATGAATTGCAAGGATTGGCCTTTTATCTCCAAGCCGAGTTCATGAAGTTACTGCAGAATATAAAAACTCCTGCTAACTTTGCAGCAGAACTACCTGTGCTTTGAAGTTCCCACACCAAAAAACCTGCAGTGTCAGGGCTATCATATGTACAGCATCTACAATAACAAGATTCCTGGTCTTATACCTTCCAGCTGCTACTGTAATGAGAATTCTGTAATGAGAATTTATGAGCACAGACTGTTCTTTTAATTTAACTATTGCCTAATATTACATGCAAACGCTGTAATAGCAAACTGAAGAAATAAAAAATTGCAGGAAGGATCTGCATTCTGTAGAAAGCAACAAACTCGCATCACTCTGAAGAACTCTCAGTGGAGGCTGACTTTATTTCTCTCCTGTATCTGGACAAAGCCCCTTAATCCATAAGGACTATGGATTTCACACTTCCAAAACAGAGTTATCCTTTCTTTTAGATGAGAAATACTCTACATATTTTTATGGGAAGTTTATACAGAAACCAGTAATAATGCAAGCGATACAGGGGATATAGGGAATAAATGAAGGAAATAAATAGACAGAAAAAGTCAGAATATGTATTCATTAGAAATAGTTCGGATACATCAATGAAAAAGGGATTTCATAAACAAACTAAAAGGTAAAGGCAGACAAACCAAATTCAGGTACTGACAAGCTTGCATGGTCTTTGGTATATTCAATGGCAACCTGCACATCATCTCACTTGAGCTGACACATCAGAGGAGGCATAACATGGGAAAAAAAATCTCTTCTCATCCTTACAGGGCAGTTCAAAAGCTTATGCCATCCTGGGGCTGCTTGCAAGCAAAACAGATGAACAGGATGCAAGAGGTCAAGAGAAAGGAGGAGATGAATCAGGAAGGCTGCTGTGCTTTACATGGAGGAACGAACACTGGATTAACACAATAGTCCATCACTAAAACCAGTGCTAACCCCAGCAGCACACCCATGGACAATGTCTGCTACACAAGACCTACACAAACATCCAACAGCTGCCCTGGGGATCATTAAGCACAGTAAAAGCAGGCCATTTCTACCTCTGCTCCTTCACCTCTTTCCTGCCCCAACAGCTTTGACAGCATCCAAGTGACAATTATCCTCAGGCAAGAACATTTGTGCACACGGTCCCAAAACTGTGCCAAGAAAGAAGCCTGTTTTCAATAAAGACAGACTAATTAGCCTTAGGAAAAAAGCTTTTTTTCACTAATGTGAAGCCATTTGTCTTAGTACCAAAAAGGGGTTATTTTTCATTAACTTGTCAATTTTTACAACAGTACATCAACAGATACTTTCATCTCTAATGCAATAGTTTTGACACATAGTATCAGCCATGAGATGCACACCTGTTAAGTGTTGTAAAAACACAGATCAATATAATCTAGTTCTTCCACTCTTATCCTTAAAAGAAGACTCACAATTTACCTTTGCTTATTAACAACCTTCCATTTTCAATAGCTCTACAAAAGGTCTTAAAGCTTAAATTAGATTTCTGAATGCTTAAAAAACAAGTACACACATTCAGTAAAATCCTTTTGCATCAGAAAAATTCCAGAGTCTTGGTGTCTTTTAAAGGAGCTTTTATAGCTGACCCGCTGAAATCCTTTTATTCCATCTGACATGTTGATGCAGCAGAAGGAAAGTGACCCATGCTTCCAGCTTTGCATTCTTTTTCCATCTGACTGCATATTTTAAACAAAAGTACTTCCTTTTTGTACTTCAACCAGTCAAACCGATCTTAAAACGCACAAGCCTGAAGGCTAAATCTCCATTATCCAAGTTACGCCACCTTTCAGTAACTTACCTTCTTTCTCAGACAACCTGGATTTCTGAAGAGGCACTTAGTGCATGTCCTGCCAAGTGTAACTCATACATCTGCATCGCTAAACCTCACAACTCATTTCTGACACGAGTTGCACTTGGGTTCTGAGAACTCAACCACCTGGAAGTCACTCCCTGGCCAGTGTCCAGGTGAGCAGCACTTCACCAATCCCTGGAACAGCTGGCAGCAGGGATGTGTTGCGTTGAGTAAATGCACTTTGCCAATAATGCAGTACATGCATTAAGTCCTGAGCACGCACTGACTTAATCTGAAGCGAGATTTCGCAGGATTTCCATCACAGGTTGTATAAAAGAAAAGCCTTAAAAACAGAAGCTGGAACAATCCTATCTTCCCTATTATAGCCCAAATGCTGGACTTCACAAAACCACAAAGATCCGTTACTGCAGCACCTACTTGATTAATTCTTGATGATTACTTTAATCGATTAGACAATGTTCAAAGAGATAATACGTCCACACAGAAACCACTGCTTAGTTAGCTTTGTATTTGGGGAAAGGGTAGCATCTTTTTTGAAAAATAACAGAACATTTTAACAGAAACAGGGCTGGAAAACTTATTAACCTGACTAAAATATACCATAATGCCAAATGAATACAATACTGAGATAATAAAATGGGTACCAATATATAAACAGCTAATTTTAAGAAATATCATTAACATATTCTGAGTTATAATGAACTCCTTAGTCTTTGAGAAATACACTTGGATGAGAGATTCAACTAATTCAGAAGGCAATTTGTCACAAGCTAACAGAATGCCTAAATTTTACAGTGATTTTTCTTAAACTCGTAAATTTGTGCTCCTTCCTGCTTGAAAACAAACAGGAGACTACTCATTGTACAGTCAAGCCTTTTCCATTGTTTTCTTTCATAAAAAAAAAAACTCAACAGAGCTATTCAGGACATTATTTCTTCATGGCCTTGTAAATCATGCCGAAAAATGTTAAAAAATACTTGCAAAATGTATTGCAAAGCATGATCAACAGGATTTCTCCCCAAGCTAGGGAATATGTCAAAAGTAAAGACTTACGTCTGCTGGACGAAAATGCATTCTAAAATATTTACTCTCTTTCAATAATTTATGAGGACTAGAAGAAGGTTACATTCTAAATTACATACCAGTTATCATTTAGATACATTTCTTCAGATGTATCTTTTGAAGTGATCTTGATACAGCAGAAAGCACTGCATGCAAGTGAAATAAAACATTATAAAAAACAAGCAGCAGTACACTGAGAAAAGGAAACTGAAAGATAGAATAGTGAACTGTAGAAAGAGTTTCATTTGACATGAAACGGTTATGAAAGCACTATGAAAGATTATGAAAGCAGTGACAATCAAGTAATATGCAAGGACAAAAGGATGGGTAGCCCTTCAGTATATTGTTTTAATTCAAAATATAAAATCTAAACAAAGCCAGCAGTATCTAAAATAAACTTGCAACTTCAGTAAGTTTAAGACTATAGAAAGAACTGAACAATGGTTCTAGAAAGACCAACATGAAAGAAAATCTATGACCTGAGATTGAGGGAGGGAATGCAGATGCAACACTTTGAGAAATCCTTGCAGAATTTTGCTGAGCTGAAACACAACTGAGAGTAAAACCTGGTACCATGACCAAGAAAAATAGAGCTGAAGCTTCTAGCTCTCAATTTCCCGTAGCTCCCTGGCTCAAACCCGACATTTGTCAGGTATATGACTGTGTACTGAAAGCATAACCCACACAAAGTGTCCACCCTGAACCCAAGGGGGACAGTGACTATGGTCACCTGCTGCACAGCAGCCAAGCGGATGAGACTCCTCCAGCACTCCATCCTTCACATCCTTCTCCTGCAGGAGCTGTGAGCACTGACTCACCATATCAACTTCACAGCCCCAAAAGAAAATCACTGTCGCCAAAAGAATTTCCTAAATGCACAGACTGATAAAGGGCCTCAGGGAGCAGTGAAAGACACTGTATTCCAGAGGTGCTATCTGGAGCGCAGGAGATGGGTATTCACATAC
The DNA here is from genome assembly GCA_013397935.1 of Dasyornis broadbenti. NCBI lineage: Eukaryota > Metazoa > Chordata > Aves > Passeriformes > Dasyornithidae > Dasyornis > Dasyornis broadbenti. The sequence goes on along the minus strand of VZRN01004407.1, from coordinate 5,007,265 downwards.
AGTATTTCCATTCAAATCATTACAGACCAACCAATCTTCTGACATACTGACATGGAGCTGCCAAATGTTAAGAAGATACCATAAAAAGCAAAATACCATGAAGTGGTCAGCTCTTCATTAGTGGTTCTCTCATCACAAAAATCCAACTGTCCCTTCTCCCAAACTGCATCAGTATAAATGAGCAAAGTTAACTTTTTTATTGTTATGTTCCCTTCTTTTTATTTGAAACAGGGCATGATATCCATGGAGTAAACGTGAATACCTTTGAAGAGAAAGAAGTTCAGAGAACCCTGTGCCAATGTCAAACCCCAGCTTTCTGAAAATGGACACACACTAAAGCTCTTCAGAATGCTTAATACTCAAAAGGAGATCTTTATTAACAAGCACACAGAAAAACAATTTAAAAATCAAGGATCAATCCTAGATACAGTTTCATGATTCACAGAGTAAAATCAGAGAGTGAAGTTTACTTTAAGTGTGTGGAAGTGTGTGTAAGTTTATTTCCAAGTTAAAAGCCTCGTTTTCCACAATCTAAATGGGTAGTTTACAACATAAGAAATAAATCTATAAGAAGAGTTTTAATTCAATCACTGAGACCAAATGTTACAGGAAAATGACTTCTGAATAGAAAGACTGATTGGTAAGGAGGCGGAACAATCAAAGGCAATTATTGCAGTACAGAAAAGGATTCTGACATGGGGTACTGGTAGTGTTTCTAGTACCTTTTCTTATTCATTCCTAGCCTTTCAGCAAGTGTAATATTATCACTTGTTCCTTGGTGTTAACTGTTGAGGTGTCTTTAGCAAATACAAATTTGGTGTTAGCAAAAAAGAAACAGGCAAGAAATGCAATGAGAGGTTACTATAGGGTNGGGGGAGGGAAATAAATAACTCTTTCAGACAAGAACAGAGTGCTTATTTTTGACTGAGAGCATCATAAGCCACACCTGCAACAGAACAGTTCCTGTGAATAGTGAAAACAATTACTTTGTTACATACAGCTGTAGAAAGTATGAAGCAATAAAGTGAAATCACAACAACACCGAAAGGATGCTTGTCAAAATGGTCAACATGCAAATGAGGAGTGAAAGACTAACATTGTTGGGAAGGAGTATGATGGGAGAGGGGGATGTTTGCTTTGGAGTAAGAATTGAGGCTCTCAGATTAAGCAACTTGAAATGTAATTAGTGAAAAACTATCCGTAAATAGCCTACCAGGCTGATAAGCTAGAAAAGCCTTGAGCAAGGAAATACTCTCAGTTGAAGTCAAAGTTGGACAACTTGATGGACACAGGTATATGACCACCTGACAGCTGTAAGGAAAAGGCATAAAATTGTAGAGCCGGTGGTGGTGTTCATTACAGATTGCTATGTCCATGGCACAGGGGTTCAAACTCGATGATCTTTAACATCCCGTCCAACCCAAACCATTCTATGATTCTATGTAAGCTCCCACAGCAAAATGTAGCACAGTGATATTAACAGAGTAGAGTAAGAAAAAACACCGTTGATGAAAAAGTGTTATCATTGGCAAAGAACTGAACAACTGGAAAAATAATAGTCTGTTAAAAGGTAAAGGTGATAATATGCAATGTGGGATGAAGAGACTACAAGACTGGCAGCTGTACACAACACAATGCAAAGAGGTCTGGCTGTGGAAAGAAGAAATTTATACATGTGAAAAGATGGAACGTCTCTTCCATTCCAAAAATCATCTAATTAGGAATTCAGTATACTTTCAAAGAATGGTAGAACATGCAATGCCTTCCTGTTAAAAACTCATAATAAAAAGTACCATGGAGGATCTTCTCAGAGCCACAGCCTGTTGCTTACATGCAAGCTGCTGTGTTCTATTAAAAAATATTTCCTAAAAACAAACAAACAAAACAAAACAAAACTCAAACATCGGTGCATTGAGGAGGGGAGAAAAAACATTTTTAAAGCACTAAAGGAAAACGCTGAAGCTTCATTATAGTACTAGGATAGGTAAAACAATGGCTTGATTCTAGAAACCATAACCCTGTCATGGCACCAAATGCCAAATCATTAAGAGCACTATACAAAGTGACACATTTTTTTAAAACATTTTTCTTAAAAGGAGTCTTGATTCTGTGTTCTTTTCCTACCTATTCTCATGAGTGGTCAAGTGGGAGACTAGCCAGGGGCTGTCACATATAGCTGTGTTGCTGGTTTCTATCCAATTCCTAAGTGACACTGTTGTTCCGTGCTTGGCACGACAGGCACTGAATCTCCATAAATAATTATTCTGATATCAGAGACACTGGATTGTAGCTCCATTCAGAGAGTTTGTTGGGCACAGGGAGTGGGCAGATGAAGGATGCTTTTATTTACACACAAAAATCTTCATCACTGGCCAAGAGCAAAGAGAAAGGAAATACAGAAAGAGACCATGACAATTTAATGAGGATTTGTTCCTTTGAGGGGACAAAGCTGGGGCTGACAGACAGTGGTGGTATTCCACCATTACAGCACTTTATATTGTACCTCTTTTGGAAATAAACTATGAATATTCCTCTCCATACTATCATAACTACCTGTTTTACATGTAGGGCATGAACTTTATTAATGCATCAGAGAGAAAGAGGAGCACGCAAAAGAGAAAAAAGAAAATATTGCCATGTAAATTAATTTTGAATAATGAGGAAAATATACAAGAAAACCTGCTGTCACTCTGCATTTTAATTTACATACAGATACAAAAGAAAAAAAGAGCAGAGTTTCTTCTCCAGGGCTGCTAACCTGCTGTTACAAGAGGGCAAAACTAGCTTCCACTCAACTGCTTATGCTATCACATGCACATGAGGATGCCAATTCATTCCTGTTGCATCCTTCATGAAATGCAAGCCCCATATAGGTAGGAAAAGAGAAAAAAAAGCTTGGATGACAACACAGTACTTGGAATAGGCCAGCCTGAAGCTCATCTCTAAGTCACATTATGCAAATTGCATCACTCCTTGCTCTGCTCTTATATTGGCATTACTGAAAGCTGAGAAGCCCAGAGCTCCCATTTGTTCCCCATTCAGAAGCTGCTGGACAACTGTTCATTCATCTGTGCTGCTGCTCTCCATGCCTGTTGCACTCTTGGCTTTCAATGACAGAATCAGAACTGGAAATACACCCAAGACTTGGATACATCATGGGTTTATACAGTGATTAAATGATATTGTCTCATCTTTCTTCCTTTCAAAATCCTTACGCCATGTTTTACTTATCGGACTGAGACTGAGTCCATGTTTTCTCAGAACTATCTTTTAACAACAATCTTAGTTCTATTTAAGATCAGTTCTTAGATCAGAGTATTTTTCTGGAAAATAAGCCCATTGTTATATACCTTAGCTTCATAAATTAAGTCAAACCCAGGATAGCTGTAAAACGTATAGCAGCATCTCCATTTCACAACTTCTTGACTTACTTGGAAGTATTTCAGAAAAAGATCATTTAATTAAGAATGCTGGCAGCAGACCATCTCTAACAATAGCTAGGGTAATTAAGGTTTGGGAAGAAAAGATGAAGCACATGGACATAGAAATCTCTAGTTACATTTAAGAGCTACGGAGTCTAAAGACGACATATGAAAGACTGTATTATCTCTCCTAATTAGATGATGCTAAGATTAACTCTCTGAAGATTTATCTTGTTGTAATTAGTGGCCCCAAAACCTTTTGCATTTTCCCTGAGAAGTCAAATGTACCAATCTGTTTTTGAGCTGCTCAACAAACAGAATCAAGGCTTTAATTGAAAACCAGTGTTTTGAGCACAGGTATAATAAAATAGATCCCATCTTTCCTTTGAGGAAGGTCTATGAGTGGGGAACTAAAGATACTCCTTTATGTACATGTGTGTGCACATATAACTATCAATGTCAAACTGAACATATTCAAAAGCTTACACTGTCTCCAAGCCATGACCTATTTACCTTTTTTGTCACTGATGCATTGATTTTATAGATTAAACTTAACATTTCCACCACACAGAATTACCCGTGTGAAAATTATTTCAGCGAGGGGGGGAAGATGCATGTGAAATTGCTCAAATGCTACAGCACCTCAGTATTTGCTGGGATTCCATTCAAGCAAGTCATATGAAGCCTTAGGAGAGCTGGCATGAAGGCAGTTTTAGTTATGATAGTTTATTATTCAATAAATTGGCCAGTATTAAAATAATCTGACTTTGAAGCGACTTGCAAAGATGTCTATTAGTATATGTTAGTTGTTAAGCCATTTTCCTATTGATACTGGATCACGAAAAATATTGTCTCTTACACAACATGTGAGGGTAAAAAAAACAGCTGAAGCAAAAATCATGCTCATTAATAACAAGGCTATAATCACACCATAAAATAAATATGCCAGCTTCAAACAAAGAATTCCCCTGGCTATTAATCCATTAAACATTAAATACTGAGTTCACATGAACCTTTTAAATAAAACAAAATTATGGAGAATAGTAGATCACAATTTTTGCTTAATAGCAGGGCACTTCATTTTCAGGTTATAAAATAATTTTGATCATGTATACTCCAAATCAATTCTGAGGACAGCCTTTTATGTCAAGTGCACAGACCCAAATTCAGTATGAACTTGAGGATCTTAAAACATGAACAAAACATAGTTTGTGTGAAGGAATGTAAAAAAAAAAAAAATATTATAAACAAAATTAACATTTAAGTGTACCACTCCTTTTTAAAATGAAGAACATGGAACTAGACAGGGCCACCTGCATTTCTTCTGTCTCAGCTGTCACTTCATCCAACTATCCCACAAAATTACTCGATTTCATTTTAGAATAACTTTATTCTTTGGAAGGAGCCCTTCTGAGTGTGGTTGTCCTAAAAATTTAGGAACTTTTTTCTTCCTGTTTCCAGTCCCAGTTTATTCATAGCAAATTAAATCTACCCTTCCTTGAGGTAATAGCATACAAGTGTGGTCTTGATTAGAATCAAACTAACATGTCACAGCTTCCAGTAGTTTCAGTAAAAAGTTCATTCAGGCCTAAAATCTTGTTCCTGCTTGCTGGAGTTAAAAGTTCAACTCAATGACTGCAACAGATGTCTACCCACATCCTTAAAAAGACAACAGATTTGCCTTGTGCTGTCAGGGAAGTTTACAGATGCCTGACACAACATCGGAACTTGAAATATGCAAGAGCCTGCATTCCCTATCCAGGGCAAATGACTTTTACATGGATTTCACAATAGAAGGTATTTCTACAAGTAAAGGTGAGGAAAACTGACAGCTAATAGAGCTGTTCCAAGATCATCTCATGGACCGAAACATTGCTAATGGTTTCTTTTACCTCTAATCTTTCCCAATGACTTAAAAACAGAGAAAATGAAGCAATTAATTTAACACATGAGGAAATGCTAAAAAATGCTAAAGCTTGCAGCCACTGTCAAAAGTGCAGAAGCCTATGGCCTTGGCTAACATTATTTATAACTTCTATGATGCTTTTGACTCTGACCACAATTTTAACATCTATGTAAATACCTACATACTCATATACACATGCTTAAATACATTTTTATGTGCACAGACTTGTGTAAACACAACACTGCCATTTTTACATCATATTACTAAGTAACTCAAAGCATAGTTACATCATTTCATATATCCAAATGTAACAGATTTTACTGGCAACAACTGCAGCCAGCCACCAAAAGGCTTAGCTTGCACTGCACAAAATTACAATTTTTCCCGGTGAAGATGGATGGCTACATGTTATAGCTCAACTTCTTTGATTTTATGACCAGAATCCCTCTGCCCTTCCCAAAGGCAACCTTAAAAACTTGTTCTCCCGGTTCCCTAAAAATACACTGATGAAGTTCTTACATTAATACTTTACTCACCAATGCTGCTCAGAGAACTGCTGCTTTCAGAGTCAGAAGGCATTATGGACAGCACACTGTACGTAGACCCTAGAATGAGGAAAATAAACGCCGTATTACTTTTTCTCCCTTTTTCCTCTCTCCAAACAAAGCTATGATTCATTTCCTTGAAATTGTAGATGCCAAATAAATTTACTAAAATTACTAAAATTATTCAAATTACTAAATTACAGAGAACACACATCACTGAAACATAAAAATCTAATAGGCAAAGTATAATTTGTAAATGAACACTGCACTGCGCACTGAGTAGAAGATTTTGGATGACACAGTAAAAATGAGACCAGCAAAATACTGAATACATCAGTTATTTCAGACAGACTGAAGAGTTTCATGTTTATAATAGGAAGATTAGGAGCAATACTTCTGACAACAGTGACAATCTATTTTGGTTTCTTAGATCTTTACATGTACCAACTTCTAATTCTTTGTGTGATTTGTATTCTCATCCTCAAACTGCATTCAGACTTATAAATTTCATTTAATTTGTAAATAAAATTTGCTTGCATCCATTTGCAACTTTCAGTATCTGGTCTTAAAAGTAAGCACCTACAAAACAGCAAGTTTTCTCATGTATTAATACATCAGTACATAGTGAAGCCTTTCATTTTATCTATTTTAGAAGTATGCTAGATTTTATTTACCAGAAAAACGAGAAGGACAGGTCCTACTTCAAAACATTAACTAAACAACTCCACCATCCCTCCCAGAGAGGATAAACCCACCACAGTAAAGAAAGGGAAAGATTATGTACAAAAGCCATTAGAATTCTGGTCTATTTTCAGCACTTGCCAGGATGCAAGATCTGCACTCATAAAAGCCAAGCTCTAAGACAGTTTGAATACTTTCAGGAGCTTGCTTTCCTATAGTCCCTTCTTCTTATATTCCAATAGTTCCTTCTTCCAGTTTCTTTGAAATTAAGAAATAAAAGCTGAGAAGCAGCACAAGTAACTGCATGGAATAGACTGAAAAAAGGATAGGCTAGAAAATAAGAAAGAAATTAGTTTTTGTTCATCTTCTCTGCTTACTAGAGAAAAGCATGACACCTGTAACTACTGTGGTGTTAGATGAATGAAAGGCAAGATGTGATAAAATTCTACCAACACCACAAGCAGTAACAGAAAAATAATTCATAAAAGCAAAAAACAGAATTGAAAAGAAGCAAAAAGAATTGCATCTTGAAGAAGGCTGTTTAATTTGACAAATCTCTATGAAAAATGACTTAAAATATATTGGTCATAAATAATTCTATTTGATTGTACGGGATGTAGGTTTTTTGTTTTGTTCAGATTTTTAAACAAAACATAATATAAGCATGTCACCGACACACTGCCTGGCTTCTGAAAAAATCTGCTGCACATTTTTGCTTCCATTACAAGTATTTTCAAATAATAATTTAAGCTGTATTCCTATTTAATTAAAGCTTACTCAAAGTCAAACAATTTCTGCATTAGTTATATTCAACCTCCTTACATATTCTAAACTTGCATGACTTGCAGTATTTCTTGTAGTCTGAACTTAGACTGATAAGAATCATAAAGAAAGTTGAAAAAAACAAATCAATATATTAAACACAGTACGACATCTTTATGACAGACAATGTGTAATGAGATAGTATCAAAACTGCGTGGGACTCAGGCATAACAAATCTTGTGCCAGGAAGTGACATTTTATTATGCTGAGCAATTTAAGGCAAAATTGCCCAGTTCCTGTAAAAGATTACATAGGAGTTCCACACCTAAATAAACTTGTAGTGATTGTTAGCTGCTTTTAAGAGTGAAGAAACAAAAGACTCTAAATCTCATCATCTTAAGTGATCTTCATTTTATTTATCTTCAAAACACATTGATCCTCTCTGTCTTCTTGTCCTGCATCACAAGCCAGAGACAGGACTTAGAATGAGTTAAATTCTGCTCTCTGGAATGGACAGAAAGATTTTGTGAAGCTGACTTCATCAATGGAGAAATATGACTCTCCAAAGCAATGTTCCTAAAACATGAGCTCATATTTGTAAATGCAAGATCCGGTATGCGTGGCGTGTTATCAAGTAAACCTACAATTGTGAAGAGAGGAGGAATCATCTGACCCATTCATAATTCGCCATTTCCAACAACAATCTAGTAATGTTTATCTGGTTTTGGTTTATTTTTAAACTACACAGGGTACAAGTTCATTATCTGTTACAAGTGCCACCTTTGTCATTAGTAGCAGTATTAGTAAGCATCAGAAACAACAACCAGAGGTCTCTACACAGCTGTCACAGTATTAAAATTCATCTTTAGGTACTGTAGTGACATACACCCTTGTATTAAATCCAGGCTAAAGTGGCATTGTACTTGGCATATCCTTCACCAAACTAGCAATACATCACTGGCACCTGTAAATGCTCCAAGAAATGTTTCCCCACTCTATAGGATGCCTCCTCACACAGATGAAAACACTCAAAATCATCCCAATAGCAATTCAAACATGGGTTGGGAGAA
>VZRN01004407.1:4964213-4998805 GCA_013397935.1 Dasyornis broadbenti | reverse complement strand
AAAAAAAAACAAAAAGGAAAAAGGCACAGGCTAGTTTCTACAACCGAAGGTACTAGAACATCCCATTTAATCATGAGCTACATAAACATGGTAATTTTAATAAATTTGTTGCAAAATCACCCTCCCTCAAAAGAATTTTCCACTTTATTTTCTATTCCTAACATTTTCTGACTGTCCAGCTTGTCACACTGCACCAAAAAAATAAGATGGGAACACTAAATCCAACAAGAAGCCATGAATACTTTCTTTGATTAATGCTGAAAGTGCTTTACACCTAAGAGTTCACATGCCTTTCACCACACTTTTCCAAATAGTTGACTTTAATATTTTTCTGCTAGTATTCACCGTGCATTCGGAAATCCCCCAGTGGTAAAACTTGGTATATTTGACTTCAAGTCACTGATTTGTAACAACTGCTGACATGTTCCTAAAGTTCAAAATTACAACTTGCAATGACAGAATTCTGAGAAACACAGTAGAACCTATATATACTTCAAATAAAAATGAAAAAAAAAAAAAAAAAAAAAAAAAAAAAGAAAAAAAGAACTCTACAACTACATCAACAAAAAAAATAAACCGACCAACCAGGAAAAAAAATAAACCCCAACAAAACCCACAAGCAAATCAAAAACCAAATATGTCTTTTACAGATACACATTCATACAGAGAGAGAAAATACCATAACCATCCTGTCTTTACATGGCAGACTTGTTTGCTTTTTTACTCATCCAGACATAAGCTTTGGATCAGTTCCTGGCTGTATTAAACAGCTTTGGCAGAGCACAGGGATTTAGAAACTGCTACAGTATATATTTGAAAACCTTAAGACTCTCATTTCCTTCTATTTTCAATAACTAGAGCAAGTCAAATTTCTTTAAGTTACTACTGTCTTTATTAATCAGATTACAGGAAGTCCACTTAAGAACTTGCAAATTCAGGAAAGGAACTTGTTGCGTAAGTGTGGAAGCCACCTCCAGGGACAACAGAGAACTGTGTGAAAGATAAAGGCAAACTGGAACACAACAGCCACACAGAAAGAGTGAGATGTATTTTCCTTGCTAAGAAAGACAATGATAGAGGAGGCAAGGAAAGAAAAAAAACCCAAAGGGGTAAAAAAAAAAAAAAAAAAAAAAAAAAAAAAAAAAAAAAACAACAGAGAAGAGTTACACATCCTAAGAAGACAGCAACTGTCTAAACTAGCAATATCCTCATCAGCAATACCAAATCAAGACTAATGGAATTAAACTATTCACACAAAATTAAAACAGAACATTTTTCTCTTCTGTCTTTCTAACTCCTGAATTGTGAAATGCCAGGTAACACTGAATATCACCTGTTCTTCAAGGAGAGACTAAAAAAAGGCAAGTCAGCTAAACTCCAAGTAAAGCCTCCAAAACAAGCTTGCACTTGGCACCTTTTGTAAGATAGTACAAACGATCAAGTATGATATTTTCTAGAATATTATTGAACGACTTGTAAGAAAAAACACACTATGTTCAAATTAAGAGAGTTAAGCTGTCAACTGACAGTACAATATAGAAACTTCTCAACCTCCTCCATACAAATACATATATATATGTAGGCGCTGCTCACAGCTCTAAAGCATAGTATCTAAGGGGACTGGAGAGGCAAAATAAGGTATAGGGATTCACCTTTACAAAATTCACTGCACATATGTTTTCAATCCACCAATACCTCTTCCCCTCTCTTATCTATAATCTGACTCAAAGAAGGCTATTTCATCTTCCAAACTTCATTATATGAACTGAACTGTGTAGGAATAGCTCTTCTCTCAGATACACACCCTCAGCACAGGGCCAAAGAGACAAGTATACTGAACCTGCTTCAGTGTGTGAAGAACAAGTGGTTTATTGATGGAGCATGAGTTGTTTCACCCCACGAGATGGGGAGTGCTCTGATCTTGGCTGCACAGCTCTTGGTAGGTCATCTATCTTTAAGGATTGCATTTAGATCTGCAGTATGGCTGACTCCTAAATTAAACATGTTTTCTAAATAGGAACATTTAGCTCATTGTAGGACTGAGACTGGAAGGAGCCTTTGCCTGTACAAATGTCTTTTGCTACTTCTCTGTGTTGAAGGATGATGTTAAACAACGCTCCATGCTCCGCCACTGCAAATTTCCATTGTTAATTAAACTCTGCTCTTCCTCCCACCTCCCTTTCCAGTACAGTGACTGCCAGATCATTCAACTTATTGCCAGCAAAGTATTTTTCTGATGGAAATCCAATGCACTGGATGAGAGGGCAGCATGACAAACATTGCTTTATCCACATCTCCGTGCACCAAACCAAACTGACTTTGGCAGGACTCCTACTTGCTGGGGGGAGCAGTTGTTTGATTACAACTGAAAATGGTCCAGAATACAATGTTCCCTTTGGCTTTACTATAACAAAACTGCCCAAGGAGCTCAAGACCACATGGCTCTGCCATGCTCTGTCTCTGAAGCTATTCTTTCCTTGGCAGCCAGGTTTGTCACAAACCACAAGACACAGTCATTGCTTGCAAGATGTGTGACATTCAGACAGTAAATTCTGATCTCATACAAAACCTTCAGTTGGGTATTTGTGTCCATCCATGTCCAACTTATTTCAGATGTTTCACAGTCATTTGCTTTTAAGGATATGAGTAACTCCAAGAACAAAGGTACGAACTCTGCAGTACAGGTCAAATAAAAGTAGATGCCATCTTGCCAAAAGTTTGCTATTTCTTCCCTGTCTGCTTTTTTTGGCTTTGTTACTTACTCCGTATATCTATTTTTAGGACATAATGAAAATTAAATGGCTTTTTAAAATAATCAAGCAGCTAAAAAAAAAAAAAAAAAAAATCACATTTTTTAATTTCCCAAATAGCTCAGTCTATAGCAGTTTCACAGAAATGGTGAGGGTCAAAAAGTCTGTTTTCCTTTTCAATAGAAAAAGCTTTTTATAGCAACCTATTAGTGAAATATTTAGATATTAATAATAAAAATGCAGCTTGGGAAAATATAGATGCTTTATTGCTTAAGTCAGTCTTGAAGTCTAAGTGATTAAGAATGCACTCTTGGTGAAGGACAAAACACTTCACACTTGAAAAAGGACTTGGGCACCTTTCTCTGAAACATTTAGTAAAAATAAACCTAAAGTCATCTTTAAGTTCTAGTTATGATTTGATTTGACAATTTCTTTAAAGGTTTAAATTAAAAAAATTAAGCAACTTGCCAGAGGCCAGAGACTTCAGTAAAGAAGCCCTGAATGCAGTTCCTAGTTGGCAGTCAGTGCAGCATCTGACCTTCAGCTGTTAAAAACAACACTAGACAAACACCTGTAAAATGCCTATTTTCTCAGCAACATCTGAACAAGAGAAATACTCATTTTCATAGGCTCACATGCCAAAGGCAGAGAAAAGTATAACTGATTATGGACTCTTAAACCTCAGTATTTAACACAGATGGGAAAAATTTGTATGTAAAATCAAGTCTTAGTAAAAATGCAGTGCAGGTAGGTAAAACAAGTTGTCCCATATTTCAGCTTGTGTGGATTACACAGCATTATATAGGTTAGTATAAATGCAGCAGTGCCGTCTTCTGTTTTAAAACATGATGTAGCGTTACAGCTGACTATCAAACAACTATGGATATTTTTGTTAATTATTTTTAACACAGATGCTTTAACAATTCCCATTAACGTATTACAGGGAACCCATTCCACTTCACTGATAAAAAGCCAAAGATATCAATTTTTTTTTCCTTCTAGCTATCAGGAACATTACAGTTGTTTGCTGGATTATGTATGATAAGCCAAAGATGAAAAATAAAGAAAAAAAAAATTATAAAACCTAAGAACATGTTCCTTTTGGGACAAGCTTCCTACAGTCTAAAACACTGTTTCTCTTTTAGTTATCTCCTTAATCTAGATTATTCATTAAATTATGTGTATTTTATCAAATAATTGTACTGTGTCAGGTAATATTAATGGCAAAATAAAATTTAAGAAGTAACATTACTAACTCTGCAAGTAAGTGCTATATTTAAACTTGAATTTTTGGAAATAAATCAAAGTAACCACCTAATTATGTTTGTAAATAGGTCATGCCATTAAAAAAGAAAAAGAATACCCAAAAAAAAGCCACAAAAAACCAAAACAGAAACAACAAAAAACAAGAAAAAACCAAACAAACCAAAAAAATTAAAGCCAAAACCACACAAACCCCAAACAAACAAATAAATCAACAAAAAAATACTCCCAACAAAACAAGACAGGGACTGTCATTCAAAAGACCAGAAAGCTGCTATAGTAACAAGGGAAGCAAGCATTAACTCCTCAAGCTTAGCCTCTTATCCCATCCAGTACTTTGAATAATTCACGGTGTCTTGCAACTCGGTATTTGCTCTGCAAAAGCAGCTGGGGGCATACCTGGAACTGCAGATGAGGAGCATCCACCACATGTCCAACCTGAGCATTTTGGTAACAATTCAAACTTTGTCTATGATAAATAAGCATTGTGGTTCAAACTGGTTTTTTTAGGACAAGTCATCAAGAACAAACAGGTACCTACACCCATCCATAAACATAGTCTAAATATGAGAACTGATCTACTTCAATGATAATGGTACAATTAAAGTCACATAACTTTTCTGCTCTGCAAAGACTTTGAAAGAAGGACAAAGGGGTTTAACATAGTTCCAGCTCACTCCTGTACAGCATGAGAATTAGACAAGAACGAAGGCACCTCAAGGCAAACATAACCACAATCACACCAAGGTCTTGTGCTATTTACAGATCACGGAAGTAGAAGGGCCCATCCTTTGTGATTCCAAGCAGAGGAGTAACAAAGTCCAAAGGCTTTTTTACCCTCTCCTGACACTATCTACCTTTTCTAAACACCTGAGTACAATTTAATCTTATAAAACTATCTATCTTCTCTGAATATCCTTGTTTCCACAACCCTAGAATATTGACACGGACCAAACTTCCTTTTCTGCAAGAAACAGAACAAAGTATATGGAACGCTCTTCCCAGAAAGCAGAGCAGCAGCCTGTTACTACTGAAGCACTAAACCAGCAACTGATTGAAGAAGTTACTTCCACAATACCTCCTCATATGAGCCTGTTGTTTCTAGTCTGAAATGCACATTCTGCTACAACTTACAAACCAGCTCACATCTACTGCTCTCAGGACTGCAAGAGATGTATCAACACAACCAGTCAAATTCGGACTATGTGGGAGTCACTGCTGAACATGTCTCCTTTGAAATTACAGTCATGTTGGAAGATTTGACTTTCCCAAACTTCCTATCTCTCGAAAAAGTGGTTCATGTTACTTGATATGAAACCTAGCATAATGCTCAAGAAACTTCCTTGCAACCTTGTAAGGAGATACATACTCCCCAACTAAGCCCTAAAAAAATTAACTTTCCTTATATCACTCTTCATAGCACGCTTCAATATTCAACCCTCGCTCAGAAAAAAACAAGGGGGAAAAATGTCCCAGTATGATTTCATTATGTTAGAGAAGGGTTTTAAACTCAACTTCCTTGTGTTGTTACAATAGAAAAAAACTACACACTTTCATACAGAAGAGAACTCGTATTCAAGCTTCTTCTGCCTCTGTTTACAGCAATTGATACTTAAAATTCTAAAAGAAAAGCTGTATCTAAGCTAAATAGTTTAATTTAAATCTTCTTGTCACCTTGGCAAGTTAATTTTCTTCCCCAACATTCTACTTCATTTAAGATAGCTATAGTATGGAAGAAAAAAAATGCAGCTTTTTCCCCTCCCTGTGCTGTAGATCAGGAAATTCTGCTGCCAGCACAAATTCCACATTAAATACATATACATTTATTCTGTAGGCAGAGAGGACAAGACTCTGCTCAGTAAAAGAGATCTAAGTCCCTGTTACCTACAAACTTCAGGCCCAAGTCCTCTTCAGGACAGCTCCAAATACAGGAAGGTCATCAGAACTTTGTGAATGCTACTTGCACATAGCAAGCGCCAAAGACATGGAAATGGCAAAGTTACCGAGATCCCTCTCTAAACCCAGACAGGTTGGAGCAATTATTCTGTGTGCATCTACACAGGATCCTTCCAGAAATCAGTATCAGTTTTCACAAAGGTAACAGCATAATCGGACAACTCTTGCAAATTCCAACCACTGTTACAACTTCAGAAGAAGGGGTGGGAAAGGTAACAGCATTACTTAAGAACATATTTGATCCATAGACTACTTTCTCAGAAGAGGAACACACAGATATAATACAGAAACAGCACCTACACTCTCATTCAAACACAATTAAGTACATCCTTAAGTGCTCTGCTGTACTGAGTGATTATTACAGGAGTCTATTACCTATGAACTAGTTACAAAAATAGTTTGTTGCAGAAATCCCCAGGCGTGAACTTCATACCTCTTCTGGTTACAGGTGCACCACCCACAACAACTTTTCATCCCTCACCGGAGGTAACCTTGGGCTGTGATGAGGCAGGAACAGCCTGATAACGTCCTCCATTGGCACAGGCACTGCCAGGTTGTGTGTGAACAGACCTCTCCCTTACACACATCGGGAAATACACAGAAAAACATGGCTTAACCTTCCTAAAGGCAAAAGTAACACATGTAACTAAATAGAACAAAAAGCCATCTTCCCCCAAGTATCAGGGTGCTCACGCATACAAATGCTCACTCCACCTGGGAGCTAAGAACGAGAATGCTGGGAAAAAAAGGAACTCATCTGGAAGCAATTACGGCACGAATTCCTGCTTTTTGCCTCTTCTCAGCAGGACATGAGTGCTGCTACTTTTTCTTCTCTCTCGGGCATGGCAGGACAAGGAGGAGACAGTGTTCTCAGCCTCAGCTGTGGCTTAATAGAGGGGAGAGGCAGCCACGCGGTGCTTTGCCATGCTGAAGGAGTTTCCTTGCTTAGATATTCCTAGTAGCTTGTTCTTCTGGCTTCATTTTATACCTAAGTCCTTAATGACAAGAGCCTGTTTGGAGACTAAATCCATTTGAGTGTCTAGAGAGGATTTTTCCTACATAGCAAGGGTATCAACATGCTGGATGGGCCTTTTAGCTTTTTTGCAATTATTATTTTGGGAGAAAGCAACGGTAACTGCTGCAAGTCTAGCAAGTCACCAAGTGGCTAACCATCTAGGACCTTTTAAACCAATGTTGGAAAACACACCAGGTCAAAAATTTTTTGTATAACTTTAGTCAATGGTTTTATTTGCCTTTGCCCCGGGAAAAAGAATTTTAAGTTTCTTTCCACTGCATTGTTCCTTTAGGTGAGGCCTAATGAGCTTAACATCTCAACAGACTGGGAGTAGCACAGAAGACACACAAGAGATAACAGCTCTCAATGGTCATTAATAGACCATCAACTCCAAACAACACTCATGGCTAGTCCGAGAGACCTAGTCTGGAAAAAGAGAAGCAATAAAGAAGATCTAAATAAATTCAGAGGCAAAGAAATCCTGATCCAATAAGAAACCAAATACTGAGAACTATGCAACTTTGGACCAATGAACACTGAACCAATACATTTCTATGTATTTTGACTGTATGAAATATAATCTAGTAAAAGGCATATGTCATGGAACGATTCTGCAGACCCGAGCTATGTGTGGATGAGATGATTTCTGTGGCACATCCTGGCCAGAACAACATCTTGGCCAGATAATAAAGTAATGCCTTGACTCTCTAACATTAAAAATGTTGCTAGAGGGTTTTTGTTTTTCCTGCAGTTTTGGTGACACCAACAGGTCTGAGTGACCAAGCAAGCAGTTGCAGTAATCTTATAAGGAACAGATGGGAACTTGAGGTCCTAGTGACAGGCAGGTAGGTCTTACTAAGAGGAGGATTTTTAGAACCCAAATATTTACCAGAAGAGCACCTGTAATGGCAGGGGGAAGGGAAAGGGCAATGCCTCCAATACAGGCAGCGACATGCTATTTGCTCTATCAATTCTGGACAAAGTTCTAAAGCTTACTGCACTGACAGTGTACCGACAAAAACCTGAAATCACACTGATCACCAAGCAATAGCATTAGCATTACATGACAGCACACACTGAGCTTATGGAATGCAGCCGACTTCCTTTGAGTCTGTGGAAGAAACACAGGCTAAAAATCCAGCAAATGCATTTGGTGTCCAGCATGCTACTTCAAATATAAATATAATGCACTAGTCCACTAAGACAGTGACAGGAGAGAAGAACAAGGAAAAAAAAGAAAGAAAACAAGATTACAACACAGAAGTAGAACACAGCATTTTGGACAGCAGAAGTCAGAGCTGCTGAGGGGAGAAAGAGTGGCCTCCCATCCGAGGGAGGTGACTAAGACAATAAACAAATCAAGACTTGTCCTGACTGAAAAGTCACCTGCCTGTCAGAGAGGTCTGGTTTCTCCTTAACGATCTCTCATCTACATTTCAGAGCAGAGGAGCAAATGAAGATGCTGCCTCCCCATCAGCACCACTCGTTAGGCACAAAGCTTGAACGAGACAGTTCTAACATTCAGCTTCACCTACTCATGCCAGTGCAAATGTGCCCTAAATAAACACGACAGGTGGTCGGGCATAGCAGACTGCAACACTTTGCAACCTCTTCGTTTAACCATATAAGTATCCACAATTCACTGATTCCACATGAGCAACAGAAGAGGCAGTAAAAATTTTGCCTCCAAAGGCAGCCTTGAACAGGCTTTGCTGTGCAGGCTTAATGGTAGGCTTTGGCACCTCTCCTCTTCCTCAAACCTTCAGAACACCAGCTTGCTTTACATCTTTTTCCTTGAACAGGTTCTGTAGAAACTAGGGATTTTCCTAAAGGAGATGATGTCAGCAAAACCAGCTGCCATCAGGATCAAGTGTTCCATTTTAATTCCCATTTCAACAATAGCTGCAAGAGTAGTGAGGTCAAGGGTGTGCAGAGGACAGAAAAAACATGAGGAGAATGGCAGTGAGTTTAAATAAAAAAGGTAAACTTTCATTGCATCTATTGTTTTCCTCACATACACAGTTTTCAGCGTGAAACACTGATATACAGTTAAACACCAATTAAACCATAATCAAAACCATGCAAGTCCTGTAAACTAGGAAAAGATTTTCCCCTAAACAAAACCCACCAAAAACCTGAAGTGAGATGAATTACAATGCTACTGCACCCATAACCACCAAATATTTGAAAGACATTACAGTGAAGACCAAATTCAACTACTCTGTAACAAGAAAAACTGCTTAGGAAATGACAATGAAGACACAGAATGAGAAGGATCACTGTTTACCACAGAATTAAAATCTCCCCTGTCATGACTTACAGCTATCTTTGATACTGCAACTCTTCTCTACAAGACATTTTCACCACTTTTTTCTTTATTTTCAAATACTACTGCATCATCTGCTGTTGTCACAGAATTACTCTTATTCTACACTGCCATTAGATAAGTCAATATTCAAGATAATTAATTTACAAACAAGTAGGTTACATTCAATCACAATTTTTCCACATCCACCTATTCTTACTTTGCTGCATAATTTTAATGTTAAGAATACAGACTAGAAAAAATAAGAAGAAAGTCTAATTGTGTAAACTGAAGTATTTAAAAGCAAACAGATGACTGGAGCTCAGCTCAACAGTTCCAGCTTTTCTAATAGTGCTATAAACCACAAATGCCTTATGGGAAATACTACATCTTCTCTCAGCTTGGATAATATCTTCCAAAAATCGACATTTTGAGTACATTAGAAGATATGTCAGAAACAACTGTGAATATTAGCTTAGATCCATTAGAAAGTAGTTCACACTTCAAAATCCACAATGCAACAAATCCCAAAAGGGTTTTAATTTGTACAAAAGCATATAACCATCTCTTTTCTTTCACAAATAACATCACAGGGAAACTTCAAAGAAAATTTAAATTCTTCAACTGAAAAGAGGGTTGATAGCATGTAAGTCTTTAAATCATTACTTTCCCTTCCTATGCTACTCTTTATCCTGATGGGAAAACAAATCCTGCAACTTTTCACTTGAAGGGCTAAATTTGCTTTTTAATTAGAGGTGCTTGTGCTGATTCTGTTTTATTTAAAATGCAGAGATCCTTCCAGAAATATTTAATAAATCAGTATTTAAAACAAAACAATGAAAGAAACCCCAAAACAAACAAAAAAACAAAAAGCAAAAAAACAAACAAAATAAAACCAAAACCAACCAAACAAAAAACAAACCACCAAAAAACCAAACACTCAACAATTTCTTTCCAGCCAGAGGAAAAATTCACAACTTCACAGACTTTCATAAAGGTCCAGATTTTTTTGATCAAGGGCAAAGTCAGACAACTTACATGCTACTATCTTCAGTGTGAGGAGAATGGGATGAACCACAAAAATTTCATCTCATGAGCACTCTTATTTTTTGGCATGTTCTTTGTATGTATCCTGACAGGTGAGAGTTTGAGGCTGGTCATATTTATTTATCTTCCAGTTTCATAAAGTGTGCTTTTCTCCATCCTCTAGACAGATTATGAAGGGGAAAAGACTTAATGCCCAATGTACATTAACACTTGCGAAAACAAATAAAACTCCATAGAAACCCTCTTCAGCCACACAAACAGAATTCCTATCTCAGTCCCCTGCATTATTAACAAATATGAGCATCAGTCCTAAAATATAATAAGCAATACAATTAAGTTATTACCTTCAGGTAGGCTAATAGGAAAAAAAAAAAAGCTGGTGATTTGCAACTCTCCAAGATAAACTGAGCAGAAGCACCCTCCCAGGCACACAAGAAAAGCTTTACAATTCAAAACCGAGCTCAGTTTGCAGACAAGAACATCTGGAACCTGTTCATTCTGTATCAAGGCATTTCCCCATCAAAAAGCACAATTTTGAGTGCTTTTTGGTGATGCCAACAGACAGCAATTATGACACATAAAGAGAAGACATCAGGAAAGTTCCACAAAATTACACCCTGAATATCTGAGCTACCAGAGCCTTTTGAATAGATGAGCAACACCCCTTTACTAAAAACCTGTATTAGGGAAGTATGTTGTTTTAAACAAGTCAGAACAAGCCCTGCCTGCTACTTAGCTCCCTCCTGCTACTTTTAGGCTGAATCCCAGTAATCATTCCTAGAAGAGCAAATACTAACCACCACTACTAATTATCACTTGACATTTGGGCACAGTAGATCAGCATCATCTGGTTTTCAAGGCAGGATGACTCTAGTCACAACCTAAGTGTTTTTAAAATGTCACCTCCCCGGTTCCTCAGCTCAAGCAAAAAGGACAAGCATTTGCACAGATTAAGTGATCACTCACTAATTCATGCCTGCACGGTAAGTAGTGCCCTCAGGCCAGAATTCATCAGAAACATGTTGGCAGATTGCAAATTGGGATGCTTTGTCACACACAGAAACGTAACTGCACATTTATCACCTACACAAATTAAGAGCAAATACAAATAAACGCAATATCCAGCAAATAAGCAGCAGTGATAATGGACAGCTAAAGAGAACATAAGACTCCAAATGATTCAAACAAATTGTGAAGACAAACACACAGACTGAAAGACCATACACCAAGGGACTGGGCCATTATGTTTTACTGGTACATCTAGAGAGGCACTGGAATTTGCTTTCTGTTTTCAAAAGCACAGTGGATCTTTCAAAGCATACCCTTTCTATTGGATGGGAAAAAAAACCCCGAACTACTAGAACTAATAGAATAAAGAAATCCACACTGGCACCAACAAAGTTATTCTTGATCCATTAGGACAATGAAAAGCAACAACCACTCCATGTTCCCCTACGAGCAGAAATCTGAGCCCTAAGGAACCTGCTGGCCACGGTACTATTATCATCCCTCAGAAGTGAAGGTATATCCTGTCTCCACCCTATATCTCACTGCACAAAAAGATCTACTCCTAGCTCTTCATCATCATCTTTCACGGCTTTCTGAGACACTGCTTATCTTCTTACCGAAGCCAACATCTATAATTTTCCTACTTTTAAATTTTTGTTTGTCTCAGCAAGAAGAAGGTAAGAATTTTCACTTCTGTGGGGAGGGGAGCTCTTATGATTAATATTTTTGGAGAAGAGAAAGAAAAGCTGTGTTCTAAAAGCAAACAGACCAACTTTTAAAGGACTAGAAACACCCAGCAGAGGCCATGGCTCCAAACACACATCTGATAATCTTTCAAAATACCTATCATATCATTGATATTCCTGTTTCCTACCCAGAAATCTTGTATTCTATTTTCCCAAGGAGAAATCATGCCTGTATCTTCTGGTTTTCAAGAAATGAGGTAAGGAAAATATTTGCATACTTTTGTGGTTGTTGTTTTTTTGGTTTTTTTTTTTTTTACTAATAAAATACTGTCTCTGGAGGATGTATGTTCATTAAGTGGAAAAACTGAAGTCTTAGCTGGCAACAAGAGGTAGCCCAAAGACAGGTGCATTGCATATTTAACTCAATTTACCAAGGTGGTTTTACTGTGTTATGAGTTAAACAAGCAGATGTCACTTGGAACAAATGACAACAGTTTTCTGCTGCAAGCCTTGGCACAGAACAATAACACGGCTTGATTAACTTCTTTAAAAACAAATTTTAAAAATAAGTGAGAGTCTCACTGTTGATACACAGAAGCAAGATTATGTTTTGGCATACCTTCCCAAAACTATGAACTGTTAAAAATATATTCCAACCTCTATATCTGATGTCAAGATCAACAGTATCTTACACCAAGTGCTCTAAGCCTACATTTGTAAGAGCATGAATATGGATCCAGTGATGACTGAAAGCATTATTACTGGTTTTAAAATTTCAGATTAAAAACTGTTAAAACTCACTATGTCCATAGACTATTCATGTATTGCTCTTCCCACAAACAATGAAAATAAAGAAGAAAGATAACAGATGGGTTTCGACAGCAAGAAGTTTAAGCCAGCAATATTCAACATGAAAAGAACAGAAATCAACTTTAACAACTGTTACATTGCTGGGTGTTTTTCCCCAAATTAATGGCAAGCAGAAAGCTTTCTGAGAAACAGAATCACTCGTAGTAGCTCAGTCTGGTCTCCAGTGGTAAAGCTATCCATAAACCACTGCATTTTAGTGAGTGACACAGAAGAAGAGGATAACAAAGAATGGGGAATAGGCTGTTTGCAATACTCCATGCTAATTAACAGCAAGAATAGGTCTGGAGAAAATGTTGTGGTGTGAAAGGAAATGTTCACCTATTGAGGAGTAATATCAATGTTAACATATTCTTCAGTGTTTTGCTCCCTGTGCTGATCTTCCAGGACACTTGAAGCAAGCTCCTGTGTCCCTGTGACTAGAAGGTATAAGCACAGATAGCATGAAGAGAAAATAATGCAAAGAACAAGGGCAGGAGGGATAAGTAGGGAAGTTTTCTCTGAACTGTGTTCTGGCACAAGAGCTCTCCTGCCACTGTGACCACTTATCTCATTGTGACAGCTCAGCTTGAAACACAGCTCCGAACTTCACACATCCACAACAAGAAGCAGGTATAGCATAAAAAAAAATCCAGAAACCAACTCACAGTCATGTAAGGCAAGATAAATCTTTAAATGACTGGTATATTTTCCATGTAGTCTGGTATTAAGCTAAATTATGTTAAAACCTAGACAGTGGAACATCAATTTGAAAACCAAAAATTAATGTTAGCACATTGACTTTTCTCTACTAAAAAACTTCCAGCAACCTCAAAGAAAAAAAATGTCCTGGATAGTACAGCCTACAGTTGCAATGTAGCACACACATACTCTCCATGAGTCTAGTCAAGCAACATTAAAGCTCTAACAGCATGTTTTAAGAGGAATAAGATTCATGACCCAGAAGCCCTAAAGAACAAACCACAACTTTTGTTTTAAACACTCCTCTTGCCTGTGTGATTAGTTGAGAACAGCAGAAAATCTGTCAGCATAGCTTGTACACACAAAGAAAACTGGAATGATAAAACCCACTCGTTACCAAGACAGAAGGCTCCAGGATGGCTCTACTGTGGTTGTTAAAAGGCAAACCTATAAAATTCTGCTTATTGTCTGAATAGAAATACTACAGACGAATGTTGCAAAAATTTTCTAAGACGACGTTTTAAGGGTGTTTTGAAACTGCTGGACAAGGGGACGAAATTGAGAACCTGGAGAAACCTGATCTACAACTGGAGCCAATGTTCCTTTTCTTGATATTCCTGTGTCTGCTCAGACAGCAAATGCTGTAATGTGAAACATGGCAAAAGCAAAATTTACTTCCCACATAAGCTGTATGTTCCACATAAATTAAGTTCCATGTCAGTGAAGCAAACAGTAAAGGCAAGTGTTCTTCACATTATCCCTGTTCCTGCATTTCCCTGTAGACTGAAAAGCTGCTGACTGTTCAAATCCTAGTCTTCACACCCAAGTGACAGAGGTCCCCATTCTGTTTATTTTTCCTCAAAACAGACAGAAGATCTCTTTATAACTTGAAGGAGGCATAGCCTCCTCAGAAGCTGAGCTTCAGCACAGCCGCAGCAGAAGACAACTGCTGTGCACCATCTACTGCTTATTTTCATCCTTAGTGACTTCTTTTTGGTGTTGAATAAGAAACTAATATGCAGGATGAAATGCTATTCATGTTTCCAAAACTTTGAACCCTGTTAATTTATTGCAATTTGCTCATTTTGAAATCTGTTCTCACTACTGAAATACTTCACTAATTATTGCACCAGTTAAAGAATTGACATCAGGTATTATTTCAGCTTCATACTTCCAGTAAAAGTATAATCTCCTTTGCCTGAATGTCTCACAGTGGGGTACATTACAGACGTGTCTAGCAACCTCTGTGTGTGTATATATAGGTACAAAAAACTCTGGAAAATGTTTCAACATCACATACACCTCACTTTTCTCATTAAAAATATTTCTTAAAAATAAGTTCAGTTATGAATGACAGTTTCATAACAAAAACCAGCTCTGAACTGCAGCCCCAGTTACACCTTCAATACACCAGATCTCCGATAAAAGCCTGGCAAGCTTCAGAAGTGATGCTTTCAGCCATGCCCCATTTGACACAGACTGTGCAGAACCAATCTTGTGACAATAAATTAACTTCCACAGCAAAAGCTATGCCCCTCACTTCATACAAAATATAGGCTGTAGCATGTCCAAAACACAGCAACTTCCATCTGATTCTGCAGCTGCAAGCTCAACGCTTCCTTACATACACTGCCAGTACAAACTCTCCCATGGGGTTTCCAGGAAAAGTTCCACAAGATTCTAAAAAAAAGAATAAAATATCCAAGGGTGTGGGAATGATGATACAGAAATGAAAACACCATGTCTGAGGATAGTGACTTGCAAAACCTCTGTTTACGTGCAAGTCACTTGCAGAAAGCGCTGATGTCAAAGCCAGGTTTGCAATGCTTTCATTTTTCAGCCTCAGCTGCTAATAAGGTAATACCCTATATACGTGATTATAAATGGAGGAAGGTATCAATTGACACATCACACTTGCACACTCAGGACTTCACCATCACACTTAGAAGGACCTTACCTTTCTATCAAATTCTATATGATGCATATGCAAACCAATGACATGCTTGAAATTTTTTAGACATGCCATTTTAGCTATTGGCAACCTCTTACCAGAAATTACTTAGTAGTTTGTCTCTAGAAAAGCTGACTGCCTAGGAACCAACACATGACCTGAAAAGCTATCCAACTGCTACAAGTTCTATACAAAATTAAAAGCATGATATGGCTCAAGGAGAAATTGCTTCACAGCACATATATGGCTACAGAACATATATCCTGGGCTGGGGATGGGATGGACACAACGACGACACAAATACTTGTCTTGGAAGGAAACGAATTCTCTTCACCCACATGTTGCTTTTAATCAATCTTCACACAAACACAGGAAGCCCAAGTTGTTGGGACTGGAGCTGAAGAGCTCGCCATGCTACTGAACACTGAAAGAGGGAAGTAGGCAATGACACTACCACAATCAAACCACTAGAAAACTTTGATTTTGGCCTCAGAATGTTTCACTTCTTCATGCTGCAGAATTCTTAGCATGGACCTTATAAAGTAAAGGCTGGATTAAACATTCAATTTTTATTTGTCAGTCAAAATGTTTTTTCTTCTTTAAAGGTATTTTGGCAATCTATTTCAATTAGTTTCTGTTTGTAAACAGAAATTTGCTGTATTTTACAGCCAACTTACTGTAAAGAATGGCTGAAATACATCTATCCACTGTTCATCTATCTACAGATTAATGCTATCAAAAACTGAAACCTTCAGAAAAGAAGAGTAAACATAATGAAATCACAAAAGGAAAAAAGAAACATAACTCCCAAATTTTTCACAACCATTTCCTTTCCTAAACCAAGCAGAAAGCCAAAGGAATACTGACAAAGAGCCCATAAAGATACTCAATACCAATGCAACCCACTCAACTTTCCAATACCTTTCAGTGAAGCTTTACAGTAAGACATTTCTGCTTCTGCTCTCTTCCAACTCATCTTCCTTCTCAACTCCAAAGATTACAGGTTGATTGTACAGACAGTATCTCATATATGCTGCTCCCAAATCCTCCCAACCTGGCCAAGCTTTGTCATTATCACGTTGTTATTGTCTTCCTCATCAAGTCCGTGTTCCACAAACAGGTCTCTGATTAAAGACAGACAAGGTTGCTTAATAACCATAGTCATTATCACCTGGTTTCAGGTGCTGCCTGCATAACACTTCATTTTCCTTACTTCTACTATGTTTTAGCTATAATTGTATTTGTTGCCCTCTTCAACATTGCTTTTGGGATGAATGAGATCAGCAAGCAAGTACCTATAAAATGAAATAAGCCTTAAGCTTAAGTTAATGCAAGCTTGAAAATAAAAAGTTGGAATAAGAAACTATCAAAAAAAGCACACACTAAGTGTTATTACAAGCAACCATATTACTTTTGCCATGCACTGTATATGTACCAACATATATTCTATGACTATGATAAAAAAAAATTAGCTCAGTCCCTGTGATTTAAAAAACATAGGCTAATGCTGTGGGATGGGGGTCTAAAGAAGTTATACTTCTGTATGTTCCACAACCAAGTATTACTGCAACACTGGTAGTCCAAGCTGCAGAATGAACTTAGATTAAAGTGGCAAGAAGTTTTAAAATCAGCACTAACAATCCTAAGAGCAATGTCTGAATAAATGAAACACAAATTCATGTCTTACACACCAATCAGTTTAGATACAGGTTCAAAATACTTCACATGCTTCCTGGCATGACAATATTCTTCTAAAGCAACATCTCTGTAACCATCCACATTTTTCATTTTCCAAATACTTGGAATCAAAGACAGTGTGCATATATCAACATTTCTCTGTTTAAAATTTTATTCTCAATAATAAAACATTTATCAACATAGGTCTGGAGAAGACATTCCAGTATCAGTTTTAACTATAAATGAGTAGAAGCCTGTGTCCAAGAGTGGCTGAAGAGAAGCAGTAAAAAAACCCAAAAAATAAAAAAAAAACCACCCCAAAAACCACCAACAAAAAAAGGCCAACCATAAAACCCACCAAAAAAACCAAAAATAAAACCAAAAAACACGTCCCACCTAGCTAACCAACCAAGCCCAAACCACTTTCTAGTAAGCTTTTGTAAGTAACACCATTGGTACAAGCTAAAACATAAGCAGATTCCCTGCAATAACACAGACTGAAAAGTCTGTCTGCTACCTCACCCAGGAAATACTGCCATATTTCAGGGATTACAAACTGTGCATATAGCACAGAGCAGACACCGTCCCAGCCAAAACCAAACAAAACACCCCGCCAATGTTCCCTGGACTTTGTGCTACTAGCTGGGGTGGAAACGTAACCCCGAGTGCCGGCTCTAGCGCGGCACAAGGCAGCCGGCGGCTCTCCCGGTCCTTAAGCAGCGCGACAGCCCAGGCACAACAAAGGGCTGTTGTTCCAGGCAGCAGCAGGGCGGCAGCTGAACCAGTTGGCCCAGTACCCTACCGTGCTCTGTGGGACATCAAAGGCTGGCTGTGACCTAAGCAGACAATTAGGATGTGTGGGTGTAGAGTTACAGAGTTCCAAGAGGTCACTCACGGATGAATTTTAGCACTGCAGTACAACCCCTTTATAAAGCAGTATTATTGGCTTTGCGCAACCAGCCTTCAGGCTGACCCCAGATCTAGGCAAGTGACTACAACACTGCTTTATTTTTTTTTTTTTTCTGTATCAAGTTTATTGCAAAATTAAAGTGCAAATCCTGAGATGAGCCAAGCAGTTTAAAACATATGTAAAACAATTTTAGTTTGTAAAGGATAGATACTGTGTTACCTTCTCTTAAAGAACCATGCAACCAAGTTAACCAAGACACTGATGAGGAAGGAGGAGAACAGCTGTAGAGTAATTAGGAAGGACAATAACCACACCCTCTTGCCAGACACTCAAGCTGCAGCAATAAGGTACAACACTCCAGCACGAAGCAAGGCTTGTCAGTTCTGTACATATGTCATAAACATCAAATCAAGAGATACCTCCTTACAAAGAAGCCCAGTTGTGCTTTCTCCTCTGTTGAGGACGTCATCAGCATCAATACCAGCTATCCCACCACACAGCACTGCCCTTCTTATCAGCTTGATCCCATGGTGCGGTCACAGAACTGTTTCCTCTCAGTACTGCTGCTCCCCAAGACACAACTCTCCTCATTTGACCACCAGTTCCAAACATGCATGCCAAACCGTTAAAGATAGACCTGAAGCAAGACAACATTGGGCCAAGATCACAACACCCCTATACGATATCAGTGATTTAATCACATAAAAAGTTGTTAGATGATGCAGTACTAAAATATCAGAACAGATTTCTTCTTCACTCTTACTATGGCTCCACCGGTAAGGCTAAAGACCATTTGCTAATCAGAGAGTATCTCGAGTCAGGTGCTCTGAATAGTTACATTGCCTTGTGGTAGACTTTCATAAAATCCTGTACTTGGGGATTCACAGTGACCACAGTTGATACACAAATCTGCACACTTGTGTATTTTTAAAAAATACTATGTCTGGAGTAAAAAGTAACTTCATTTTCCTAATTGTTAAAGAACCATAAAAATTATTACTCCATGATTTAGGTGCTTAATAAAAGTCTCAAATAAAAGCACAGAAATCCTGAGGTTTGAAAAATATCTTCATGCTTTTGCTTCAGTCCAGCATCTTCTTTCACATTTAAGATGATTCCCCTGTAGGATCATCAACAGCAGCAAGGAAGCACCAAGCCAGGGCATTTAACTTCCAAATGCTGCCAAACTGGAATGAAACTGACACGATGAGAAAGCAAATTTTGTTTGCAAATTATTGTATCAGGAACTCAGGCACTGGTTTAACAACATTAGGGTCATACTTAATCATCTTAACTCATGTAAGCAGCAGTATCTTTATACAACCCAAGAGCCAAGGTGTTCTCTTGCTAAAGAGGAGCATAACCTTATAAAACTGAATTGAATCTTTCAAGTGATGCTGTTTAAAGAAGGTCTTTAGGACTTTCTCCTTTTTCTTCTTCCCCCTCTTTTTTGAAAGACCTAGGAGGTTATCGTATTGAAACTCACTTCATCTGAAGAAAAATCTTTTGGGACCAAACCACTGCTTTTACAAGTTAAAAAAAGTAAATAAACCGAAGCAAACAAAGAAGTAAAAAAAAAAAAAGAGCAACACCAAAGTTACATTGTAGCACTTGACATGAACTTAATCAAAATGAAACGTGAGTGTTCTTTTTCTCTTACACAACTCATTGGAACAGAATTTCTCTGTCAGTTTTCACCAAAATGCATCCTGAGAGTTCCCAGAACGTCATAATTTTTCACTCCTGCACATTTAATTAACTACTTCCAAACCACCACTTTTAGGAACAGATCTATTTCAGTCAGGTCACCACCAGAACATAAGAGTTAAATGTAACAACCTTACTGTGGATAGTTGAATCTTCATATGGTAGTTCAAGAAATGAACCATGTATTTCTGAAAAACATTCTATTTTACAGAATAAAATTTGATTAATTACACTAATTAGAATATTATACACCCAACTCAAAGGGATTTAGTACGTTCATGTCAGAGCTATGTTCAACAGCAGTAAATCTCAGAACAGAGAACAGCACTATTTATCATAGCATCAATAACCTTTGCAATGTTACCATGATCACAAAAGTAATTTCTACTGCTTTTTCCTTCTAATTAAAAAGCCAAAGAGCAATAAGCAAGATGACAGAAGCCAAGAGTGAGATGAAGAGAGAAATAAACCAGATGGCATGGGAATATATTTATATATACTGAAGTTATTAAAAAATTATGAAAAAAGGAATATCAAAATCTTTTCATTTGCCCTATAACCAGTGCTCTTTTCTAAAAGAGTTTTCACATATTTTTATGTAAAGAGGATTGTGAATTCTAATTAAGATATAGCTGTAAGCCAGGATCCTCCACCATACAATTAACCTTAAATCCAGCTTCGAGCCGAGCCGGGTACAGATGGAGATAGACAGATGTAATTACAAAGTCCATCAGCAGTGAGCCACTGGGAGAGGTTGCAGGCTTTCCTGTATTTCAGCTTTGTACAGGGTGGTAGGCTATTTTTGTCAAAATATACCACAAAGACATAGCTACTGTGATAAAGTCACTGCACTTCTATATTAGCTTGAGTTTGCATCGTACTCTTTAAGGCACTAATTTTGATAAAAACTACAATTGCATTCTTATTTCTGCAGGCTGCACTGTCTAACAGAGTGCTGGAAGAGGTATTGTGTCCCCAGCTTCATTTCTGTCCTTCAAGATCAACTCCTCCCTTCTCTGCTTCAAACTTCTCCAACTATAAATTTCTATTTCACCACCACTCTCAACATGTAAAGTGAGATTAATTTTTGAAGAAACATAATTTTGAACCTAAATTCTAAAACAAAAGAAAAAAAAAAGTTGGACCTTGGCACATCATTTCTGTTTTTGTAATACATGTTCTGCTGTGCCATGGTGTTTGCATGCACATCTTAGTTTCCTCCAAATGATGGAATCCTCTCCACAAGTCTTCAACTCATCACTGTCACTAAAAACCACGTGTTCACAGAAATTCTCAATTTTTGCCAATTTTGAGATGAGACAATAATATCCTGTTCCACCTAGGAATCAACTTTTCACATGAACTTTGTAGTCCTATGTCTAAACATGGTATAGCAACTACAACTCAACTATACTTCTGTAATTTCTTACAGCAACAGTATTGAAGAAGAATATCCAATAGCAAGGTCTAAGACATGTAGCTTGACATTTTCCACTAACCACAAACCTACAAACAGTTTCTGCTTAGTGTCTGAAAACAGTACTAAGATTGCACATTTTAAATTTTATTATATTTCCATTTTAGATCTGCAAGTAGTACTTAAGCATAGCAAAAAAAGAATATTTTATTTTTATATAACGCAGTCAATTCACATCCCACCATCATACAAGAGCCATTTTCTTATCTGAAAGCAGCAGCAAAGATTAAATTTACATTAATCATTTTACCCCAGTTACCCTATCCAAGTTTGGGAAATCAGCTACACCTCCAATACACTGCAAAGGGCTTTCTTAATGAGTTTCACACAGTAGTTGAAAAAGGAATCACAAAATAGATGGATGTAATGGTGAAGCATTCAGACCCAAACTTTTAACTCCAGGGTCATGAACTGACAAATTTAAGAACACCAGAGTTAAAGGTCTTCATGCACATTTTTAATAATGGATCACTGCATATCTGACCATGCCGAAGACCTGGACAACAAACATCCTGACCTTTATGTTCAAAATGATATGCCAAAACCAGATGTACTTCACTGGAGTGGCAACTGTAACAGTACCGGTAAGTAAAAAGCTTTTTTAAACATTTATTATGTGTGGCAAAGAATTCTTTGTGCAAACTCTAACTTTTAGTGAGGACACTCTCAGCTATCTTAACTGACTTTGTATGAAAGCAACCAGGAAAAGATCACAGTTGCCATCACAGACGAAATTCAGTAAGTTTGCTCTCACTTCTCTCAGCCACCCTCTCCATGTCTCAGCCCTAAATCTCTAGAAAGCTCAACAACACTCCACCCGTGCCACAAAGCAGAGAGACCCCAAGCCCAGGAACACCTGATTTGTAAGGCAAGTTGAAAACACTGTTAAATCCCATCTCAAACCAAGCCCATGAAAGGTCATTTAGGTCTCCTAACAAACTCAGGGCTTAAGCAAGCACATATAATTGCCCATGATATATTTTTTTCTCCTAAGAGAACTCCACCTGATTTTCATCACAAAACCAGTTCTTTCAATCAGTTGCCTCATACTTGATTAACAACACATTATTCACATCCTGCTCTGAATATGCATCCTTTCTCTCTTCTCCATGGCAGAAGTCCCCAAGACCTTTAGAGGTGATCATTCCATTAACAACATTCTCACACCTCCATGTTTATTCCTTACTTTTGCACTAGAAAACTAAGGCAGCACAATTAACATCAGTAATGTGGGATGTTCAGCTTGGACATCCACAAAATGGCTGAAACAAAATTATCAGAAGGCAGCTGACAAAGAAAACTTCTCTCTGATGTGCCATTTTTAAAGAGCATTACTTGAAGCTGAAATTGGTTTTTATACTAAGATGAAATGAGCATTTTTACCTTTAGCATTAGCAGGTTCACTCTTAATGAAGCTTTTAATTAACACAGAGCTAGAGCTGTTTAGAAGGCTCAGAACGACA
Source organism: Dasyornis broadbenti (assembly GCA_013397935.1). Classification (NCBI taxonomy): domain Eukaryota; kingdom Metazoa; phylum Chordata; class Aves; order Passeriformes; family Dasyornithidae; genus Dasyornis; species Dasyornis broadbenti. The sequence goes on along the minus strand of VZRN01004407.1, from coordinate 4,976,042 downwards.
TCTTTTCCTTGCGATGCCACTTCCAGACAAAAATGCAGACACACACTATATCTTGTAGTGTGTAGAGATTGAAAATTTCTAAGTCTCCAAGTTACTATATTTAAATCCTTACCTTGATCTGAAAAAAAATTACAGGGAGAATTATATATATTTCATTGTTTTCATTACGGTAATTAGTCTATGCTTAATGAAAACTAGTCTTTGGGTAATTCCTGTTTAGTAAGAAGTCTGTCAAATTTCTCGAGGCTGATATAAAATTATGAAAGAAAAAACCCCACAAAGCATTTTCTTTGAAGTGTTTTAGAAAAGAAGAGAAAAATCCCTTAAGTTCGGCAAAATCTGTGATATGAATAAACATTTTAGCAAACCCAAATTTTACAATCAGAAAGCTGCAGATATACATATTTAAGATGCACTTATTAAAACACCCACACAATAATAAAAAAAAACAAAACTGTTGGAGCAGAAAGGCTAACTTCCATAATTCACTTCTGCCCAGCATAATAAGAAAACTCAAAACAAATCTTATTTCTTCAAGGACTTCCAAAAAACCTTTCAGGAAATGCCTAGCCACTGGTGTACCCTGCAACCCAATCATCAGACACGGATGATTCATTTCCCCTTCCCAACATGCCACACCTTTTATTATCCTTATTTATAAATGTTCAGAACAATTTCATTAACCAAAACAAGTTTAAGAAATGAACATCAGAAATTTGTGTTTTATGTAACTTCTTCAAACCATAATTTATCGAATTTCCAGAAAATTATAACTTTTGAGTCTCACTGAAAAAGTTATGCTTAACATAAGGATCTCTCTTAAGGTAATACAGTTATTTGTCCTATTAAGTTCTTTCTGATATGTTTACCTTCTACAAACCACATAGATAACACAGAGATAACAGGTGCCCTACTATAACCATCATGAAAAGACACCACATACTCACAGGGAAAGCCAAGAAGCCTGTCTTCACAATACACCACATGTGAACTTAAAAACATGAGGACAGCAGAAAATGGAGAAATTAGTCAACCAAAAGAGCCTCTACTCCATAATCTAACAATGTTCTGTTGAAATTAACAACATAAAGCACACTTTTGGTTATGTTCTGAGACAGATCACATAAAATGCAGATACTGTCTACATTAGACACTACTCAGAATTAAATCAAAAGCCAATATCTCATTGTCTAATCCATAAGGTCAGAAATGCTACAGCTTCAGTGATCCAAATTCACCTTCTCTCACTGTCATAAAACCAGCAAATTATTACAAACATTTATTTTCTTTTAAAAGCTATTATTTCACCACAACATACAAAAAAGTTTTTTGTACGTTGTAGTGCTATGTGTTTGTGTCTTACACAGTAATAAAAATGCATGTAACTCTACTTCAGCAAAGCCTTCATTTTGGGGTGCACTGTAGGAACAAGTCAAAATATTTTGATAAAAGAAAACTAGTATTTTTTTTTTACCGTATTTCTCATTACAAAAGAAGCACTTAGGAAAAATTTCCACGCATAAATGTACACATATAATGCATTTGATGAGATGAATTCATAAGCCTTTTTATGTGGATTTCCTCCATCGGCTACTAGAACCCTCAGATAGGATCTGGCTCACATGCCTGTGAGAACGCTAAACAGATACAGAGCAAAACCAATAGACTCAACACTGTACTGTTGCAATGCAGACTTGCAGAAGAAGGAAAAGAACTTTCCAGAGATGCTGAACACACAGTGTAGCACCCTGAAATTCCTTACAGGAGAGCACCCTGTGTAGCACAGTGCAACAAAGTGCTGATCACTGTAGCCAGGCAACAGCTACACTGCAATCCTTCCAGTTCCACCAGTCTGCCTTTACCTTCTACTTATCACTGGTACGGAGGAAATCAGGGGCTCCAAAAGACAATCTCAGTATCAAAACCATACTAACAACTTGGCATTTTGCAGCACTTACGGAATTTTCTATAGTTAGCTCTAAAACTAAATTGAGATTTGACATTCTAGACAATATAATGAGATATTCCCTGACAAATGAAATTTTATGCAAGTCATGTATGCAGAGCATATCACTGAAGATCAACTCAGCCAGAGATAGAAAAACAGCTCAGCATTTACACATTGTGTTTTCTTCCAGTCCAGCACACACTACACACAGGTTTCAGCCAAACAATGTTGTAGAGAACATGACTGCCACCAGCCTTGACAGACAAGTATTTCTTGTATGCTTTTACTGATTTTCATATTAATGAATAATAATACTCCTGACGTCCTACCAAGTCCTAAAACCCCGAGGCAGGAAGTATTTCTGACCTTAGTATCTGAAACTACTTCTTAGTGTTATCAAGGAATGTTCTGCTCAGCCAAAACACTGCTCTCACACTTGTAGCAATGAAGCTCTCAAAATACTCCCATTACCTCAAAAGTACTAGGAAAATAGGAAAGGTTCATGGACCAGGATAACAAACTAATGTATCTGAAATATAGCATACCTTAAAGTGCTGGCCTACATATTGTCAAGGTCCGTAATTTAGAAAAATATCTCACTATATCTCTATCAAAGTTCATGTCTGCAGTCTATACCTAAGTCAGCCTTGGGTTACTCAATAGAGAGGGAGGCAGGGTTAACCCATAAAGACAAACTGATCAGACCCTTAATGAGCACTAGTCAACACATCTTACAGAAAGAGTCCTTTCCTAATATGCCCTAGAGGTAACCAGAAGCCTCAAAACCTTAAATTTCCCCAGGAAAAACAAAGCAAAGACTGGTCGTGCACTGTCAGAGCAGCAAAGGAAAGCTGTGGCAGCATATCTAAATAGAGGGTAAAATAGGCAGCCTCAGTATCTATGGTTCATTGCCACAGAACTCAGAAAAGGGGCTGAACAATAGTTATTTTTAATACATTGTTCTATTAAAAGAGAGGGAAAATTACCAATACCTCAAGATGAAAATAATAAAATTGAAAGTGAATGCCCTCTTGAGAATACCTTGTTTGTGATCTTGAGAGGGTTTAGTATCTGTTTTTGTGATTTTATTATTACTAAAATTCAGGTACACTGACAGAGTTTGTTCAGACTCTAGCCCTGCTCCAGAGTACATGATGAAACAACCGATGACAATAACAAACCAGTCAATCAATTACAAAAGAAAGCCGACTGTTGTTTAAGACTTCTTGTTTGCTGGGGATTTTTTTTGTTTGTTTTCTTTTTCTTTAAGACCTTAGCATTTTACATGAATTTTAACCACACCCACTTAAGTCAAATGGCCTTTAAACTAAAAGAGCAAAAACACACCCTATATTCAATTAAAGCTCAAGCAAGCTCTCAAATAACCTCTCTCTCTCTCATAAAAGCGTTCAGAAAGGAAAAACCAGACTGGAAATTTGTGACTACTTTAAAGATAGAGAAGTGAAGTTAATAATTGAATATTTTTGTTGTGCTGATGCATTTAGACCCAAATAAAACCTTTAGATAACCTGATTTTACTACTATTAAACACACACACTTGCACACCACCTCAAAAACACATCATTATGATCTAAATGCCAAATAGACCTTCTCAAAAATCACTGCAAATGTTCAAGAGATTATGCATGAAGTGTTTAAGAGAACTTTAAATATGAATAACAAGATTTCCTGAAAGAAGTTATTAAAACATCTGTCAATCTTCTGTCAACTTCTAGTTGAAGAACTCCCAACAACTCAATCAACCCCTCTTTCTGCAGAAGGACCATAACTGTGAAAGGCAAACTCAGATTATATAAGTGCTCCAAAAAAAGCAAGATCACGTGGTTACCCAAGTCTCAAAACTCACCCTACAGTGATTTTTCCACAAAAGCATGCAACAGCAGAAAGCTATCCACAAGAAAACCAAATACAAACAAGAAACAATAAAGAAGATAAATATAGTTTTATGCTTATTAAAAAAAAAAAGAATATTTATGTAATAATTTAGGCAGCTGTGCTTGGTAATTTTGATAAGGGTATTTTCTACACGAGCTTCACTTCCCCAGACCAAAAGTTCCGATTCTTCTACAGAAAACCATACTTATACTAGTCGGCTGGTCTGTCTCAGAAAGAGAATATACTTGAAAAGGGATTTTGGTGCACCAACATCAAAAGAACTCTTAGGCCAAGTGAGTTCACAATTCCAACTACATTTTATATCCATCCTCAAGGAAATTACCTCTCTTCCTACACCACTGCTATCTTTTCCCACATAAACTCCATTTTGAGCACTACTGAGCAGCAAACAACCATCAGCCTCGCTTTCTGAGGTACAAGAGGTACTTTACTGACAGCACTGTCTAACCCAGAGAGCTTAGTATGCAAGGCCTGGATTCTGCCAACATTTGCACATGCCCAACCTGATGCATATAAACAGGGATTACTCACCTGCTGGAAGGTAAGTACATGAATAATAAGCACGTTTGTGAATCAGCAATTATGTGCAGGTAGAATAAAAAGCCAAAGCAAAAGGAGATGAGGCACAAGAGGCAAGAAAGTTGTCACAAGGCATTAATAATTATAAGTGTGAATGCTCCAAACTGGATTTTTAGACAGGCTAATTTAGAAGTGAATTTAAAGAACATTGGCTTTGAGGGTTGAGAGGTAGGGAAGAGGAGTTTTTTGATTTATCATCTAATACATAATAAATTGTCAACTATACAAAAAGTCGGCAAAAAACCAGCCCCTCTACTCTCTATCTGAAACACTTAATGGTTTTACATTCTCACTTGTTTTCTGTCTCCAGCTACAGGTCAGCTGCATCTCTGGAAATCTTAATCAGGGTGATACAGCCTATTTAAAATATAGTGCCTTCATCAGACAACCAGAAAAAAAAAAAAACCCTTATGATTTTCTAAAATACAAACAGCAGCTCTGCAGAACAAACATATTAATGCTGTGAACAAGCAAACTGGTGAACAGCTCAACCCATGAACTGTGAAATTAAGAGGTTTCAGAAGCTGTGAGGAAGAAGAAGCTGGCATGATATATATAAAATAGGCTGCTCTTCACTTCCTCTGACACCAGTTTGGGTAAGAAGGGCCTTCCAGAGGCAGCATGTTATTCTGTACTGTGCAGTAATCATACATTGTCAAGAAAAATATTCTACGTTCAACCCAAGCGGCCAAGTGCCTCCTTTAGCTTCAAGTGCCATCAATTCTTGGTACCACGGCCACTATGACCAGCTTGGGAAGCCTGTAAAGGGTGCCCTACGGAGATCAGGCCCTCTTGCACAACAGGAGTTCCCAGAGATAACCTTATTTGTTAGCTACAACAGGAGAGGATGGGATATTACCCCATCATCAACAGAGCTGCCAGTGCACCACAACCTGTGACAATCACATGAATATACCTATTACACACCACACATTGTGCACTGGGTATTTTGAATTGGTTTCTAAGTAACAGCACAACAGACCTCCTCCAATATTTTAGAATTTTATCTTCCATTGACAAGAATTAATATACCAGAGTATCACTGAGAACTCCAACATATGGCCCTTTTGGAACAGCCAGGCTCCAACACTGAAGACAGACTAACAACACTGGTCTCTTGAGGACAGCATCCTTCTTGTATGCTTGTATCAGAAATGCACTGCTTGTATGCTTATTAGAAAAGTAAAGCTCAGCCACTGCAACCTTGCCAGCACCTACATCAGAATGATTCAGTTCTAAATTGCTACCATTCACACAAAAGCACTCAATGACTTGCAACTTGAAGGTCACAAATAATGTTTCACCATTGACTACTCAATATAATTTGGTAGCCCAGATGTCTCAACTCCATTACTACAGCTCTTTTCACAAAAAGTTGTATGCACTAATGTTTTTCTATCGTCATCAATACTATGTGCAGTTTACCTAAAGAAATGTTTTAGCATTGTTATATGTACAGCATTTTAAGATTCTTCATGTGAAAAGAACACAAAACAGAACTAATTTCCTCACACTTACACCCAAAATGTGCTGGTGACTTATCATGGTTTAACCCCAGCCAAAACCAGGACAGCACTGAGCAGCTCTGAAAGATGAAACCTCTGTCCTTGAGATTTTACAGCGTAAGAAATTGTTACAAGCAATTTATCAAGACTTACTGATATCATTCTAATGACTGGAGTTTTAAATAGGGAATTTTAATACTAGAAAATTAAAATAACAATTAACAGGAGCAAGGAAAACAAAGACGCAAAAATATAGAAATGAAGGTTAAAAAACCCCAGAAAGTGGCAAAAGCAAGCAGCAAAGGCGAGGCAGGGAAGAATACTTAGCTCAAATTACAGACTGCTGAGAGAACTGGAAAGCCCAAAGTCACTACCCATGTGGTGACATAGTTTTCACTATCTAGACAAGCAGGGCAAAAAAAAAAAATCAGACAAACCAAGACTGGTTACAGCTGCAAGAGAACAGTGAGACTGAGAATGGTAGTTAAAACTAGCTAAAGATCTGAAATCTCTGAGACAAGCAACCTTTAAGTTTTAACAACTAAGTAAGTAAGGAGGAAGTTACAGAAAGCTATTAGCTTTCCATAGTGATCATGTCTAATTTTGTAAGACACCAAGTCCTGTGCGTGTCCAAAGTAACTTGGTAATTGGATGCACCAATACCACAAAAATAGTTATTATTCCCTTGACTCTGACAAAAATGATGTCCCTGGGAGTTCACTGTGGCCAGCTTTCCTTCCACCCCCTCCCTGAGCACAGCAGAAATCTAATTGAGAACTACCACCCTTGGGATTTATGAACTACTAAAACATGTATTTCCTTCTTTGGAATTGAGAGCCTACTTCCATGAACTTACTACTATCAGACATTTCATCGGGAATACCCATCCGGACACCTGCCAGAACCTTCCTGCATTTTTTCAACCTGCAATGCCAAGAGATACCAAAAATTTGAGATCATCAGAAGACACAGGTACTGCTAAACTGCCACGGGGTATTTTATTGAGTTTAATTACTGCTCAGCGCTGCTCAAGAGCTGCACTTCTCCAAAGGTTGACTTTCGAACACTGCCTGCTTTTTCATCAGCACGACTTAAGAAATCCTGCAACAAGGCTTGCAAAGCTACCCTGGGAACTAATAACAGGTCTGGGAAAACCCAGACACACTGCTCTACTTCTCCCACTCTTCAATTTTCAGTGACAGAAGGGAGTGTAAATTGTACTTAATTGCAAAATTGTCAGTTCAGTCCTTGAGTCAGTAAATCATGCTTTTACAATTTCTCCTCATTCTCCCCTCTCTCCTTTCCCAGAGAATGAACACTTGCAGCACTAATTCTCATCTCCAAGCACTTGTACTGCCTTCTCCCCTTAACTCACCCCAGAGCCTCCTGAGCTCCCCTTTCTTCTCCCTTTCTCCAACAGAAAAGCACATCCCACCTCCCCATCTCACACCCTTCCTCCAGTCTCTCGGCTCCTCACCAGCACAAATTGTCATTCCCACTCTTTTCTCCAGTCATCAGCCAATGCTTTGTAGGCATCAGTCAAGCCTTTGTGAGGAATGGGAAAGAAGAGCTAAAATGTGGAGGGCCCAGCACCAGGTCTAAGAAGCCATGCTTCCAGCTCTTCAAGGTCAACCCTGGAACTACTGCATTTCCTGTGGGTCTCCCATGATGCTGCCAGAGAAGTGGGTCCCAGCTCTCCATCTCCTAAATTCATGCTTACAGAGCTTGTCTTCTGTGTTTACTTTTAAATATGCTGAAAACCCTTGAAATATTTAAAAAGAAACTTTGTGACTACCAATTCCATTTTGTCTGAAACAACTTACCCCATTTTTTTATATACAAAGCAGATAGAGAAAGCTGAGATAATTCCTCTAAAAAGAGGAAAAAGTTGGAACTTATTTCTACTCTTAAACATGCCCACATTTACTTTTTGACTGAAAATTAACACTTGATGTCTGACCAAACACAGTTAGAAAAAATAAGTCTTAATAAATAATAGAAGAGTAACTTTCAAAGTCAATCTACAACCATCCTCTTTCTTTCTCTCCTGCCCCTTTAAAGATCTTTCTAAATATGCAATCAATTTTGAGTTCTAAAACCCAAATTCTTATCTTGAAACTGTGAAAGAAAACACCTCTAAAGCCTAACACGTGCTCCATGACTGCAGCTGGAAGGGTACGGAAGACCAACTGCTAACACAAAAGGAAACTGCAAACCTAAAATTTTAACTGTGCAAGCCATAATAAAGTACTTGAGTTCAGCAATCTACTCAGTTTCAAGATAAACTGCACGTTTGTAGCCCTGCAAGCTCATCTTGAAAACAAATTCCAAGTTCAACAACCAAACCTGCCTTTTCCCACCTTTTTAGTCTCACAAAATTATAAGTACAAAGCTCTATGTTATCTGAGGCAATTTGAGGACTACACAGTTTCCTTAGATTTCCACTCTAATATTTTAATTACATTTAAAGAAAATACAGTGTACTTGTCACAATGAAGTATCTTCCATTGCATTATTGTCATGGACACTTTGTATGACACAAAATTCTCATTATAGCAATAGTAAGAATGAAACATCTTCTGGTTAGTAAGATATCTAAGAGACAACTGAATGCTCCAAAGTAATTTATTTTCACATTAGAAAGGATATGTAATTCTATCAGGGTAAGGATTTCTCAGATGCATGATGGAGGTCATTTCCCAAATCAATTATTTAATGGTAATCTATCAGTTCCATCCCCAAGTAAATAAACAAAAACACTTAGCACACTACCTAAAGAATTCACCCGTGTGCAAAATACTAGGAGATTTTAAACCAGCCAAGCAATCATTCTCACATGGGCAGAGCCAATTTCTCACAAAGGTTTACAAAGAAGTGTAATGTAGTAATCAAAGGTTTTTACTCAAGGAAGAACTAAAGTCTCTAAACATGATTAAATGAAACAGAAAATCCCACTTGGTTTTAGCTTCTACTTTACAGAAGGTAATTTTCTGTTTGATTTTGCACTCTTAACCAGCACTGTTAGGCATACTATTCTCAAACTAGAAATAACGCAAACTTTAAAAACACATATTTTCTTGAAGAAACTACACAGTTTTAGGTTTAAAATCAGCAATTAGAAGCCCCTATAGAAGACTAACGTATTTAAATGGTGACTGAAGAGGGGGAAACTCTATAACAATAGAAAAGCTCTTTGTATGTAGACAGTGAAAAAAAATCTTTCGGCAGCTACCAGGACCCCAGTTATTTCCCTGGAGTAGTCTGACCAGCTGTTTACTTCCCTCCATGGCACAGATAGATACTGAAGAAACACTCATCCTACTGTAGTGAGTGGTCTGTATCCTGACTTCTGAAACTTTGAACAAAATTATGTTACTAAATTAACTTCTTTCTTCCCTCACAACAGCAGCACACTGGCAAAAAATAAATTAGCAAACACCACTACAAGACATTATTGATTATAAATAATTTTCATGTCCAACAAGCATTCAGGGGATGTGCATTTTATTAACCTCCTCTTCCAAACAATACTAAAATTAAGAGTAACACTGTAAACTACCCTTTTGACATATACTAATGATAACATAAAAAACTTATTCAACTCTATAGGTTCAGTCAAAGGGATGTTTAAGATATCTATTTTCTGCTTTTATGAATAAAGGCAATTTACATAACATGGACTATGTCACTTCAGTATTTTCAATACAGAATCCAATACTTCTCGCTGCCACATTTACAACTTACTACTACACACAAAATACAAAAAGTGACTTGACTCATCCACCTACAGTATCTCCAGTGAAAAGGAGTAAAACTCCCAAAAGGCAAGAGAAGAGCAGAGGGGTGGTCAGACTTCCTACAGGGAGTTATTAGAATAAAACTGACTAGAATAAAATAGCTGAATACATGTTCAAACGAAAACCTTTCTACTACAGTTACGCTCAAACATTAACTCTTTGTATAACACATCCAGGACAAACTCACACAAAGACCAGGAATTACTAGAGGCTTTCAGTGGGCACACAAGCAGTCTCATGACTAATTACCATAACATCTCTTCAGGGGAGTAATGCTGGAATATATACGACAGTATTTGAAGGCTCAGGTCCATTACCTTTCTTTAGAATTACCTTATGGTTTATTCTTAATTAAGCTCTCTGTCAGCAATCTCCTGTGAACTAGTTTTTAAACATGTTTAACACAAAGAAAACAAATCCATAACTCTCAAAGTTAGCTCTTTATTACCACTGATAAATGAAAGCAATAACATTTTAAAACCCATCACATCGGAGAGACATCCTTCCCCACAGAGATGTTAGTTTAACTCAGATTAGCCTCCCCAACAGAGTCAGTCAAAGAGAATATAGTTCGCTTTGCCAATCAAATTACTTTTCCCTCAAGAACTCAGTGTTGTGAAACATTCTTCAATTCCAATTTACATTTTAAAAATGAAGACTATTACTATGCTCAACATCTACTTCATTTTTTTCTGCCATTCATATTTTACACCTTTGATTTTAAGGCTGGGGAGTGCTAGTAGTCCAGTACCATTAATCCATCTTCTCAACAAGACAAGAATAAGCATTACTCTAACCATACAAAGCCATCATGGGTCCCATTCTGGAAGGCTGTGAGTGCCCTCATCTCCCATTGATGTCAGACCACATAATGTTTCAAGTATTGAGGTCTATTGTTCAGTCCATTTTCCCCCATCTTGTGAGGTCCTGCCATATATTCATTAGAAAAGGCCATACACTACACTGAAATAAAACAAAACCTAAGACCCCCAAGCATTTGTGTTTACGGAAGTTCTACCATCCACAGCATAATTCAAATATGGGCAGAGCACACAGTGCAACCACACATGCAAGGAATATTTTCCAGACAGAGGCAGCTCTTATATAGCTCTATTTTCTTAAAGAAAAGGTATCGTTTGCAAGAGTCAGGAAGGCCTCCCAATGCACTTCCTTACGTAAACAGGTAGGGACACTCTAAATCCCGAATTCAGTTACACCAAAGAGACCCCACATTTCCAAATCAGTCAACCTGGTCACACGGGGTAAGAAAACCTACACATCACTATAATAGAGAATTACCGTTTACTCCAATTTCTCATTTAGAATCAAAGCTGCACTTGCAAGGCCTTATGTAGTATCACCTATTATTTTTAAGCTTTGGTTTGTGCACATAAAAGTAGGCTGTGACTTGTTTTGGAGGGAGGAGAATAGGCAAAGTCCTGTGGATCAAAGCCCAACTTACTTAAGTAGGTGTTTCACACTCAAATTCTTCTCGTCTGGATTTGCAATTTAATCAATGGTTTTCCTGTTCTAACCACCAAAAAGAGTTACAACAATATAGCCTCACACAAACAGATGGCTGTCCATAGAAAAAGAGTTAGAGTATTTACTCAAAGGCACATCTGCTGGAGTGCTGCCAACCAGCCAACTCCGACAGAGTGGCTGCAGGGGAGAGTTTCAGTTTTGCCCGGTCAAGAAGCGGCTCTGGTGCTCAAGGAAGAAAAGTTCCTTCGGGTTCGTTTTTCCCGAGCCCCAAGGCGACACCAGGCTTCGGGGGACGGGAGCAGCCGCAAGCACCAGGCTGGGCTGGCCTCTCCAAAGGGCACGGCGCAGCATCCGCGGCACCTCTCGGGGACCAGCACTAGCGCTCCCGCCAGCAGAGAAAACGAAAGGGTCGGAAGCACAAAATAAGCATCGAGAGCCCAAACGCAAACACGGGCGAGTTTTATTCTCCACCAGAAAAGAAGGACCCCCGCCCGCTCCCTTCCCACCTACAGGCGGGAGGCCCGGGGGGCCCGCGCTGCCCCGGCGGGGGTGGGCGGGCGCAGCCGCTGCCCTCCTCCTGCTCCCGCCCCGCGCCCCC
>VZRN01004407.1:4892879-4963238 GCA_013397935.1 Dasyornis broadbenti | reverse complement strand
CCGCCCGCCCCCGGCCGTCAGTCAGGGGGGCCCGCCGGCCCCCGTGCGGTGCGGAGCGGGGCGGGCCGGGGGAAGGAACCGCAGCGCGGCCTGCGGGAGGCTGCCCGCTCCTCCCTCCGGGGCTCCGCCGGGGCAGGACGGAGTGCCCAGCCCGGGTGTCTCGGCAGCGAGACAAAGGCGGCGCTGCCGCGCTGGGGACGGGGTCGGGCGGGCCGTGCCGCTCTCCTCTCCCGGAGGGCGGGAGCGGCCGCCTGTTGAGGCTGCCGGCGGTGCAGCGGTGGGGCCGAGCTCTGCACTGGGCGGCAGCTTCAGGCGTCAAGATTTATTTCGTCCTAAGACGGAAAAAGCTACACATCAAAATAATAACAGACCGCTTAGGGGCTTTGTCCATTAGAATTTCCAAAACCGAAAGTTTGCAAACGAGATGTAAACACTACTAATGTCTATTGGCTCATCCTACTCTGTAAATTTCATCAGCGTTTCATGAATAACCAAAGACCAGGTACTTTACAAATAGAGTACAGATGTGTCCGTAGTAGGAGGATGCAATTGTTTCGCAAAGAAATAGGCGAGTAACAACTTTTCTGTTTGAAAGTAAACAGGCTGCCAACATCACTTGTACCAAATGTTTTCTTAGTTTGCAAACAGGGAGGCAAACAGACTGCAGAATGACCACAAGCAGTTCTCATCCTCGATTCACATTTACACGTTTAAGTTACACTGAAAGGGCTTTACTGATAGTGGTGTTAACCCCATTACATCAAGAAGGAACTGCAATTATCTGGCAGTCTCCGGTCCAACCATCCACGTGCTATATTTAGTGTCCAGAGACCTGGACTCAGTGAGATACAAGCGGAAGCTTTGTTCTCTAAAATTTCCTGTTAAAACACCCATTGGGAGAATTCAGGTGCTGAACTGAGTTTCAAGCCACTTAATGTAGCTCAATAGATGGTGATTTCTCTCCCGTGAAAGCACTTTGGGTTACTTGCATAATTGTGCTATGCATTCTGCTTCTGGTGAAGGCAGAGAGTAAGAGGACTTAGGGATTTTTCTCAATCTTGAAAGCCATTATTTACAACAATTCTTGAAACCATGAGGTGATTTTGAAACAAGTATTTTTATGTTTGGTCCATTCATTGTTATTTAGTGCTCTTGTCGACTAATTTCTTCTAATTTTGCATCCGTGGTTTTCTCAACAACTTTCTTTACTATACAAAATACACAGATATTAGCTTTGTTGTCTGATGACTAATGTTACAAATTCCTGCAAACTGTGTTATTTCTTGTCTATTTGAATTTATCAGAATATCTGCCTATTTCTCTCTAGTAAGTTGGGCAGTTTAGCCAGTAAAGTAATTGTACATTCCCCAAGTACTAGTCAGGACCAATGTGTGTTAATTATTGGCTACACAGCACCAGTAAGAAGTGAAAGCTGCGTGATGTCACCCACTAAGCAGCCAGAGAAGACGTCTCTCTGTGCCTGCCACAGGACACCATGCAGTGGAAAAATTTTGGAAGGCACATGCACAAGGAGACTGAACAAAGATTGCACAAATTATTCAAGTATGTCCTATTTTTTAAGACTTTCTTTTTCTCAGCTAATCTCTGTTAACAACATTATTTTATTGTCTGTGTATCTAAACAGTTTCCTCTAAAGGAAAGGAAACATGACATCAAATTTCATTTCAAGGTATTATGTTAAGAGCCATACTTTAGGTCGATGCAGCAGTTCTCTGCTACTTGAAGTAATAAAGACTATTTTGTTTTCTGTCCTCTGCCTGATTGGGCACTGAAGTGCACCTTCCACCAGGGGTTGCAGTAACACAGGAATGGCATCGTTCAGGCAGGGCATAACTTGGCTATCTTGAGTCCCATTTCAAAATCTAGAGGGAGGTGTACTTTGGTAAGTGTTTGCTCTGGATGCTACTTACTCCTGCCTTTCCCAGAAGTGTGTCTTAGTCCTTTGCTTTCTCTTCCAAATAAAATATTAATCTTCTTGTGCATTGCCTGCCCCACCTTTTACCTGCAGATCCACATTGCCTGTTGCGCTTCTCAGGTGGTGCCAGGTAAATCCCTGTTGTGTCAGGTTTCTTTCTTTCTGGTTATGCAGTTTCTACCTTTTTGCCGTATCTGAGTCTCCAACACTCCATTTTTCGTGCAAATCTTTGCTCTCAGAAAAATTCAGATAAATTTCTCATTGGCACAGATAAATATCTCTTCCACGGGTCCAGCTGTCAGACACTTGCCAGTATAAGAGAAGTACCTTGCTGTTACCCCAATTTCTTAATTCAGTGTAGACCTTCTCCAGCAAGTGCAGGGAAAGTCTTCACAAGACTTAGGCATGCTTTGAAGACGCAAATTATGAAATTGATGCAAATTTATTATTCCAAAAGTTTATACAGTGACCCAAATTCAGATCCAGAATGTTGATATTTTCTGATAAGATACCCTTTAGACACCTCTATGCTCTAAAACAGGCTTCTTATATTCATTTTAATGGAACTTGTCATTGAACAATAGTCTTCTGTGCAAAATTAGCTGTCACTCCTGAGACATTTCCTCCTCTGCAGCTGCCTGCTTACTGCTGCCTGAGTCGCAGCAGCAACTCTGCTGCTGTAGGATTGTTGGTAAATCCCCCTCTCAAAATCATCAGTTTGAACCAATCACAAATTCTAAAGGCCAAAAGTGAAGGATTTTCTTGGCAAGATTTTTTTTTATTGTTTGTAAATATATGGGAGACATTTCATTTGCTTTTTGGTATTGGAGCCCTTAGGATGCAGGTCTTCAGGCTCCATTGGCAGTCATGCATGCTAGAAATAGCTTTATAAAGAAAGTGATGCTTATCATGTAATCATATGATTCAAGCAACTGTGGGTTTAGAGAAAAATATTGAGAGATTTACCATAAGTTAATGGAAGGAAGGTTATGCAATCGCCAAGACAGGTCTATGAAAAATATAAGTAATCACCAAGTTAAAATTAGAGCTCTTTAGATACAAAGTGAACACCACAGAGACTTTGTCATGGATGTAATATGAAACACTAGTAGCTAAGCAGTTCTCAACAGAAGCTTATTTTTTCAGATTAATGTAACTGATAGACAATTAATTAGCATTTGCAGGATAGGAAGATGCTAGTCTAATCTGCCAGCAGATCAAAGGATCTCATTTAGCCATTAAAAAACCCAAATCCATAATGTGAGCAGTCTGAGCACTGCCCAGGGAAAGTATTTCACCTGGCAATATCGCCTCCAGGAATGGGCTATGCTCATAAATTCTGAGATCCTCAGAGCTCCTGCTGAAGCTGCAGACTGAGGGAGCTGCTGTTGGACACTCACAGAATTACAAGGATCATTTATCTTCCAAAAAATGTGTAAGTGTGAACTCCAGGAAATGGTTTAGCTCTTTCTTCACTGAACTCCTGTGACATACCGTGTGAGGGAAGGCAGACCAGAGGATTCTATTGCCTTTTTTCCTNAATTTAAACTGATTTTTTTTTGTCTTTTTTTCTTTTTTTTTTTTTTTTTTTTTTATTTTTTCTGTAGCCATGAAACCTACCAATCACTTCATCTTGTTCTACACTAGGCAGTTATTGTGGTCTTTTCCAGTCTGGGCAAATTAAAATGAAGAAGATTAGACAGTTATTTCAGTCAGCTTCAACAGAAAGAAAATACCCTGTTTGCTGAAGGTTTTAGATTCCTCCTTGGCTGTTGGGAAAGCAAATAAAAGACATGTTTGACTTAATCAACTTGTTAAAAGAGAAAGAAAAGGCCTTACTCAAGGGCAGAATAGCTGGCAGGAAAGTTGTTTGTTTGTTTGGGGAGGGGGAGAAGAAAAGGGTAGGTAAGTCATCTCCTGCTGGAGCTGTGAATACATGGAATCACTTCAGTTTCTCAGACAACTGCTTTCAAAAACAGGCAGCAAAAGAAGCCCAGAAACACTACTGTGGCACATTAGTGGTGATCATGCAGGGGCGTAAGAATTTCAGCTTTTGTAGGGAAGACACTCTGCAAGCAAATCCCAAGTTCCCATCTGCTTAGAACAGACCAGGGGGGTGATTTAATTTTCTTTGGGAGACCGGCTAGCTTGTGATGTGGTTAACATCTATAAGCAAGCAGATGTTAAACAGCCCCTTGAAAAGCTGTTGCTTGCAGTTTGTTATTGGTTCAGTTTCTAGGTCAGTTCTCAAGTCAAGACAAGAGATTATTTATACAAATCATTTGCTTTTGCTTCTTTTAGAACTAACAGGGATAAAAGCAAATGGGTTCCCTAAACATCCATGGGCAACTTCTATAAACAAGCCATGCATGAACTGGAAGCTCGTAAGAAAAAAACCCATACTGCAGTTGAAAAAGGTAATGTAATAGTAAGGATTCCAGAGTATACCTCAGCATATTTTCACCATTTTCCCTGGTTTTCTGTCAGCAATGAATGTTTTCAAACTGGACTTGAATCCAAAGGCTCTTGAAGAAGGAAAGGTATTTCCTTATGTTCCATCTCTCAGCTCTGCTAAGAACTACATATGTACTTTTAAAAACAAGTAGTTCCCCTGCTCACTGATTTACAAGGGTTTAAGAGTTGAATCCATGTCAATTACAAGATAAGTTATCCAGGACCTCCAGGGGCAGTGCTTTGATTGTGGCTCAACTGAACTCAAAGAAAATGGTTCCTGATGCTGAAGAAAAACCAATAGTCCTTGAAAATTCCAGAGTAGTCCAAGTAGCTCTAGCCTAAACCCAAAGAGCTCCCTGAGGAAATGGAGACAGGTGCACATGCAAGTGTGGTTCTCTCTGTTGCTCTAGATACTGTGCAACACCTGTCTTTCCACACATGCCTGAAGAGCTCATCCATCCCACAGCTCATCTATTTTGCAATGCTTAAGCAATGGGGAAAACAGAGGTGCCAGCCCATTCCCTAAAAAACCCCACAACCCAGCAGATCCACATTTGAGAATATACCAAAACTCAGATGTGGTTGGATTGCAAAAGCTTGTCACACATGGAAAAAGATAAACAGGATTGTAGGGAGCTGGAGGGATTATTGCTTCATAATGAATGCTCTAGCACTCTGAATCAATCTGGTTTATGATACAGGAAAAGTATTTCTGGTGTACTTTCATTAGTTGTGCACAGTTTTAAAGTGCCTATGAAAACCAGACAAAGGTAGATGGTTGGGATGTTGAAACATATGCTGGACTTGCAGCAGATCCCATGTATCATACCCATAGCAAAGACTTCAACTGCCACTTGACAGTGCTACACGGATTTCTGTTTACGTAAGTACTGCATAAATTCCATATGCTTCTGCTTTGAGAAGAACTTTTTACTTTTAATATTGCAGGATATTCCTTGGGCAGGAGAGAGAAATGATTTTTATAGGAGGTAAACACAAAACTGGGATGACAGTGAGAATAAATTCAAAGAGAAACCGTTGTACAACTTGCTGTAGTCAATTTGCTCAGGCAAAGCAGACCATGGGCCAACATGCAACTTAAGACAGAGGAGTGTTAAAATGACAAAAACACTGGACTTAAATCAGTTCTGAAAACAGTAAGTAATGTGAAATGAAGTAACTCCTAAATTACACTCTCATTTAAAAGCCAAACGAATACAGTTTCTGTTCCAGCCTACATGCCTTGGAGGGATGGGAAAGCCATCACAGAGTTCCAGAATGAAATAATGTCTCAGCTGGGCACAGTGGCAGCTGCATTACCAGGTTCCACAAGGTCTCGTCATCTAGTTTAATATGAACAACAGATTTTCAACCTATCTATATTTCTTCAACCTATCTGTATTTTTTCCCCTCATAACACAAATATAAAAATTAAACATTCAACAGTTAAATTTAACCAGTATTTTTTAAAGAAAAATGCCATAAAAATAATTTAGAACTTAAATTATTATAAATACCAACATTTGTCAGAATTGAACAACAAACAACTCCCAAAACAAACAGAAAATCCCCACCTCAATATTAAATGGAAAAGAACATATCCAGCATGGCCCAGAATAAGGAGAAATATCTGAGACAAAGTCCTGAGTGGCATGGAAGCTTTAAAGAGGATTTAGGTTAAAATGATTCTTTTTTAATCAAGTCTGCAGCAATGATACTTAGAGCAGTGTTGTTCGACTGTTTGAAACTTAAGAAGATGCATTAACTGGTGGGTGTTTGATGGATAGAAATATTTAATATAATGCATATATCAAAGCTCAACCAGTTATGCTGAGTTCTCTAATTGGTTTCCAGGGGACTTGGATTAAGCCCCAGTTTGGTAATAAAAAGACTGTGCAAAAGAATAACTGAAATAAAAAGTCTCCAAATCTGCTAGTGATATTCCGTGAAGGATAAATACACTTCATCAGCAAGGCAAGCCAAATATTATCCTTTTTACCGTGGGCTATTTGTACTTTTAGAACTTTCTTCCCTTAACTCACCTTCAGAGCTGCCACCCTCCTCTTCCAAGAATATTAATGGCAGCCAAGAGCTTCACTGCTTTGCTTTCTCCTTTTCCAGCTGAAGTCAGTGTCTGTCTTGCAGCTGACTTCAAGAGCACCAGCTACTAGCCTTTTTTGACTTTCTTTAGAAGACAAAAGAATAAAAAGAACTATACACAGCAGATGCTAATCATATTCTTTAATCCACACATCCTGGCAATGATGTTTACTAAGTATTCCATATAACATGTATGTTTTCACAAGCACAGTCACTTCACTCACCTTGACAGCAACAAC
The DNA here is from genome assembly GCA_013397935.1 of Dasyornis broadbenti. Taxonomy (NCBI): domain Eukaryota; kingdom Metazoa; phylum Chordata; class Aves; order Passeriformes; family Dasyornithidae; genus Dasyornis; species Dasyornis broadbenti. Next base: position 4,956,509 of record VZRN01004407.1, on the reverse strand, counting down.
ATTGCTCAGGAGAGACTATTATAATTTAATAGTCTTAAACAGACTGAATCTAAAGTACAGAGAGTCTAAAGATTTCCCCAGGTCTTACAAGTCTGTGCCAGCAACAGTTAACTGATTCTCCATGTGTCAGCTACTTCCCAAGCTGCTGTGCTGATCATCCTTCCCCATACTTATTTTCAACAGAATACATACAAACAGAAGCAAGAGAAAAGACATTTGTGTCAGCTAAGTAGGAAGGCTGTAGAAGAAAGCAGAAACAGGCTAAAGACAAAACCAAGTGGAGATCTAAAGGGCTGAATACAGTTTTTAGTGCTTACAAAGAGCCACATGAAGCAGGGATGCCTTTCAATTCAGTTCAGAGTACAAATATATTCCCTTACATAATAAGGTCATTTTTTTTCTTAAAGTTATTTGACCATAGCTGTAATTTTGATGGCAGTAAATTTCCACATCCAGATGTGCTGAGGAGATGTTTTTTCCTTGAGTAGTTTAATTATCCTCCAGGCAAATGTTCACAGTAACCTTGCATGGCTGAGCTGAATCCAGCCAGTGGCACAGTATGGTTGACATAGCACTGCTGCAGGGGAACAGTGTCACCAGCAGTGACAGTCACTACAGGTCCAGAAGGGAGGAATCTGTGGGAGAAACAAGGACAAGGAGACAGAAATAAATGCAAAGGGAACTAGAAAATGCACAGCAGTAGTGTAAGTCAGAAGAACTACGTATCTTCTGAAAAATAAAAGTTTAAAGAAAGTCTCTGAGGTAACTGCAAAATATCTGCATGAGAAAATCTCTAAGAATGGCATACAGGAAAGGGAATAAGTTATTGTGTGGGCTTGTCAACGTACCTACACATACAGCAGACATTTCATCATTATTGCATTGAAAAAGTGCAGGGATCGGGGCAGAGAAAGGAGTGAGGTTTGTCCTTCCCATGAAAGAGATCCCCTACCCACTGTGCCCTTCAGAAATGAGTCACACACTGTCGGTGCTTCAAGCCTGCACCATGACATGGCCAAAGCCATCACCGCTCCAAACACAATCAGCAGTTTGCCACAGAGATGCTGTCAATCAACCTGAGCCACAAAATGCCCTGCCTGTGACAAATGAGGATGAATCACATCACACAAATCAATTCCCAGAAACCAACAAACCCCGGAATAAATAAAGAAAAATAATTTCAAAGTCTCACAACGAATTCTGACATTTTCTGGGAATCCTGGAGTTTACCAGCACAATTTCACCATTGCTTTTGCATTTCTTGGCAATTCATTTTCTTTATTTTGCTTTTAAAAATCCACAAAATTTAACATTTAAAAGGGATGCACACTGAGAAAATTGCCATATGTATCAAAAGGTTAAGCAACCAACCTACAGTTTCACAAAAAGAAGAATAATATGCCTGTAGTTAATAATCCCTGCTTTCACAACAGTTTCATTTCTGGCTAACACTGTCTCCACCTGACAAAACACCACTATCACGGACGAGAAAGAACTTGGTCTGAAGCCTTGGGGAGTACCCCAGCTTCCTGTGGACCCTGAGAGCCACAGTCAGAGAGATACCTCCATGTCGTCTTTTACCCTTGGACTAAAACTCCAGCACTATCTGGAGTCTATTGCAAATAGTCTAAAAAATTAAGACTATTTGCAATGAATGTCTGCCATCACAGTACTACGATCATCAGCAACAACAGAAAAAGCAGCAGAGAATAACTTTCCTTTACAGACTTCAGTGAATTATCCATCTGCTCTTCATAGATATTCCACCTCTCTTCTGGTAAGAGACAATGTAAGGAATGTAAGCGATGTAATTTCTGTGTCTTGTGCCAATAGCAAGACTTATACATTACTAAAAACACCTCAGATAAGGATTTTCTAGGAATATTTCTGACCTAATTGCGGGTATCAACATGTTTTAAAAGATTCCTATTTGCCTGCTAATTATAGATACGGTCTTCCACATGAGCTGTACCAGAACCCACCAGAAACAGTAGTTTTTTTTACACTTAACAGTAGCAATCACTGTAGTTCAGCAGCTGTAATTAAGCACAGTTGGTTGAAAGAGCATTATTACTAAACAGATACTATACCTGAAGGAATTAATTCAGTTATTGCTCATTATTAACAGTAATCTACAAAATGAATGATGATTTAACTATCATTTGTCACAGCCACTAACAGCAATCCCCAAGACAAATGACAAAAATCTTAGTTCTCAGGAATGAATACCTGTCCTTTTCCCAGCTATTTCCATTACCTCACTAGGGCTCCTTACAGAGATTACGATTATCTGCGTCACTTTATCCCGCTGCCATCTCTCTGTTTCCTCCAGAAGCAGATCTGAATTTCTCTCTGCTTCCATATACCCTTATTTATTTTTGCATTCCCTGTCTTCTCAGCTGTCTTCCCTCTATCCTCCATACCTGCAGAAACCACCATACTCCTGCTTCCAAAAGGAGCATGCAATTATTCCTGATCCCGAAGGCTTGGACTCACAGGAGTCTTCTTAGGATGAAAAAACATCTTTCACGATCTGATGCACACAGTGGTTCCACACAGTTAACTGTGCTGGTCAAGGCAATGCAGGGTTAGAGCAGCTCATGGCCCACTGAACCCCTAAGCACAGCCAGCCAAAACCAGGTTCTCACCACTGTGAACTGAGTCACAAATACAACAGGAACTAACAAAACTACAGGCACCGTTGTAGCTTCCAGACGTTCAAGTGAAAGTCATCTTTCATAAATCTTGCTGGTTTCTGCTGTCTATACACAGAGAAGACCACCTGTTGCATATTATTTCTAGTCCTAACCATTGGTCTCTTGCATCAATCAGCATCACCTTCAAGGGTTTTTAATACAGCCTTGCCTTGGAGTTGTGCAGCAGCTGAAGGATGTGAGATACTCGCCAGCCAGCTGCCAGAACTTCACGCTTCAGAGCAGCTCTCGGAGCTGGATTTCAGCAGCCGCTGGAGAGACTGAATGCAGATTGTTCAATCACGGCTGCATGGAAAATGCTGCCACAAAAGACACGTCCCCGCTCACAGCAGATTCGCTGTTCTCTCACTTCCCAGGACCAACTCACTGCATTCTTTTAGGAATTACTATAGCCTTAATACTGAAGTACTGGTTTTTGTTTGTTTGTTTTTTAAGCCAGATAGACAACAGATATGCAAGTGAAAATTTTACTAATTAATGAAAAGCATATGTGGATTCTGCCTTCTCCTTAAGAAATAAAATTTGCTTAATCTCCTTCCTCATGTACGTAATTTTAACAGGTAACTTTCGTTCTCATAGTTACATTTCAGTCCTGATACTGCAAAAACCGCATTTTTAATAGAAAAAAAATAAAGAAGCTACCAAAATACCTCTTTTCTCACAAGAAAGTGCTGCTCTCTAGTGGAAGATGACGATATGATCTAATTTCATTAAAAGGAATGTTATAAAATTTTCTTTTTATCAGTTACAGGAAACTTTGATTCATTTTCACAAGCACTGAAAACAAAAGTTGCAGGGCTGGTTTGTTTTCTATGAATCTTTCAGATTGGCCTGTGAGATTTTGGTATTCATTCTTCATGATAAACTTGCTATGCATTTGTATCTGTACCCTAATCCAAATAAACTGCCAAGTATTTGTGCATTGAAATATTAATATATCTTGTAATTTGGTCCCTTTTAGATTTTCTGTTCTTAGACAATATAAAAATAATAGGCCAATTTTTCTTCTTTTTTTTCCCCAACATATTTAATTACCAACAGTTTCCTGGGTTGCAGTACAAAGCTTAGCCAACCACTTTGAAGACAGATTTATTAGTTACATGCATAGAAGGATTTAGGCAAATATGCAAATACTATGAAAATGTGTATCCTGTTTGCTATGGGTTTCTAAAGACATTCCTGTCTGCAAGCACAGTGATACAAAATTGAGGAACTCCTGTTGCAGTGATTCCTTCAACTTATACTGAAACAGAGACAAATGGTCAGACATCAAGCAATATCTGTCCTGAAATAGCCAAATTTTATCCTACACAGCATCCATAAGCTTTTTTTTTTTTTTTAAAGCACTGATAAGCAAAAAAGGGAACAGTCCGCTTTCCTAATTTTCTTCAAGTTATGGACCAAAGCAGCACAACTCTGGATTCACTTCCAAATATCCACAGTCATAACAGGAAACCTATACAGCACATGCAGCTGTTTCCTTCTCTCTCTGCAGATAAGAGATGTGTGTGAAGTAGTTTCCTGATAAACACACCAAGAAAGTACTTCATTCAATGAGAAATTTAAATTTATTTTAAAACAGATGGAAAAAATGAAGATGAGAAAGCAGGACATGGATATTCAAAACCAAATTTATTTCTTGAAAATTTACACTTAACTGATTTCAATTAGCACATTAATTAGAAAATAGAGGAAAATATGAAAAACCGTTTTTATTTTTTAGAAATTAAACCCAAACTTAAGAAAATTAATAAAAATATGTATTTTATTATTCCAAAGTTCCATTTCTTCGACTGTTAAAACTGACCCTTAAAAAAAGCTGATTATGAGTGAAATCCAACAGCTAATTTGTTTACTGACTGTAAAGAGAGCTCAAACAATAATTACTAATTCAGAGTGCTCTTGTAAACAATCTATTTTTGGTTGAAACACTCATGAGACTCAGAGCATGCTCCAAGGACAAGACGTAGTGACTTTAAGCAAGACAGATTTTAGATTACTTATTCATTTAGGTTGTAAATACCTGAGATTTAAGCTCAATAATTCTCAACTGTCTTATTAACTAAACAAAGAAAGGAAACAGAGGTTAGTTCATCCATAAACTAATTATGCAGAAATATAATACAGCAATAAATAAACACAAGGTTTACATTTTCTTTACCTCTGCCTCTTTTTATTGTCATATTTAAGACGATAAAAGACATTATTTAATTCTTTTAAAACATACAAGAGTGAACTCACCATTTAAATAGCTCATTTCTCTATATTTACAAAAAATCAAAACCAACCAAACCCCCCCAAACAAACAAAAAAGGAAAAAAAGGTGTGGTTATTTGTTCCAGTACAAACTCCACCCATTTAGACCTTGAGAAGAATCTTTATTGACTAAAATGCCAAGCACTATCAGTAGAATTAATCATGATAAAACAAAATATTTAACACAGGAAAGGGTTATGGGCTTCCTCTCCATGAAGCCCCTACCCATGTTAAACTTACATCTTGAAAAAGAAACAGACAAAAGAGTAAGCGGCAATCTCACTGAGATCACAAAGAAAACTTGAATTTATTCTGAAATTTCTATTGCTAAAACAGAGAGGGCAAAATATATGTAGCTTTTAGAGCAGATAATAAACTCTACATCTCCATAATACATTCTCCATTCTGCCAAAATCTAGGCAGATGTCGATCTTAGCATCACACTGAAAAATACAAAATAATTTGAGAATAGCTATGTTGAATTTCACATGAGATCTTGTCTGCATGGAGGATGAATTAAGAAGCAGACACAGTGGCACCTGAAGACTTAAACCAATAGATTTACAGCCTCTGAATGTAGCCTTATACTTTTCTTTTGGTGGACATGAAGACAAACTGCAGCACAAACTTGTTTGTTTTCAAATGCTAGAGTACTCAGTAGCCTGCTTTTACTTAATGAAGGCACAGCTTCAGGTTTTTTCTCTACTTCATTTCTCTCCAACCTTGACGCTGCCATGAGCACACTGAGTATCCAAACACTGCTGACAAAACACTAAGATACTCCATAGCACCACAGAAAATTTAAACATACTACACTGAAATGATTTGAGGTCTATACTCATTCTGAAAACTGCTCTAGAAAACTACAGCTAAAAATGCTTCCAAATTATATTTCATGGCAATGCATAAAACCAGCATCCCCTTCAATTCCTACTTTATATAACAAATCTAGGTTGTTCAGATGATACTGCTCAATTACGAAACTTCCCCCAAACTAAGATTGCTGTAAGTTACCGATTCCAGCACTTAGACCATTGCTGTCATATGAAAAGCTATCTATAATTTGCAATATTCTTACAACAGTCTGCTCAAGAATTTATTCGCATCCACAATGTGCAGTTTCTTGTAGATATGGTCCCAAAACACAGTCCTGGGGAGGAAAATAATTTACTGGATAATAACTCAGGATAAAGGGAAACCAATTAAAACCACCAAAAGCAAAAAGCAAGTATTTCAAACACCTTGAACAACACTCCTGAACTATGAATTAATCACAGACTCAGTTCCACCTTTCTGAAGTTCCTGTTCTTAACAGCTGTAGACTGACCTCTGCAGCTCCTGTTGAAAGGCCATTTCCAAAAGCACTCTGGGCAAGTTCACAGCACTCTTTTGCAATTCTGTTTTTGTTTTTAAAGAAAATCTGAATACTCATGCAATAAATACTGAGTTAATAACAGCTTCCACCCATTAACAGAAAAAGCTGACTCTATCACATGAAAATGTCAGTAAGGTGAAATCCACTTTAAACGTCTTCCACTCTCTGGCGCACTCTCTCCTTTCAGGGTCTGTAGTAACAAAAGGGGTGAGCAATTGGGCAATTCTTCTGATAGTATTTCACTTACCAATCCACTGCTATTGAGACACATAGAACTGATAATACACATTTCTTTATTTAAATTATGTTTGCTTACTATTTCTTGGTTTGTTATCTTGTATCATGTCCAAGTGCTATGTAACAAGGGGAATATGAAATTCATTATGATCAAATATCAGAGGTCGCCTGGGAGGGGTTGATTCTTTGTCCGCTTTGTGTAACAGTTTAAAGAGACCTGTTCCAATATTCATTGGAATTCCCATGATGATGCACTCAGAAACACCTAGGAAAAAACAACCAAACACACTGAATATTTGAACAGTAAGGATTTACAAAACTGTTTTCATTTGCCCATTCCATTATGTGTTGCCTACAAAAGCTTGAACCTCATATGTAAGGACCAGGGCCTCTTCACTAGACAAAGTTAAATGTTATGGTCATTGGATCAGTATGTCACTTAAACAGTGTTAAATTCTATAGGAAAAACTCAACCTGACTTAACCATCTGCAGTAATGAAAGCCCTTCAGAAGGTTTGTTTTTAGAGAAGACACATTCCATGCAGTACCTTTAGCAGAAGATGCAAGGCAAACTTATTTCATGCTCATTCTCTGACTCAGGGCTAAGGCTTCGGTCAAATCTGGCAGAGTGTCCTTGAAACGCCCCAAGTTCCCAGTGACAGAGGCACAGAACTACTTGAGCTATAATGCTTTTGGAATTTTCATCACTCAAAAAGTGCTCGTTTTGAAGTGAAAGATTGAGTCTGTCCCAATGATTTTTGATGGCTGTAACATTTTCAGTGCAATGTGCTGACACATTTATATTTCACATCTACCAATGTGCATGACTTTTCCAAAGAACGTTCCACGCTCAAAGTAAGCTCTCAGATACCAGTGTTCCACTGTTAAGATCAAAATCACATTTCTGCATATTCTCAGGAATATAACTAGATTATCCTTCAAATAAATATTTAAGAAGATAACAATAAATAGCTGTACCTTTGAATGCACAAAGGATGAAATAAATTTGCTTAAAATTCTGGCAAGGCTTCATTCATCACTTGAATGTATATGAATGAAGAGTCTGTAATTTTGCTCTTATACTATTGCTGCATTTCTATTACATTATTTGCCTATAATATGCACTTAAAAATCTTGTGCAAAATAAAATTTTCAAGAGGTACTGTAGACTTAGGCCCCTATAGCACGCAGGTTACAATGGATAAAGGAAAAACCTTTCTTACATCTAGCAAAATAAACTTCCCTGCTTTTGCACAATCATCTTTCAATCTGAGCCAACCAATGAACCATGAGAACTGAATTTAGAGCTTGTACATGCCTCTTCACTTGCAGTACTTCCACATATGTAACAAGAAGCCTTCCTCCCCACCTCCTTTTTGCCTCAAAGACCAAGTAATAAGTCAGGCAGCTGCACAGCAATTTTTCACACAAGCAGGCCAGTATCATCTCGTCAGTTTTGGTAAGGAGACAACAATTGCTGCTTTCACCATTGCACTTCCTTATTTGAATTAAAACATTTATATAGAAGGCAACATCAAAAGACCTTTAGTTTTCACATTATTCAAAACAAGATTTTACCAGCACAGAGGGGACTTAGAAAACACATTCTTTTCCTTGCTGTCTTGGAATGAATCAGTCTCCAAACAGATCTATACTTTAATCATGGGCAAATAATAATTAAAAAAATAAAAACAAAAAAGAAAAGACAATTCCACTTAGGTGGCATGCTGGAGAGCCAGCAAGTGGCAGAGTTCTCAAAATACAAGCGAGTAATACACAGATTAGAGCAATTCAGAAAATACTGTACACAAAGCACTGTTAGAAACTGGCTACACTAAGACTACCTATATATACACACAAACCAGTACACACGTGAACATAACACATGAAAATTTTGTATTTCATTAGCACCCAGAAACTCCCAATGAGCAATTCCAGCTCCAGGAGGGTAGGCATTGCATAAACAGATCTTGAAAAGAGTGAAACCTGCTTGACTTCTTTTCTCTGTTTTATCTATTAGATAGACTTTTTAACAATTCAGTCCTAAAATGTATGTAGCTTAAAGGAGAAGAAAATCTGAAAGGCATGGGTGCAAAGGCATTAAAAAAAAAAAAGAACAATAATTTCAATTCCAAATGTTAGAGCTCATGGCAAAAATACAAAATAAAGAGATAAACACAATGCCAGAACTCATTTACTCAATTTTCTGTTTGCTGTATGGATGTGATCATGCATATATTTGTGCATATGTATACTATGTTTTCAAAATTTACCAGATTCTTTCATGAATTCAATAAGATGATTCAGTGGGTGCTAATGAACTTAAATTTAAAACTGAAGAGTAGATACATTTAAAAAGAAATTTCTGACAACAGGTATCTTGTCTGTTCTGTTAATGAACTGAATACTGATAAAGAAGACGTATTTTAAAAAAGCAAATCAACAAAACTTTCATCTATTTAGATTAGAACTAAATGAAGAAGTCAAGAACTTGCCTTTCTGTTTATTTCTAGGTACTAACTGCCAAATCACCTAAGCAAGCAGGTAATAGTGTAATCTTCAGCTAGGCTGAAATGCACCTGTCTTCCTACTTCTCAGCAGGAATAAAAATGAAACCTAAATACCGAGTGAGGTACTAGATTTATTCATCAGCTCTAAGTGTTGAAGATACAAAAACTCTCACAACTGAAAAAACAGAACTAGTGACAGTGGGACAAATTTCCTAGTATTTCACTGAGATCTACAGTGACATGTAAAACTGAATTATTCAAAGTCTGCTTTAAGAAACATCCAACAAATGTCCAACTGACTTCAAGATCTCAGTCAAGAGATTAGACCAAACTTCTAGGACAAAGAGGGTCCTAGAAGATGGATTAGCCTTTGACCCAAAGTTTTTCACATACCAGCTGAACAGGAAGCTTAACAGGGACAAATATCCAATATATTGAAGAGGTTTTACAGATACCGGGAAAGGACCACAAACTGCAAAAGACTTGGCAATACCTACCACAAACAGAATCCTTCTGTCCGAAGTAGGCAGCATCAAAGAGATGGTCTGCAGTCTTTTCAAAAGAAGCCAGCATCAACACACTTTCTTTCATTTTTGCCAGTCCAAACCTGGTAATGCCCAGCACTTCACCCTTGATGGACGGAAAAACCCAAAGACTAAGCCTGAGTAAATAAATATACTATCTACAATATAGTATTGTCATAATATGCTACTTCACAGTTAAACATCCTGAAAATTAAGAGTTTGGTAGCAATCAATATTTATATAAAACAAAAGTCATTCTTCATATACAACATAAGCTGCTGTAAATGGTTAATACACCATTTTTTAAGCAAGAGTATTGAAAAGACAGAAAGAAATATGGTCATGAGAAATAGTCCCACAATTTTAAACTGGCTGCTGAGCTACAAACTTCAGTGGGGTCTGAGAGCACTAGGCTGAATCTGTTGCCTATTGTCTACTGATAAATCTGACCGCAGCTGCCAGGAGATTACAGATGATGCTAAATCTTCATTTTTTCACTCTCCAAAAAATAAGGTAATTAGCTTTTTAAACGAACTTGACTTATTTGCGCCTATGTTTGTTACAAACACCCCAATTGTATCAGATTGCACATGGAAGCCTAAGTCAGAGGTACAGCCAAAATAACGCATGGTAGGAGCCCAACAGGTTTAAAAAGCACTCTGATGCCCTTTTTTACTGCTGTGCTGCAGCTCCATGGGGTCAGCCTTGGGGACTGCTGCAGCTCAGTACAACAAAGCTCTGCAGCTTTGGAACAAGTCAGAACTGCATCCATTTCATCCAAATTAAACCCTTGTACTCTGGCAGGCAAATTCGAAAATCTTACTTCACTAAGTGTACTCAAATCTAAAAACCATATTGGATGTGAAGGAAAGAAAAATCAATCAATAAAGAACAGATATGATTTTGTACTAACATGTTCTGTAAGACTGTTCATATAATCTGATTCTATTTGTAATGTCTGTATCCTTTGACTCTCACTACAGTGCAGCTCTTATGAACCACACCCCGTGGGGTTTTCTGCACAGCAAGCCTTAAATTGCATGCATGGCTTCCCAAACAGTTGATTTTCACACCATCATTTTCAGAATTCCTATTTTCAATATGAAATTATCGTTCCCCACACATTATATCAATTTATTTTCAGTCAAAATAGATCCACTCTCCCCCAAGAAGTAGAGTAATTAAGCATTTTTCTGTAAAATACAAATTACCAGTATAACTAACCTTATAAGTCATTAGATCAGACAATAACATAACATGTCTCCTGTCAATGCTCATGCCATGGTTCACCATCGTATACTGAATCTCATTGATAATGGTCGTCCGAGCAGCTTCAATTCCCAGAGTTTTCTCTACCTACACAGGATTGTTACATGATTATTACATACTGCATGAATGAAGAACCAAATGCTTGGAGCAAGTATATTCCTGGAATAAATACCACCTGATAGCATATTAATATTCCATTTCTATGACTATCCTTTTAAACTTTTCCATTTGAAAAATATTTATAGAAACAGCTTCTTTGACGTGAACAGCTGCCAGAGGAATTGCTGTCTTGTGTTAATGCATTCTGACATCTATCAGTGAAATCAGGCTTGATTCAGTATCAACTGCTGCATCTGAGCACAAACAAGCAGTTATAATAAAGATGCTACAGGGAAAACCCCCCAACACCCATTTAGACATTACCTCATAAGTGTTGTTAGAGGATGTTTTTGTTCCTTTTACTCCATGAGTAGCCATAACAGCTCGTAGATTATCACCTTCAACCAGAAGTTTGTATTTTTCCTTTCCACTTTGTTCATCAACATGAATGACAGCTCGGGAAACCTCTGGTATGCCTTGCACTACAACCTTCACCAAAAAAAAAAAGACCCCTAGTAACTCTGACGTATACAGTAACACAGTATAAAAGGGCAACACTTATAAGCATGCAAACCTACTGAGAAGGTCTAGTATGTGGAGTAAAGGGTCACTTAAAACACCTATAAAATAAGACTTCTTGCTCCTAAATACACATGTGCAAAACTGACACTGACACTGTATTACAAACCTTACTCACTATCTACAGTTTCTATTTTATGTCAGATATTCTCACACTCAAGTTTGGGTGTCTGAATGGTGGCAGACCCATACAAACAAAAAGGAAAGCTGGTAACAATACAGATTCACTTATGACTATTTTTAAAATCCAGGGTAGAGAGTCTCCTCACAGAAAACTGAAAAAATGCCATATACTGTCATATGGTTCAATTATTGATGCTGCCGGAAGCAGATATAACTATTTCATACAACTGCCGCACTTGGAATGCTTCAGTAAATTGTAAGGGAAATATCAAAATTTCCATTTTATTTACAAATATTAGTAAATGATGGCTTTGTTTCAACAGCAAGGCAGTACCACCATAATCTAAGAGTTAGTGACCCAGCCTATCTTCACCATCAATTGTGACAAGAATTATTTCGTCTTGTCACCATGGAACCCCAAATTATTACTACTGATTACCTCCCACAAAGGCATGAGGCAGCCTTTGTTTTTACCTTCGGTAGTTCTTCCTTGAGGGACTGCAATACATAATACATGGAACTCTTGCTATTTTCACGAGGGGTCACACATACAACTGCTTCTCCATGGACAGCAACATCCCCAGGCTTCACTCTGAGTTTAGAGATGCAGATCGAGTAGCGCACAGTCTCCGCATTCACCTTTGGCAAAAGTCAGCCAGCAAACACCAGGGTTATCTCAGCACATATCAATGTGCTCAAATAAATGGAACAGTCTTTCAACAAATTATAAAAAAGAAGTATGTAGGAAAGAAGTGCCCAAATATAGACTTATAAATTACTCTCATGAATCGCACAAAAGAATATCCTATGCTGAGGGTACTGGCCTGTACATTAACCAATGGACGAAACGGCGTCCCTGTGCTTAGCAAGACAGAAATGTATGCTCTCTCATTTCCAAATAAAGGGGAAATTATCCACTTTGCAAGGCAAAAAGGGACCCCTCAGATGTAATGTAGCCACACAACATCCATCATTCACTTCTTTTTTTAAACTTCCACTGGTGTGATTTCTGACACAGGATTAAGAGACCCTTTGGAGCGTATCCAAGGTATATTCTGTACAAGAACTGAACAACTCACCTCTAATCTCAGTAGTCTGATGCGCTCTAAAGACAGCTTCACTAGGATGAAACAATCATCTGGAAGAAACACTTCCTCTATATATTCAGAAATCTTTAAGAGACAAGGGCAAAACAGTTAGCATGCAAAAATGGCTAAAATGCCCCGTAGCAACTGGTTAATGCTTACATTTAAAGCATTAGCAATAATAGAATTTTTCTTACCTCTCCTAACAAAGTTTTCTCAATTCTTCCTTTAACCAGACGGGCAAAATCAGGATCATCATCTTTGTCCAGCTGTGCTGTTATAATAGGGGTGCTACAAAAATAAACACATACACAAAAATAAAAAACCCAGTCAGAAAATTGCTCAGCTAGATTACACATGGCAACTTGCCTTACAGAATTTCTCTCTTATCTAGAGCAGTGTTTAGTAAGACAAAGAGATCGTCAGGTTCCTCAGGTGCATTTAAGAAAAATTACTGTTCATGAACTTCAGGCTGATAAAAACAAGCAAACGCACAAGTACTAGTGGCTGTTTTCATGGCATATGTTATTCTACTATTATTTAAGAATGCCTTCACGCATATCTAGAAATAGATATGCTTCAACTACTGTTGAACATCAGAGCACTGCACAATATATGATACATTTAAGGAAATACTAAACTTAACAAATAACCATTTTCCTTCATTTGGTTTTCTCTCTGGGCTTAAGTCTCTGCCAGCTTACAGTTGGGCATACATTAGATTTTTCTTGTATGGATATTTGCAATGAATGATGTCTGATATATTGCTGAGGACAGGGAAATGCTATCGTGTCTTGCAAATTTATCCACCAGATTTCACTTGGGCAAAGGAAAAAAAAACCCAACCAAACCAAAGAATGCTAGTACCTAATAGCCTTTGAAGCATTAATGATTTCTTTGATTCTTGGCACACCCAAAGTAATGTTCATTGAAGCAACACCAGCAAAATGGAAAGTCTTCAGAGTCATCTGTGTACCAGGCTCACCAATACTCTGTGCACAAAGAGCTCCAACTGCAGAGCCAGGCTCCATTTGTGCCCTGATAAAAAATATAGAAAGAGATATGGAACTGAAGAAGCTGTAAGATTCTGAGCAAACAACAACAGAAACTATTCTGGTAGATACACAAGAAGTTTGTTTACTGAAGTAGTATATTAACAAACAGGAGAGAGGTTGAAAGGTCACCAATATTTTAAGGTTGATCTCACGCAAAGCAAGAACATGCCCTGTCATATAAGCATCCTACATAAGCCGTGTAACTTCCGTAACAAATAACAAATGCTTGTCCTCTTCAACCTAAGCATCAACCACTAGATCCAGGATTCTCCCTTCAGGGAAATGCCCTATGCTAACATTTACTTATTACAGTAAGAACAATAATTCATGTTTAAAAACACTTAAGACAAATGTAAACAAGTACTCCTAATAAGTGAAAGCAAAATACTGGTAATTGCTTTAGAATAGTTAAGAATTTAACCTATATGTGAGTTTTCTAGAAAAAGAAAAACAACTGATGCAGGTAATTCACAAAGCAGAGATCATCCATGGCTGCACGTGAATGTCCAGATCTGAGGAGTCTAAGTAAACAAAATAATCTCAGTGGATGAAGAGATTAAAACATCCACACTAGCATTATCTTGGTAGAAACCAAGAATAACGAACAAAAGGAGTAAGCGCATAACCAATCAAAGAAGATCTTAGAACAAAGTGTGGTATAACTCCTCACAGACTGTGTAGATCAAGAATAACTATCAAGATTGATACGAATTTGAAACTTATCTATTCAGACTTTGTTCTGCATGGACTTACTGGAGGTTTTAAACAACCACCTGCAAGAGAGGGAGGAAGGAAACATGTCTGCCAGTGGGTGTAAAAACGTTAACTGTTTAAAACAATATCCTCCCTTACTTTGAATCCTATGACTTTTGGTTTTTACTTGAATCTGCTGTCAAAACACAGTCTGTGGATATAAGTAGTGAGTAGCTAAAGGATAAAACTGTGCTTGTTGGTGTGATCAATACTATTTCAGAAGGAAGGTGCTTAAACACAAGCAGATAATTTTGCGCACTCAAGAAATATAAAATGAAACATAAAGCATTTTTTCTACAATGTAAAAGGATACCAAACGAAGTCTGTTAATGAAAGAATCTAAATAACTCAAGACAAAAGTAAAAACCCCACCTGCCAGACCTCTAGAACAGTTGTACAAAACTCAACTCTGCCTTAACAAACCCACCTGTAGATGGTCTTTTTTTTTTTGCATCCTACCTTTGTCTTGTAATGTTTATATCATTGGAGACTATTGTTTCTAATTCTTTGTACTGCATTCATAACAGAACTAACATTCATACAGTAAAAATAGCAAAATACACCCCTATGTTGCCAACAAAGCAACAGCATTGAGAACACAGCAGGGTAAACACTCACCTCATGTATTTATCTCTACAAGTCTCTAGAAACTTCTCTAGCTGTGTTGGAGTAATCCTATCCAATTGATACAAAACTCTTGGCTGAAAAGAGAGCAGAATAGCTGGAAAAGCAACAACTTAGGAAGATTTAAAAGAACTACATCGATACCCCATTGAAATGATTTACCTCTGTTGTGCCATTGTCATTAATTCCATACTTGTCCCTAGTTTTCTTTATCTTCTCAGAAACACCTTTGATGAATTTTTTAATTTCCTGAAATCACATTAAAACCAAAGTAAGCAAAGACATGGTCTCCATATTGAAGTCTTCAACACGAAGTTATTTGCTTAAAGCTGCAAATATTTACAATAAATTAATAATGCACAATATGAAGAGTGGAACATCAAAATTTAGACACACACATACACTAGAGTTTAGCAAACCAGATCCACTCTTGTGTAGTCACAAATCAGTAGCAGTACATGAGGAATATGTTCCACGCTGAATAAAAACATTCTTCCTGAGCATACACTGACAGGTGAAGGTACCTGACTTGGATTGATCCTACCTTCCCAACCACTACCTACTGAAACTGATTTAAAAAATTAAAAAAAAAAACCCAACTCAAAACTCTTTTTTTTTTTTTTGATGATACTGACACACATTCTCACTCAGTTCTCAATATTCAAAATATTCAAAATGGAAACACTGTGGCAAGAGAGGAAGTATATAAAGTATATCTGCTGGACAGATTTCAGAGATTTGAGATGCACTTTATCTGTGAGAAAAAACCTCAAAACTATTATATAAATGTCAGTTTCTACCTAATATAATTCAAATAACTTCTCTACTTTGTGGAGGGGTCTTCCACATTAATTGCAGTTAACATGTCATAGTACATAGACCTTTCACTCTCTTAACCAGGCTTACCCAAAAGAAGTTCTAATAGTCTTTGCTGGAACAGAAACTGAAACAATACTGTTAGAAAAATATCCAACATCTATTCTATGAAAGATCATTTGGTCATTACACTTTGGATATAGACATGTACACTAGAAGTCATGAAATATGAGGTCCATGATTAAACTCTTCCAGAAAAATGGACTCAGTCTAAGTCATTGCCATAACACAGGGCTATCAAAACCAAAATATAAACAAAAACCCAAGAGGAAATCCTTCACATCTATTTCAACAATGATTTAGGAAAGCCATCATAGAGAAACAATTAGTCTGATTTTTCAGAGTCCTTTTAAACCCTTTCTACCCCATTAGTCCTACCTGACAAACAGAGTGATGGTTAATACAACATCACCTCTTCTGCACTAGGTACTGGACTCCCTGCAATCACAGTAGCTTAGAACTGACAACTACTTGTAAAATTGAGAAAGTATTTGAGGGACTGTTTTGTTTTTTTAACAACTGAATTAATAGAATCATTATGAAAACAACTCTATTACATTCTAACAGAATTCTCAGATTCTCAAAATAACAGCATTCTTACTGGCATTCAGTATATTTCCAGAACATATGTTATTTTCTTTGAACACCACAACCAAGTTCAAATGGAAGAACAGACAACAGAAGTGCTGCTGGAATGGATGCTTCAGAGTTCCTTCCCCACTTGGATGACAGGATGCATTCTTGTAATTTTGCCCCTTTTCCCCTGCAGTAAGTAGCATTATTCACAAATAATATATTTGGCCATTTTAAAGGCTTTTGACCCTGAAATATTTGCATAAAATCCATGTGATTTATTTCCAAAAAATAAGTGTTTAAGCAATAATATGGTATTAGAGAAGTCAATCTTTATACTACAGGTGCATAAAAAAAGGAATGTTGCAGGACTTCCAGAAGACTTTTCCTCTTTGACAGTGTCTGAGTTCCAAAGTACTTAAAAAAAATCTGACTAACTCCAACATAGTAAATCAATTATTATATCTAATTCTAAATAAAGTACTCAAATTATATGTTATTTTCATACACCAGAGTCAGAAAAAGTGAAAGATAAAAGATAAATCTCTTAAGACTTCCTTTACATTGTAAAATTTTTATTCATGCAGAAGACCTAAAAGAGGAACTTACTTCTTCTTCTCATATGTCAAGTATCTGCTGGCAGTTTATCCAAACTATGGATTAATTTATGCTACAAATGGAATGAAAATGTAGCTCACTCTTTCCTGAGCCAATCTATCTCTATAGACTTATCATCTTTAATGCAACACTATACCGTATGAGCACAGCTATGGAACTTCCAGAATGGACTCAAAGAAACATTGATTTTTTTCACACCTTCTAAATCCGTGAAGTCTTAGTCTTGATCAGATTAACAAAAAGGCACCAAATGGGCTCAGTGAGATCTGGCTCAACACGGGCCCTGTCAGCTCCTTCAGAGGCGAAGTTTAGCCAAAAGGGCAGTTCAGGGTATAAACTGTGCTCACCCAGGGTTTGCATCAGGTGTCCCAGTACCCGAGTTAAAGGGATCATTTCTGTACCTGATGCACTGCTTGTATTGAAATCCTTGCAGTGGAGAAGACCACTGAAATGCACAGTGGCATAGAAAATGCCACAAGATTCAGTCAAAATCTACTCCAGTTCTGGCAGTAGGCCAACTCTGCATATGGCAGCACTGTGTGCAGGGCTTTTTCTGTTCTTGCACCACACTCCCAGCAGTCCTATTCTATTATCTTGCTAAAACCACAGAAAAATTACCTTTTTTTTTTATTGTGAGGGTTTTTAATGATTTCCCTAATTCCAACCACAAGAAAAAAAATTCCCTTCACCTATACTTTAATATAATAACATATGTTAAAACATTAACGCAACTGAAACTGTGTCAGCCAGCAATTTGCTTTTTCATCAGTTGCATTCCCTCCAGCAAGGGCAGAGTGCAGAAGAATGAATGCTGTTTGTTTGGAGGAGGCTATTTAGACATACTGTGTTCTGGGCTAGAGTGGATAAGCCCACTGTAGGAACCTCCTGCTAAAATAACAGCACTAAGAAGCATCTCTGTTCTGGAATGGAAAAGTGGAGGAAGGGATAGGAAAACAACAGAAAAACATGCTAAGATCCCTAAAGACTGAAAGAACAAGTTTTAGAAAGAAGAGTCAAGTACCGAAAAAAAGCTTCCTCAAAATCCTTGAATTTAGCAATGGGTATTACTTAATGTGTCACAGTTTTCACATTAAAAAAGTTAAGTAATTGTGATGAACACCTATGTCATAATTTAACAAGCAGTAATGTATATATGCTAATCAATTACTTTAGCACTAGGCACACATCTTTAGCTAAAAAGCACTAACATTAATGCTCACACAGTGCACACACATGCTACAATTACCTCATTATATTTTTCATAACCTGTCTCAGTTAATGTCTTCAAGGATGAATAGAAAAAAAAAAAGGAAAGAAGAAAATGTAACTTAAGTCAAGCTAATTATCACTAAGGTGATGTAGCCATATCTGATCTTCTGAAATTAATAACAATTATTTGCATTTTCATGATACAATTTAAAAGATGTATACTTCAAATAACAGCTTTATCTCCGACCTCTGATATTAAAATATTGGGTTTCTTTTCCTTCAGAGGTGCAGTTAAGATTTACAGCATATTTCAAATATGGATATGACTGTTTTTTCAACTCCATTCTATCAACGGAAGGGCAAATCAGGCTTACTGTCCACTCTGAAACACTCTGATCTATTATAAAGAAACCTTTAAAATACATGTCATTAAAAGAATCTTGTTCTCATCATTGCCAGTAATCACAAAGTTCATCAAGGTAACAGCTCTACATGGAGGTAAGGTTAATGCTACAGTTTTTATCAGTGATTCTCAAGGAAGTCTTGAGAGTGGTTGCTCTCATAAATACTAAAGGTGCCCAATGCTCTTTCAAACAAATTGAATTTTACAATTCAAAGTGCAAGCAATCCTGTGAACCTTCACTCACCCTTAAAAGCCATGTAAACAGTCTCCAGACAGGCTAAAGTCCTGTCCTTAATTTATAAGGAAAATTTAATCACAATGTGATAAGGAAGTGAGATAATTACCTGCAGAAAACTGTCTTGGCAGCAAAGAAATTCATTCTTCTTCATGATGGCCTCGGATGTTAACACCAATTCATTTTTGCTAAGGGCTGGTTCACTTCGGCACGGATAGACAGCCTTAACAGGAAAAAACATGACTTCTTCACAGGAAACATGCACAAAACCTCCATTGCAAAGACAGAGAATACACACATGTAGAACTGATTAACAGCATTCTTTAGTTTTGGTTGTGTCTTTTTGTAGTTTGCTTAATCGGTTTTTTTTGGTTCGTTGATTTTGGTTTACTATACTATATCAGTCTACTGTGAAAAGGGCCACAACCACTTCTACTTATTTCTGCAAATCTGAAGGTATACACCCAGACATTTCTAATTCTATCCATTTATTACACTTGTGTCACAGAAATCTGAACAGTTATTTCAGCAAAAGGCTTTCATCTGGGGGGAGAGGGTCATGACACATCAACCAACCATAAAACCAAAACAATACTGGAATTCAAACATCACAGTATTATTGAACAACCATCAGCCAGTTCAACTCAAAGAACATGCATGTCTTGATTTAATACAGAATTATTTTGTGCAATGTACCAAACTAGTACCCAAATAAGCCAGTAGTAATTTATCTAGGGAGTTGGATATTATGCCCTAAAACTATGTTTATGCACAGAAAGGAATTTTCTCACAGCTTATACACAGTTTGGTCTCTATACACAAATTACTCTGTTCCACTGTAAAAAGTATCTATTATTCTTAGATACTTACAATATACATGCTGAAAGACTGACCAGGACCTTTCAAAAATGGCAATTTGAAAATAAGTACTTCAAGTGAAACTATTTTACCCATAATTTTCTCCTCCATGCTTAATAGTACTTTCACATTTTCAACAAGGATTTCAGCAAGCCTTACCCTGATATTGTCTAGAACTCGCTTGAATTCTAGTGGTTCATCCTTCCCTTCCATAGCTGCAGGATCCAAGCCATCTCCTCCATAAATAAACTGTATAATGTCACCAGTAGAACTTCTGACTGTTAAATCATACTGTGAGCAAAGATCTTCAAGGGATTTTACCAGACGTCTCTAAAAGGAAAAAAAAAAAAATAAAATCCAAGGAAAGTAAAATGGATCTTTTTAAAAATAGCTATTGCTTTGCATTACAAGAAGTACAGAAACTGGACTCAGGAAATAAATCTGACAGAGATGAGCAGGCATGAAAACCTACTTAAAATCATACATTACCCCTAAGGCTTTATTGCACATTCCACAGAACAAAAAAAGTCCACAAAATTTCAAGCAACAAGGCAATACGCCACATTTAGAATTCCATTGTATAAAAAACCTAATGCCAAGCTGCAAGACCCTTTCGTAGTTTGAGGCATTTATTTGGGGGTTTTTTGATATGATACTCATATTCTTTCAAGCAGGTTTATTTCTCAAGGGATAGAATACTTTTTGTGTACAGAAGCAGAATCACTCAACAATTGTTTACACTGACAAAACCCAAAGAGGTCATTGGTCAAAGCCAAAAATTTTTCTCTCTGTGTTATCTGCTTCTCTTACGTTAACTCCTTGCATTGGGAAATCCCTTAACTACCATCTCCCTTTCTATCCCAAAAAGAGCATGCTACAAACCACTTGAGGGTAAAAACATTTTTACTTGAAAGACGGACTTCATTGTTCCATGAAAGCAAATTAGATCACCTAAACTAGACTAGAAACTGGTATTTTTTTCTCACTGGCGAGAAAAAAGGTAAGATAAAATAAATGTTAAGATTTTTTTTTAAAAATTCCAAAGTCCAAGTACTACAATTCATTCATACAGGAAGAAAGTCGAAAAGGAAAAATATTTTCCATGTTGCTTATTGTATTTATATTGTTTTGCAGAATCTTGCACACATGTCAGGATTATTCCATTAGTCCTGGAGACAATACCTCTAATTAGTTACCCACCCCAAAAGGTGTTTTTTTTCTGTCTTTGTACAGTTATTTCTGTATATTGGAATGTGTACCCAGCCCCAAATTATCTTGGCTTTGCTACTGTCTGTTACACTGGGAAGAGGGCTGTAGCTCTCCACACCTCTTGGAGAACAGACCAAGTCATATATTTTACAGTATAAATTACTCTGTTACATCACACACACACACACACAATCCTTGCCGTTCTCCCTGACCCGTCACCTCAACATGCACACAAGAAACATGCACATTATGCAAGATTGACAGAACCCTCAATCTGCTGACATTTACCTGCATATATCCAGTTTCTGCTGTTTTTACAGCTGTATCAACCAGACCTTCACGACCAGCCATTGTGTGAAAAAAAAATTCCGTGGGAGTTAACCCAGAATAGAAGCTGTTAGCAACAAAGCCTTTTGCTGCAGGGAGCTGCAGAGAAGAGTGGGAAAAATATAGTTAAAATGCAATGTATGTTCTGTATATTATATCGTGCATATCATCTAAATTCCTTCCGAAAGTTAGCCAATACTCCCACCGACACATGGCAATAATCTCAGCTCTGCTTAGCTCTCAAGTTCCCCATTTGTATTTTAGATCTAAATAAAAGTTTCAGAAACCCTTGCCTAGTTCTTCCAAACTAATTTAACAGACTTTCTCCTTCCTCCTACAAACCTTGTTACACTTCCAGCTATTCCTCCCCAACACGACACCAACACTTCAGACTCCCTTATACTTGCAAAAACTGAAAAGGCAATTAAGAATGTTCATTTTGCTATACTAGTGCAAAGGTATTTACAGGGCTGAAGACTAAGGAATCCAGAAATAATATAACTGGAGATATGTATATAATTAATTATTTTGAATGCTTTACCCTCACCCCCGAGGAAAGTTCTTGCCAATAAACTTGACACAGACATTCCTTCAAGTCAAAAATAACTTTAGTTGTTATTTAATAGGTAATGCTTTCGAAATAGGAAAAAAAGCTAGAGCTAAATTTTATCTTCTCATCTAAACCATGAAATATTGGGGTTTTGTCTATTTGTTCAGTATGTTACAGAACTCAGAAATTGAAATTTGGACATTTAGTCACAAATGCAAGTGTTATAGCTGTCATCTGACACATTGCTAACACACTAACTAGACTATTGGCTTATACCTAAAACCTTTACTGTTCATTAGATTTCAAATAGCACTGTAAAAAAAATTAAGCTCACTGAATTATATTAACAAGTGCATGAGACTCATTATTGCTTCACGTAGGACCAAACTGCAACATGAAACATTACGGGTAACCCATGATACCTATCCTGGTGAAAAAAGAGAAAAACCAGACTGCAGAATGGTTTATCTGGCATGTCACACCTGTTTAAAGACACTAACATACACTCAGCAGTTTTCCTGAAAAGTATTAGTGCAGTCAAACATAACACCAGAGAGAAACTTTAACATTATTTTTACGACTCTCAAGAGAACCTAAAATGTATCATAACCTCACTTTAATTTTACAGAAATGGAAAGGTCAAAGCAAGACTTAGCTGTAAAAAGTCAAGATAACTAGACACCGTGTGGCAATTCAGAACACTGTTGTTAACTGTCAAATCACACAAAACATTTTACATTGACCATATATGAACCTTTTCCTTCAGCATATCATAACAACTCATTTCATTATGCATCTTCTCAAAATGGCTTAAGGAAACTTGTTTCACTTTCCTTCACAGTCCATTTTAAACATATGGAATTACCTTAGAATGCTTCTCAAAGTGAGGCAAGGATCTGTTCTCAAATCCATCAGGAACGCGGGACCCACTGATAGCCTGCTGACCTACACAAGCAATCATCTGGGATATGTTAATGAAGGAGCCTGAAAAGACAGAAAGGAAAAGAATGCCCCTCACTCACAAATGAGGAATATACTGCTTCCCTGATGAGCTACCTTCACTTCCATGAAGATCTATTATTTAGACTCATAACTGGTCAATAAAACAGAATTGCAAGAGTTAGAGAAGCTTTTCTGTTACTTGACCTGTTCATTTCAGCAATTATGCAAAGGCTGACAAAAGTCTATCACACAGCCAACAACTTTCTATTTTTTTTCCCTTTGGGTCATAAACATTCATACCACCATTATTCGACTGCAGCTCTCATACTATCCTGGTTTGTATTATGGATTGTGTTTTACATAGCCCATGATCCTAGCCTATGTATTTGGCTTCACAATTTCTTCAATAAACATATTTTAACACTATTTTTCAGAAAGGGTTCAGCATCTACCAGGACTCCTTGAACAAATTAAGTCCCAGAGACTTGTGCCACTAACTCAGAAGTTTTATTTGCTGAATATGTTTGCAAACAATACCTCCCCATCACCAGCACAAAAATTATACACTTAATATATTCTTCTTAAATTTCAGTATTTCTTTAGAACACATGTCACTATGAGGCTTTCCACAATTTATTAGACAGCTAAAAAGGGCAAAAGTTTAAGAGATTTCTTCAAATTCTTATAAGAAACGAAGGAAAACTCACACAAAAATTTGACAAACCTTATAGTACCTTCTAGTACTTAAAGAGGGGCTACAACAAAAACAGAGACTTAACACAAGGGCATATAGAGATAGAACAGGGCAGAATGATTTTAAACTATCAGAGGGCAGGTTTAGACTAGACATCAGGAAGAAAATCTTTATTATGAGAGTGGTGAGGCACTGGAACAGGTTCCTTAGAGAAGTTGTGGATGCCCCATCCTGGTCTGGTGGAAGGTGTCCCAATTCATGGCAGTGGGGTTGGAACCAGATGATCTTTAAGGTCCCTTCCAATTCCAAATCTATCATTTGCAGTTGATTTTTCCATGTGATATAAATACTTGAAGTAGAAACACAACTGAAAACGTTTTACTTATTAATTAGTTCAAGTCCTAAGAACATCTGAAGTTCCAATAGCATGTTTTCCAACTTGTACTAAGAATTAAGACACAAAAATATCAACATCAGCTTGATTTTAACTAACTATACCCAAGTTATACTTGGCAAGCCACTTAGAATAGCTATGACATGAACTTGCACAACTGACAGTATAAAACAAGCTATAAAGATGGAACAAATTAATTTTCACAAAACTGATGGAGGGAGCAACCTACATCCAAAGTTCAGTTATCCCTACCTTTAGAACCACAGAGAGCCATGATCAGGGGGCTGTTGCTTTTGTCCAGTTCTCTGAGACAGGCACTGCCAGCATGATCTCTGATAACAGACAGTTCTTTAAGGATTAACGCCTGAAATACAGTATTTCAGAAGTTCAGAATTCGTTGGAAAACACAAAAACAGTACTTCATCACTGCCAGCAACATCTTCAGTAGTCAATTGGAATTCAAAATACAATAAAGAAAAAGAAACCCAGTCACTGCTTTGGGTAAAACAATATTAAAACCTTTAACTTGCATAACTTCCAGTTTGCTGCAGAAAATGTCTTTGTTGGGATAAAATGGGGGTATCCAGGAACACCCCAAACTCTTATCAGCATCAAAAACATCAGCTAAGCTGAGCACTGCACTAAGCCCTAAGTCACACTGTGCTACACGAAAGATAACCACAAAAGCTTTGATCAGTGTAATCAACTCCATTCCGATTACCTGTGTAATTCTATTCTCTTATATAACCCCAATACACCCTGGATGGAGGGAGGATCTCAGGTGTTATGTGGCCAGCTAACATTTTTAGATGCATACAAGCATCCTAAAGTCTGTATAGACTCAGTTTGCCTAGGGACTGTATTTACTTGTATTTTTAGGATTTAGAAGACAGCTTTAGACATCACAATGTAATGAATATATTTGTGAAATCTCTACTCAAAATGGATAGTGATTTAAATTAAAAATTTTACCTCTAGTGTCTCTTCTGCAGTACAACCAGGCTGCTGCTGTAGCTTGCCAGTGTTCAGAGCTTCAATATATTCGTCACATTTCTTATAGCCAGCATTCAGGAGCTCATACTTAGCTTTTAGCAGGCCCTGCCCAGGGGTTACATCACCAATTCCAATTGAAAAGCCACGATTAGCTATTATTGAAAAGAAAATAAATTATTTTCACAGCTCAATCTCATACAGAGAAAACATATTAAACCCAGGAAATATTATTGGGAACTTTCAATTTTGCCTCCCGTCACGTGACCATCACAAGCACTTTACTGTTAAGCTGTTTCACTGTCTGCCACCTTCAAAACTAGCTTTTTTTTTTAAAGCACAACACGTCACATTTGAAGCAAAAAATCTTGCTTGCTCTCTATGTCTATATTAAAGTACTGTTTTATAAGGAAATGTACTTACAAAGATAGACAGGAGCAAGTCTGGCCAGACGTGACATGGCATCCGCAGCTTCCACCTGTCCCCAGTCTCTCAGCAAGATGTAGAAGATGTTGTTCTTGGATCCTGACCCCAATGTTCCTTTGTCCATACTGCCACTCATTAACTCACTGTTTTGAATTGTGACATCTAGAAATAAAAAAGCTTTTTAGAAAACTTACCAGTTTTCTAAAACACGCACTAACCACTAGTAATCACTTATGGAGAGAATTTTTAAATAAAAGCTCCGGCCATGCTTAGTGTTCTCAATGTAAATTTAGGTATCATGTTCTTGAAGCACAAGTCACTGCTCTATCACTTATTATATCAAATCAAAACATGATACCAAGTTTTCTTGAGACTTTTGAGAATTTGCAGAGAACTTTCTGAAGAGAATTACTACACTTTCAGAAATTAATTTTTTTTCAGAGAACTGAATGCAGCCAACAACACAATCCAAAGTTGTCCTACAATATTTAGAGGCAGAAAAAAAATTGTTCCACCATGTTTATAACCAGTGTCACAGCTCAGAGTGGTCCTCTTATCTACAGAAATCACTCCATAATGAGGTCTGCTGTAGAGAGGACTTGAGTGCTAACTGGGAAATGCTTCCTGGCATCAACATTGTATGACAGAATTAATGTAAATCAATGGTTCTTCAGCTTACACTTCTGAGCAGCACAGAATCAGCCTAACCCTGTCTGCTCAAGTTCCCGTACAACAGTCACTCCATAAATGTTTAATTATAAGCAATCTCTTGCTCATCTCCTATAGCCTTTTCAACCATGGTGCTTTGCATTCCATCTGCCATTGACTTCCCTAACTGGAAGGACATGGATGGCTTGATATCCTAGGGATTTCTGTCTTCCCTGCATATTCTAACTCCTTTCAGTGTTTGACTTCTAATCTCTGTATTACTACTCCCACTTAAGAGACTACATTTTTCCGTTTGCCCTCTGTACATCCGCTTCCTAAGATTAACTTTTCTTTCTCTCATCTTCAAACACTAAGTTAGCATCATGACAAGCTGAGCATCATCTAGAACACATTTTAGTTTAAAAAAATATCCAAATATTTTCTTTGGTGTTCAGTATGACTTCAACTTTCGAGAACAACTGCAAGACTTTATTTTGCATTTCAAGAACACTTATGTAAAGAACTGCTTTAACGCCTGCAGTGAGCCCAACAACAGCTACGGTTCTTTGAAGACTTGCAAAACACATCCACTCACAAGAATCATTGTAACACAGGTCCTCCCCTCTGCCACAATACTGTTTGCCCTTTGTTCGTAGGTTGGCTTTTACAGGACAATCATCACTGGGTTTGAGGATGAGGCTGAAAACCTGTTTTCCTGTCCAGAGCGTTACAGGCTGAGAGAAAAAGAAGGAGAAGAATGAAGATTAGAAGTTTATACTACAACTACAGTACAAGAGCAAGCAAGAATTTAATTGTAAAACTGTTTTATGTACAGAACCTATCTACAGAGAATTGCACTTGAACAAGAGCATAGTAGTATTCCTTTGTCAAGTATTACGTACTTCTATACATTTGAAACCCTTGAGTGCTGAATGGTTATCCTTCACAACAGGGTATGTGTATGCATTCAGAGAAATGTGCTCTATTGCTCCCTCTTAAGTGTTATGTTTCCCTTTGTGATTAGAAGAGGGAAGAAACGCCAAAGATGATGTTGCTGTCATTTCATTTCTCAGAGGGGTTGTAACATTTGTAATTACTTCTTTAAAAAGTACCCTTGGTTCAAAATTTTAGGATTTTGAGGATTCATATAACATCACCATGGGTCAAGAACACACAACAGAGAAAGTCTTAGTAACACAAAAAAAATAGTTTGACACACCTTCAGAATTGCTGGGGGTGGAAGACGAACTTTGATCTTCTCATCCTTGCCAACCAGGATAGAAGCAATAATTTGACAGGCTTTGGCTCGATCAAAAAAGGTATCTTTCAATGTAAGAAGATAGGCACCTGGAATGGAAAAAAAGTATTATGACAGACTAAATTTAGATTCAATTTAAAAGGTATTGCATATTCAATGTCAATTACTTAATTCTAATACTAGTCAGGTACTTACTATGGAAAATAACAATAGTTTAGACAGCTTCTTTTGTAAATCCTTTCCAGATTTTTTTTTTTAAATTGCTCCACACTAATTGTCTAAAAATTAGAAAGAATGTATTTCTATAACCTACTCTCTTGCTGCTATTCCACCAGTGAAATAAGGCCTTCACATTTATTTTTGTACACTTTCTTCCTTATGTTCATTGAACGTTTCCCAAAGAATTAGGGACATTGAAGGTAATTACTGTAAGTAATTTTTATTGAGTGAATTCAACTCCTCCACCATAATCATAAGCAGTTTATATTGTCTACTGAACACAGACAAAGATCCCAAATCTTCATTTGCAGAAAAACATAGCAAAATACACTCAAAGGTAGTAATAATTCCAGCTACAAAAGTAGACAGCATGAGAAATTACTCTGAGGACATAATTATATTTCAGGCAAACAAGGGCCTTATTTCATAATGTTGCCTTGACTTGTGAAAAGAGGTTTTTAACTAATAGAGAAAAATTCTGAAAATAGTGAAGTTGATTCTGAAGGAACAACTGTTAGATCACACAGCTCTGAAATAAGCTTATACACACACCTGTGAGGAAATCCTGAATAGCAGCAATAAGAGGTTCTCCATTTCTTGGTGTTACCAAGTTTGCTTTAGTCTGTATGACACAAAAAAATGTTATGCATTTGAAGACACTGATATTCCACTTGCCGTTCAAAACAGAACTTACCATTTAAGACATTTATTTTAGCAAAAATGGTCAAAGCTTATTCTTCAAAAAGATAGAAAAAATAAACGACAAGTTTCAGTTCACTACAGTCCATGCACATCTATTGATAGTTAAGGAACAGTCTGCGAATAGTTACTGGAAATGACATATTCTGTTTCCAAAGCAGAAGGTGTAATCAACTCGATGTGTTAGAGTAGGGATAGGGAAGGCAAGACAAGCTAGCTTTGAGAACATGGACAAGAGTGGCTACACTTACTACCGGGAGCTACTGGAATATTGAAAGTTATGTGGTCCGTATCAGCACGTAACAATAAAGCCACCTCTAGCCCCATGTTCTCATATTTTACTCAAACCACTGCTCCAGTTCATCTCCCCCCATGAGCAGTGTTGTCTGAACAGATTCCCACACAGACCTGAATCACACACTTGGCAGGGGATGGGAATGCTCTTTTTAAGCTCACTAGTCAGTTCAGTGAGCCCCTACATGCTGCAGCAACTGTATGGATACACCTGAACTGTTGGTGGCATTCAGTAACCCTAAAATTAACTCTGAGCGGATACCCTCAGCTTGGTGCTACTGACTCTACTTTCACATTACAGCTCGAAGTTTGCAACCAGCAGATCCCTGTTTGTCTACTCTCCCTTCTCCCTTTTTGACCCTGCCCTATGAGCCTATTGTCTCCTGGCTTCTCTGAGAAGCTGCCTTCTCCAGCACAAGCCCAGTATCGTCACCTCATTTCTAGCTGTTCTGTCTGTCTGCAATTCCCAAGCTTCAGACCATAAGCTAATGATGTATCTGCTGGTAACAGAGTTATCCTAGCCTGGTAGCAATCTCTAAGGAGAGTCATGCAGAAACATACTAATGACATCTTAAAACCTCTGGATTTTCCACAGATGTTAAACCGAACGCTATTAGATTACCAGTGTGTAACAGTCCTAATTTATTCTGAAGTCCCTTTTGCAGAATTTTCAGGCAGCTTCAAAGCTGTAAATTATCCCCACCCAGTAATCTACATAGTATTTCAGATTTCACATGCAAGTTAAGAACTCATCTGTTACCAGACAAATCCCAACCTGAACATCGTATCTACCCACCCCCATTAAAACAAGTGCTTCTGCTTTTGCCTCTTCCGTCTGAGGAAGGTGAAGGTTCATCTCATCTCCATCAAAGTCTGCATTGTATGGTGTACAGACACATTCATTGAATCTGAATGTCCTATGAGGTTTTACTCTAGCCTGGAAAAGGAAAAAAAAAAACAACAACTTATGTACACACAGCCAAGCATGGCTAAAAAAATGCCATGCACAAGTGCTTCCCAGAAGTGCTTGCTTGAGGACTTCCTCTTTATATTACAGACATAAGTCAAAATTCCTGAATATGGGATGTAAGTCAACCAGGAACTGACAGAAATTGTACTCACATTATATTATAGAAATGTAGCTAATAATTTTCATTATGAAGAATTTATAAAAAACACAATGTACTTTGTAGAGATCGCATCAACTCTACAAAAATGAAAAGCTTAGGCAAGAAGAGATAGCGAGGTCAATCATAGCTCTTAGCAGAAATGTGCAAACAGCATCCTGCCCAGGTACACATCAATTCCCATGCAAAGGCACACCTGCACTGCATCCATCCTTGCCCCCACACACAGTTTCAGAAGGAGCTGTTCATTTTTGCTCATGTAAAACAGAAACACCATGAAGGCCAAGTGCCTGATATTCCGGGCTGCACTGTCTCTGTGCCAGCCTGTGTGCACTCACAATGTGAGCCATGATGCTCAGCTTGTGCAGAGAGGGCTGCCGGTTGAACAAGACAATGTCACCATCTATGAGATGTCGCTCCACAATATCACCAAACTTCAGCTCCTGGGCCATCTTCTCTCGGTTCCCGTATTTCAAAAATCTTAACAGGAAGATATAATCATGGAGTCAGAAGAAATACAGACAGTAGAGGCTAAGACAACTAAAATTAATTCCATGTTAAAATGCCAATTTTTCCATTAAATGCTGGAGGTATTTGTATTACAATAACTAGAAGACAAAACTGGCGTGGATTAAACATAAGTCCTGCTGCTGTTTTAAGTAATGAATGTATTTTGACATTAGTCAACAAAGCTACAGTGATTAGAACAAGAAGTAAGAAAAAGGTCCATTTGTAAAAACATAGAATTTGTTGCAATTGTATCAGAAAGTATAGGAAATTTCTTTCATAGATTAGCCCTTTTTCCTACCCATAAACTGACTGCAGATTAGCTCTCACATGAAAACAGCCAGTATAACTTGCCCAAAAGTGCCTGTTTTAACTTATGTCAGTACTATACCCTCTAGATCAACTAAGATAGACTCAGCCATACAAAACCACAAATCTAACTGCAGTTCAGTATCATTACGACATGAACTTAAGTTTAAATCAAAAGACTATTAAAAAAAAATTGCACACTAAACCTCAGGACATAAAGACAATTCTTTTGCTACTGCCCTTTATGAAAGGTTTTAAAAATAAACTTTAATCCCTGCAATATAACTGCCTTCACATAGCAACAAGAACAAGTTGGTGGAGAGAAATAAAAAGCGAATCATTACAGATAAGCACAATACCTTTTCATTTGGGTATGCCTTTGCTGTATGAAGTTTGCTCCAGGATGAACATCAGGACCATTACAGACAAGTTTCCTCATAAAATTAATATTTGCTTTGTTCACCTGTTGCATAAAGACTTCAATCAGAAACAAACAAAACATTTTTCAGGATCTTGTCTTTACTGGTGGCTCTTGTATTCCCAAATTTTAGGCTCAACTGACAATCCTCCTACACAGCCTCCAGCTGCTGAAGGGAACTCTCAGGAGGGAATAGAGGAGGAAAACGTAAGCCAATCTTTGAGCAAAGTATCAGAGAGCAATTGAATTAAAAATCTGTGAGGTAAACTTAGAAATAAAAATACCCAACCACTCCTTCATATGAATCCACGAATGAGTTGAAAAAATACGAAGCAAAACTTTCTTACAGAAACGTCATTCCTTACACCTTGTCAGCACTTGCCTATATCCAATACTACAAACCTTTATTTGCCAGCAGCAACAACACTGGCAAAGCATCACTGAATGACATATCAAACGTAATGCAATACATTCACCCCCTTTTGTAGTGAGGCTGTAAAAAAACAACACTGAGGTCTGGCTTGGGAAAAGAATAAAATAAACCAAAAAACCAAAAAAAATAGAAAGAGTTTGAGTCCTACACTACTTACCTTTTCAGGAAAGGTCAGTATTTTAGCAACATGAATAGGCACTGCTACTTCATCTATTCTTAAGTTAGGATCAGGTGAAATGACTGTTCTGCCAGAAAAATCCACTCTCTTTCCAGACAGATTGCCTCTAAACCGACCTTACAAATTAAAAAAGTTAAATGCATTTATTAAAAAATTGTTTTCAAAATGTTATATGTTAAGACAGCACATCAGGACATCTTTTGAAGTACAGAACCAAAGTGCAATACAATAGTAGCAGAGAGACACTTGGCAATAGCACAGATATGTGATTCACTTATAAAAAAATAATTAAAAGCAACTTTCTGGACAAACCTTGCTTTCCCTTAAGTCTCTGAACAAAACCTCTGGTCCATTTTTTAGGTGCCATGTTGAGGGGTATTCCAGAGAGCTCACTGTTAATGTACAGGGCACACTGCAGTTGAAGAAAATCCCAGTCTTCCATTATCATCTGTGTTTTGGCTCCTGATATCCTATGCTAAACAAAACAGCCATCCAATTCAGAAAATAAATATAACAACACATATTAAACTAGCAAAGAGTTTTTGTTATGAGTACAACTCTTCCTTTGCAAATGACATTAAGAAACTTCCAGAGATTGGAATGCAAAACACAAAAAAACTTTTTAACAGGATGCATATTGCCATAGCATAAAGCCTGTCGCAAGCGAAAAACCCAGCGAAAAAGAAAAAATCTTTTTACTATTATGGGCTTTGAACAAATGCTCACAAAATTAGATATTTGTTTACATTACATTTTTTCCAATCCACTTAAGTTAAGCAAATATAACTTCACAGACAAGAAAATCAGTAGTTAATAATTTTTCAGTCATGGGAGAGTTAGTACTCAATTGATTCTGCTTGCCTGACAAACGACCAGATTTGAAAAGTGTGAAAAGTATTAGTCTGGTAGAAGTGATCTTCTAAACAAATGACAAATTGTCAAATTTTCTTTTAGTCTCAATTTGATAACTGTGCTAAATGAAACCTGATTTCTCATGAACGGATGGTGGAATAAGGGACAAAGATCTAAAAGAAGCGCGAGGTCTGCAAGAAAAAAACCCCAACAAAAATCAATCAACAGGTATAATATTTTCATTGTAAGTGACCAGTCAAAAAGTGTGACAGCTATGGGAGAGGGAAAAAAAAAAAAAAAAAAAAAAAGAAAAAAAAAAAAAAAAAAAAAAAAGAAAAAAATTAACAGACCAGAGCTGAAATGAAAACACATTTTCCATAAGAATCCCAGCAGATCTTCAGCAGCTCCTACACTGCAAGCAGCCAGTCAGCCAGCTCCATCTGAAGCAAGTTTCTTCTAGTCTTTCAATAAAATGCCCAACAACATAGAAATACAGTACCAGACTGTAAGCAGTGAACCCATTCGCTGTATTCAATTCTAAACAAATCTTTCTGAAGGCAACAGTCTCAGAGCTTGAAGGCTGACTCACCTTTTTTATGACATCATTGAGGAAAATGATCTCTGTCAGTTTCATTGTCAAATCATCTTCATTGGTGCCAGACTTCAAGTCGCTCACGACAGAGGGTCTGATACACAGTGGAGGCACCAAGAGTCGCGTGAGGATCAAATCTGAAGGTTTACCTGCTTGTGGGTTCATTAGAAGTAGAGGAATGTCTTCTACTGGGATTCTTCTAAAGAGGTTCAATACTACCAAAGGATTCAAGTTTTCCTACAAAATCCATTGGGAAATGGGGAGAAGAAGCCATTATGTCAAGTCTCAATGCCTCCCTCCTCCCCTCATTTGACTGATGTTCAGAAATAGCCTTTTTCAAAGGCAAATACAGAACTATTCATGCAAACCAAACTACATTTTGGTTTTTTTATTCTGAACCAATGCTTTTAGCATCTCAGATGTTAACCTGCTATATTCTTTCCCTCCACTTTTCCCTGTATGAGTGTTTACTTCTTACCGTGTTGCTCTCTTGGTTTAAGAGTTAGACAGTATTTCATAGTTAATAGACAAAGCAAATCAATTAGCATCCTACAGGGAACTTAACAGTACATTGTATTCATTTTATTAGTAGAAAATCACATGATTACAATAATTCCTAGATATTTTTCAAAACTTAATCTCTCTCTTCTTAGCACAGCTACTGATGTATTCACTACTTTTTCCATCCAAGTATGTACCTGGAGATGCTTCCTGCTTGCAGAGAACAGAAGGAAGCAAAATTGCATGCAATGAAAAGCTTCATGAAACGAAAAGTCAGTAAGTTAGGCCTCCTCTCTCCTTCTCAACATAAGAACTTCTGTAGAAAAATATGTGTGTATTGGAATAATACTGGAGTAAATCTATATATACATGCAAACTTGATATAGACCTGTGTTTCTTCTTGTCTAGTTTATGGAAGCATAACATACCAAGAACATCCCTGTCTTTACAGGCAGCCAATGGTGTATCCGAACATGCCAATGTACTAACGTTTTAATTCTAGTAAAGTTAACATTATTGCACTTGATACAAACACCCTACATGTGTCTTTTGATATACAAAATTCTTGGATCACCACAGAACTTTAGCTGATACATGGCAAACCTTTGAGTTTTATTTCATGCACAAAAACTAGCAGAAAATTCAGGTTATAATAAAATTCACCTGAGCTCTTCCCAGTAAGGGTTCTACTTCTTTGTTATGTTCAATGGCAGTTTCAAAGGACTGGAGAAAAGTAGATACCATTGGATCTACGACTTTCTTATTTGTCTTGTATTTTTCATGAATTATTTTCAACAAACCACACTTCTTCACAGTTCCTGTAAGGAAATAAATATGGATTGTCTTGGGATTTTGTTTCAAAATAAGAAAAACACCAAACAAAACAAAACATCAAAACTTAAGTTATAGTTCCAAAACAAGCTAAACCTTCAATAAACACTACAATAAAATAGAACTTTATCAGCTTTTTAACCAGTTTCCTAAACTAACAGAACAACAAGAGGACAATCAAGTCGTTCCTTCTCATATGGATGGCTTGGTGTATCTACATCATGATGCAGCCTTTGAAGCTGAAAGCAGGTGGTTTAGCCCACACCTTAATTCAGCTTCACTTCATTCACAGCAGATATTTCTGACGTAGAAGTTCCCACACTAACAACAGGACTAAGAAATGCCATTTACGTATCATCCCACTATCTTCTGAAGCAATTTTGGAAGTGAATTATCAGAAAATTCTGATCAATATTTTCATGTAATGAAAATATTATTTGTGAAACTTCCCCAGACTAGTCCAAATACTCAGTTTTTTTTCCTGAAATATTCTGACCCATCATGCAACTTTGCAAATGCCTACTGTTTATGCCCCCTGTACGTATATAGGACATTTTTGATGAAGCAACTCTCCGTTTATTCACGTTGATGAACATTACCACAAACAACCCAGTTTTCACGAGTTAGAAGTTTTAAGTCATGGATTAACCATCTACTATGAATCTGTAACACTCCAAGTCCTTAACCAGCAGTAACATGTAATCAGTACAGATGAAAAGAAAGAAGACGTATTTTGAAA
This sequence comes from Dasyornis broadbenti, assembly GCA_013397935.1. Lineage (NCBI taxonomy): Eukaryota > Metazoa > Chordata > Aves > Passeriformes > Dasyornithidae > Dasyornis > Dasyornis broadbenti. The sequence continues at coordinate 4,921,397 of VZRN01004407.1, read as the reverse complement.
TCCAGATGTGAAATCTTACAACGATACTCTGAAGAAGGGATAATCTTAAGAAAGAGAATTTAATACAATGATAAAAAATGATGCTCACTTGAAACTACAAAGGCTACCAATGCTTTTAAGTGAACATATCGATCACTGCCAACAGCTCCCAGTACTTAAAAAAAATGTTAAAAAGGGGTTTTTTTCCCATTATTCAAGTATTGTTTACTGCCATAAAACATGAAATAATACAAGCAGCTAGGAAAATGTCTATACCCACACAAATGAGATGTGAACAAGCATGTGCCTGGCCCTAAAAATGCAATTACCTGTTTCTTAATGAAGGCCAGAGAACACCCAATAACTGTGCAATGAACAAGCATATTCAAGATCTGGATCCTATTGCAGGCATCAAGGTAAAAACCATCAGAGCAGACAACTTCACAAACTGCCCGTGTCAACACTCACCATTAAAGGCCCCACAGTAAGGACAAGTGTTTTTCTTTCGGCACTTCTCAGACACTTTCTTTTTCAGCCCTCTCTTCTGAAGATATGTAAGGCCAGGTCGTTTTAGGTAATCCAAAAACTGTTTTCTTTCTTCCACTGACAGCATGATACGGCAACAGGTTTTGCAGATCATCTTTAATGTAAACACATACAGATACAATTGTCTAAGAGACACTTTCAGAGATGTAATCTCTTCAACTATAGCTTAAAGTTGTTCAACACAGTCCATTTTTTGGAATGAGATACTCCTGTCTTGATGGAAAAACCCAATTCACATATTAGAATACACATTAAAAAGCATATGAGGAAAAAGAAAAATACAGTCAACATGGCAAATCCTTATCTAAGCTCTGCAGGGCCTTAAAAATCCATACAAAACAAACAGAGCTTTGATTTACTGGGATGTTTTAAAAGGCAAATTATCATGCATACATTTAATTCAAACTGCGGAAGAAATAATGGATTAAATTTATCAGTCTGAGATTACATAGACCATCACTAAGACTGGTCTTTAAATACATTTATTTTACAAAAGAAAATGCACATAAAGATAAATTAATAATGCAACCTTATTTTGGCCATCTCAATTACTTTCAAGCACCATCTTTCCTGAGAATTTCCTTCTTTTAGAGGAGAAACTGACAACAAATCATAATCATGTTTACCTGTAAGATGCCTATCACAGCTTTGAAGTACCCAACATGAAAACACGGTAGTTCTAAGTCAATGTATCCATAATGCCCTAAACAATCAGCTAGACTTTTCCCACAGGTTTCACAGGGACGGTCTTTTTCACTGGTTCCCTTTGAAAGAAAGTAAACACACACACACGTAGAGAAAAAAATTAGCTGTAATTGAATAAATAGATACAAAATACAACAGCTTTTAAGCCAGTCAGAAATTCTAGTAGCAAAGCCACTCCTTTTCCCCAGCATCAGAAGCATGCCAGTAGCATTACAGACACTCCAACCCTTAAGAAAAATGGTTTTTACACACAGCCCCTGCTGACACCAATGACGTGGACTCACACAGCTCTTGCGACTGACCTACAGCCCATTAATCTATATTGTGGCATTTTGGTAACAGACATCTCTAGGTCTTGCAGCAGTCTGGCAGAAAGAAACATACCTCCTGTCTCAAAAGAATGCATTCCTGCCCTCCAAAAACATGAAGAAAGCAGCTGGCACTGCAGCTAATAATCTATGAAATTCAAGTAAAGACTCCTTTGAACTTATTTTAGACAAGCAGTACACTTCAGTGACCTCTACTTTTTTTAAACCATTTCAGTAGCTCCTCAGAAAAAGTATGGAAAACTGGAAAACAAACAAAAAAAAAAAAAAAACAAAACAAAACCAAAAAGGTTCTCACCATGCGATGGTCCAGCACTCCATACTGCAGTGGAGAGTGATGATTGTCCTGGCTATACAAATTTTTGCTGACCACTTGAATGTGAGCCTGCTGACGCATCTCTTCTGGAGATTTCATGCCAAAACAGATGTGGCTTCTAGGACAGGAAATTTCAGATGTACGTATGGGTACATAAATGTATAACCAAAACCACTTACATGTATGTATGTTTATTGTTATAAGTGTCACAGAACCAATTAGGTTGAAAAAGACCTCGGGTATCACTGAACCCAACCTATGATTAAGCACCACCTTGTCAATTAGACCATGGCACTGAGTGCCACATTCAGCCTTTCCTTAAGCATCTCCAGAAATGATGATTCCACCACCTCTCTGGGCAGGCCATTCCAATGTCTAGTCACCCTGAGAAGAAACTTTTCCTGATGTCCAATCTAAATCTTCCCTAGCACAACTTAAGACTATCCTGTCGTCCTTCCAGTGGTTGCCTGGGAGAAGAGATTAATTTCCGGATGCCTACAACCTCCTTTCAGGTAGTTGCAGAGAGTGATAAGGTCTCCCCCGAGCCTCCTTTTCTCCAAGATAAACACCCCCAGCCGCTCTCCGCAAATCCCTAAGACTTGTGTTCTAGACCCTTCATCAGCTTCGTTGCCCTTCTCGGTACCCCAAAGTACTCGTAAGCAGTGTAAAGGTGGCTAAGTTGATTCACAACATTGCTGAAACCGGTTCTTTTCAGATAACTAAAAAAAATAAAGCTGTTTTGCCGTGAAGTGGTGGTTTATATCTGACAGATTTATCGACCTTCCTAGGCAACTTCACAGCTGGACACAGGCACAACCACCCCTGTAGGAGAACCCAGCCTGTCCAGCGCTCCTAGAAGCGGAGGAGCCGTACCACGAGCCGCCCCCCGCGGCCCTCCACGCTCCTAGCTCCGGCTACAGGGGTTCCGCCCTCCGGAATTCTGGTGCTCCCCGCCTTAGCCCGCGGACACCGCTCGGACCTCACTCACATTTTCTTGGCCACATCCGTCTCCCTGAACTGCTCCTTCACCATCGTGGCGACGGCGGCGCGGCGCGGCCCGCGCGGCAGCACGCGGCGGCTGGGCCNCTGGGCAGCCTCTCTGGCACCCCGTGCGCGGTCACTGCACAGCAAAAAAATTCCTTCTCATCTTCGGATGGAAGTTCCCGAGCATCAGTTTCTTCCCATCGCCTCTTGTCCTACTGCCCAGCACCAACGAACAGAACCCGGCTCCGCTCTCTGACAGCCCTCCCTATCTACACACATAGATTAGGGACCCTCTCAGTCATCTTGTCGATACTGAAAAGGCCCAACTCCCTGAGCCTTAAACAACTCCTCAGCCAAGGCTGCGCTGCCACATCAGTCCGTGGCTCTGCGTGTCCCCACAGCAGCTCTGGGCCTGGCCCAGACCACCAGCGGCGGGACCCCCGGGGCGACCGGCAGAGCCAAGCCTGCGGCAGCGGCACCACACGGCGCCGCTCGCCGCACGGCGCTCACGGAGCTGACCTCCCCGCGGGTAGGACACGGAGCTACCTCCGCCCCGGGTCCCATCAAGCACACTGAAGCCACGCCCGCCACGGTCTCGTACTAAGTCCGGCTCTAGAAAAGACAGCCCTACACCCGACTCCGCCCCGGCAGGAAGCGCCCTGGCGTCGCCTTATGATTGGCTGCGGGGGGGGGTGCCGGCCCTTTTCTCGTTCGGTCGTAGGAGCTGCTGCTGCCGCCATGGTGAGTGTCGGGGCCGGGCCCCACCATCCGCCCCGCACCGCCGCCATCCGGGCCCCGCCGCCCCCCTGTATTCCTCTGTTCCGTCGGCCCGGCCTGGCCGCACCCGCCCGTGGGGGTATAGCGGACACCGAGTCCGGGCTCCTGCGGCCGGGCCGCCGCACATTCGTTCCCCCTGGTATCAGCGAGCTGCGGGGTGAGAGCCGCGCCGTGTGCTCGGCTGCGCCGTGTCCGTGCTCGGTCAGAGGAGCCCTGGGCTTTGATAGGGCGGTACCAGTGTGCTGCTGCTTTGGGGGTGTTACGGTGATACTGTGGGTCGCGGCTGGTCTTGTCTGAAAGCCTTACGGAAATAGTGGCTTGCAGGGTTTTCAAAGAAACTTCCATATTGCATTAGGAAGAGTATAGCCAGCAAGTCGAGGAAGCTCATCTGCGGTTCTGCTCAGCCAGCTGACTGCTTGGAGTGTTGTGTCCAGTTCTGGGCTCCTCAGTACAAGAGAGACATGGAGCTCCTGGAATGGCTCCAGCGGAGGGCAGTGAGGATGGCTGGGGGGCTGGAGCATTTCTTACGAGGAAAGGCTGAGACAGTTGGAGCTTTTCAGCTCTAGAAGAGATGACTAAGAGGGAACATTATCAGTGTATCAGTATTTGAATGGAGGTGTCAGAGGATGGAGCTCGGTGGTGCTCTGCAGCAGGAGCCAGAGCAAGGGCAGAAACTGATGCACAGGAAGTCCCACCTGAACGCGAGGAAGAACTTTACTGTTTTGTGTATGGTCGCTCGCTCTTCTATTCTGCTCTCTTGTTTCCTTTTCACCCTGTCCTTTACCCCAAACCACTGCCGTGTCTTTACTCTGAGATCAGGTACTAGCATACCAAGTACCATGCCAAGTGTGAAATTTACTAAAAAAATTTGGTAAATTTTTGTGGAGCCGCTGACTTCTGTTTCTCCATTTAGCCAGTAGCATCCAAGAATCTTGGGTGTTCCCTTGCCCTTAGAAGTGAGAAGTCACAGAGGTGGTAACATTTGGGCTTATTAAGGAAACTTCTGTTGTATTGTAACAGTACTTGGGATTGAGACCCATATCTTTTACTAAAGTCTGCTTCAGTTTTTCGTGGTACTGAAAGTGTGTATGTTGCCGTGGTGTTTGGAAACTGGGGATGAGTTTGTCAGTTTTTAACTGTACTACCTAATGGTGTTTTCTGTTGCCCAGAACCAGTCCACTTAGGTTATGAGTTCACTGCCAGTGTGAAGCTCCTGATGTAATACTGTACTGTGCATTATTTATGCATTTATTAAATTTCTGTTGCATTTTCAGCTATTGTTTTGTTTTATTTTATGTTTTTTCTTGCAGAATGACACAGTGACCATCAGAACCAGGAAGTTCATGACCAACAGACTTCTGCAGCGCAAGCAGATGGTAAAAGACTACAGAAGATTGTCTTTATTTGTCTAGTGTTTCTGGGCTGAGAGTGGGGTTGAGCTGTTATGAGTATGGGGCCTTAAAATATCCAGAGTTCTTAAACTAAGAATTTTAAGAGCTTATGGCTTTTGAAGTATTGATGTACGCTTGAGGTAAATCTTGANCAGCACGCGGCGGCTGGGCCGGGCCGGGCCGGGCCGAGCAAGTCAGCGCGGCCGCCGCCCGCAGCGCCCCCTGCCGCTTCTGGGCAGCCTCTCTGGCACCCCGTGCGCGGTCACTGCACAGCAAAAAAATTCCTTCTCATCTTCGGATGGAAGTTCCCGAGCATCAGTTTCTTCCCATCGCCTCTTGTCCTACTGCCCAGCACCAACGAACAGANCCACACGGCGCCGCTCCCCGCACGGCGCTCACGGAGCTGCCCTCCCCGCGGGTAGGACACGGAGCTACCTCCGCCCCGGGTCCCATCAAGCACACTGAAGCCACGCCCGCCACGGTCTCGTACTAAGTCCGGCTCTAGAAAAGACAGCCCTACACCCGACTCCGCCCCGGCAGGAAGCGCCCTGGCGTCGCCTTATGATTGGCTGCGGGGGGGGGTGCCGGCCCTTTTCTCGTTCGGTCGTAGGAGCTGCTGCTGCCGCCATGGTGAGTGTCGGGGCCGGGCCCCACCATCCGCCCCGCACCGCCGCCATCCGGGCCCCGCCGCCCCCCTGTATTCCTCTGTTCCGTCGGCCCGGCCTGGCCGCACCCGCCCGTGGGGGTATAGCGGACACCGAGTCCGGGCTCCTGCGGCCGGGCCGCCGCACATTCGTTCCCCCTGGTATCAGCGAGCTGCGGGGTGAGAGCCGCGCCGTGTGCTCGGCTGCGCCGTGTCCGTGCTCGGTCAGAGGAGCCCTGGGCTTTGATAGGGCGGTACCAGTGTGCTGCTGCTTTGGGGGTGTTACGGTGATACTGTGGGTCGCGGCTGGTCTTGTCTGAAAGCCTTACGGAAATAGTGGCTTGCAGGGTTTTCAAAGAAACTTCCATATTGCATTAGGAAGAGTATAGCCAGCAAGTCGAGGAAGCTCATCTGCGGTTCTGCTCAGCCAGCTGACTGCTTGGAGTGTTGTGTCCAGTTCTGGGCTCCTCAGTACAAGAGAGACATGGAGCTCCTGGAATGGCTCCAGCGGAGGGCAGTGAGGATGGCTGGGGGGCTGGAGCATTTCTTACGAGGAAAGGCTGAGACAGTTGGAGCTTTTCAGCTCTAGAAGAGATGACTAAGAGGGAACATTATCAGTGTATCAGTATTTGAATGGAGGTGTCAGAGGATGGAGCTCGGTGGTGCTCTGCAGCAGGAGCCAGAGCAAGGGCAGAAACTGATGCACAGGAAGTCCCACCTGAACGCGAGGAAGAACTTTACTGTTTTGTGTATGGTCGCTCGCTCTTCTATTCTGCTCTCTTGTTTCCTTTTCACCCTGTCCTTTACCCCAAACCACTGCCGTGTCTTTACTCTGAGATCAGGTACTAGCATACCAAGTACCATGCCAAGTGTGAAATTTACTAAAAAAATTTGGTAAATTTTTGTGGAGCCGCTGACTTCTGTTTCTCCATTTAGCCAGTAGCATCCAAGAATCTTGGGTGTTCCCTTGCCCTTAGAAGTGAGAAGTCACAGAGGTGGTAACATTTGGGCTTATTAAGGAAACTTCTGTTGTATTGTAACAGTACTTGGGATTGAGACCCATATCTTTTACTAAAGTCTGCTTCAGTTTTTCGTGGTACTGAAAGTGTGTATGTTGCCGTGGTGTTTGGAAACTGGGGATGAGTTTGTCAGTTTTTAACTGTACTACCTAATGGTGTTTTCTGTTGCCCAGAACCAGTCCACTTAGGTTATGAGTTCACTGCCAGTGTGAAGCTCCTGATGTAATACTGTACTGTGCATTATTTATGCATTTATTAAATTTCTGTTGCATTTTCAGCTATTGTTTTGTTTTATTTTATGTTTTTTCTTGCAGAATGACACAGTGACCATCAGAACCAGGAAGTTCATGACCAACAGACTTCTGCAGCGCAAGCAGATGGTAAAAGACTACAGAAGATTGTCTTTATTTGTCTAGTGTTTCTGGGCTGAGAGTGGGGTTGAGCTGTTATGAGTATGGGGCCTTAAAATATCCAGAGTTCTTAAACTAAGAATTTTAAGAGCTTATGGCTTTTGAAGTATTGATGTACGCTTGAGGTAAATCTTGATGGGGAAAAGAAAAGTTGTACCGGGGAGCTTGAGAGTAAACGTGGGGGAAAAATTGTGCACCAAAAGGATTGTTCTGCATTGGAGTAGGCTGCCCTGGGAAGTGGTTAAGTCATCATCCCTGGTGGTATTTAAAAAACATGTAGATGTAGCACTTGAGGGCATGGCTTAGTACGATTGAGACATTTGACAGGATTAGATTTACTATTGGATTCAATGACCTTAAAGGTATTTTTCACTCTAAATGTCTCTGTGAAGCAAGAAACTTTTGAATACTTTTGTATCAAATGAGTCATAGTTTCTGCTGATGAGGTGGATGTTAAGTGTTAAGCTCATGGTGGCGCTGTAGTACCTGGCTGTTGTACTGAATATTGACCTTTTATCAACTTGTAAAAATTCTTTCTTAGGTGATTGATGTTCTTCATCCTGGGAAAGCCACAGTCCCCAAAACAGAAATCAGGGAAAAGCTGGCAAAAATGTACAAGACAACCCCTGATGTAATTTTCGTCTTTGGCTTCAGAACTCACTTTGGTGGTGGCAAGACAACTGGTTTTGGCATGATCTATGATTCCCTGGACTATGCAAAGAAAAATGAACCAAAGCACAGACTTGCCAGGGTATGTTGTTTTCTGGTGGTTGGAAGTGTTTAGTTACCCATGATTTACATGGGTAAAACTCAAGTTTTGTGAAAGTCTAGTTGTATGACAAGTGTTACAATGGCAAAAATTACGTTCCGCATTTGCAAAATAGGCTAAGTATTTTTTTACTCTGAGGTGATTGGGAAGGCAAAACTGATGTTATCAGAGGTAACAGGATTTCTTAACAAAACACTAATAAAGATCTGGAAGAAGCATAAGAGATGGGGCTGATCCGTGTGCTACTTCAATGTTTATGTTCCGTGTTATATCATTCATTAGTTAATGAACTTGCAGTTTAGTTAATACGTGAATTTAAAGTGTATTTGAAGATTTCAGAAATCACAGAACTTAAATTTGAGAGTTGTTAATGGAGAACCAATATTAAATGCAACTTTTAACTGTTTGTAATAGCACGGCTTGTATGAAAAGAAAAAGACTTCCAGGAAGCAGCGAAAAGAGCGTAAGAACAGAATGAAGAAAGTCAGGGGCACAGCCAAGGCAAACGTTGGTGCTGGCAAGAAGGTAGGATGAGAATATCTTTATAATTAGAGTGAGCATATGCCTTTGAAATGTTGGTAAGAAATTCTTCAACAGAATAACATTGTTTTTCTTCCATTTTTTCACCTGTTCTACTGGATAACAGAAGGTAAACTGTGTGTTGTATAGCTTGTCATCAGCGCAGTAGCTTAGTGTTGCTCCTCACTGCTGCAAGCCTAGCTGATGAGACATGAAACAATGCTTCCTAAATTACTGTTTCCTATGTGCCACTTGAACTAAAGTCAAACTTTCATAAATCTAACAGTATTGCTCTAATCACATAACGCAGTCTTGCAATACACACCTTAGATAATCTTAACACTTGTTACTCGGGCTGCCTAAACACTTAATGCTTACTCCATCAAGTTACTATTGGTATGGTGTTACTTATAGAGGTAAGTTTGTCAAGGAAGTGTGGTGTAGGCAGTAAATAGAAATAAGTTAGGATACCTGTAGGTTTGAGGGACTTCCCAAGGTAGTGGAGTCTTCCTGTGGTGTGGCTAGGCTGATACAGACTTCCTGGGCTGTAGCTGGGACCTGATAACAAGGAGCTTGGAGGGAGGCAGGTTTCCTCTATCGTGAAACAAAACTAAAGCTGAGGAATAGGTTGGGTGGGAAGCCAGTCGCTTTCCTTCACAATATTCTGTCCTCTGATAAATCCTGAATAAGCTGTACAGCCAAATGGGATTTTTTTCCAGGTGTTTTAACAAGGGAAGAGAGGGTAATGGGTTTTGATGCTTAGTTCTGTAGCTGTGAAAATGCCTTGCTATTTTGAACTTAAGTAATCTTCACTTTTGCTTTTTTCCTACTTTCTTGGAACTCTCCATCAGAAATGAAGTATCTGCAGGTACTGGAAATGAGCATGGATGTGGTGCCTGAATTATACATCACTGAAATGTGTTCATCCTTTTAATTGAAGCACTGTACTGCCTTGTATGCATATTTGCTTTAAACTTAGATCTCTCCTGTGAGCGTTCAGTTAATACATAATGAACTTTATTCCATTTGACTTGAAAGTAAAATTTGGCTAGTAGCAAACCAGGCTTTTTGAAACTAGTGAATGAACTTTAAAATAATTCCCAGTGAGAAGTCCAAGAAACTCAATTTTGACTTGGCATTGATTCAGACACTGCAGGATCTGATTCAAAGTAGTACAGTGCAATTGCATGTGTCACTTGACCATTGTGTGAAAGTAGTTGTGTACATGAAAGCTAAGTCACATCACACTTGGTGCATTTGAGATGGTGTTTGGAAATGGCACAGTTGTCAGCATTAAACTGTAGTTAATGATTGCCCTGCAGTATTACAAGTTAACACACAAATTACAGTGGAACTGGAAATCTCAGTGAAATTAGATTTTGTAGTTAGTGTGGAAGTCAAGTTCTTGTTATCCCTGGATGGAAAGGAACTGGTGTTACTGACATTTGCTAGATCAGGGAACAGCTCTACTAGAAAACATTAGGAGCCTTCTTCCTTTCTGCTTTAGCGCTGTTTTAAGCATCAAGTCCTTCAATTGTTTATGGCACAAAATTAGCATCTGGTATAGTAGTAAGACCTAATGTCAATGGCAAAGGAGTCATTTAGTGTTGCACCAATTCCAGTAGTGTGGATGAACTTCTTCCCTTCAAGACTTTTGCACCTGAAGCTAGCTCTTGTTGAGGGTTAACGAAAAGTGATTAAATGACTCACTTGAGTTACTAGTGCTGTCCAGTTCATAGAAATTCTCTTAAAGCATATCAGCACTTCAGAAATTGAAGGCAAGGATTATGCCCTGTGGTAATTATGTAGATGTGACTTCTGTATCAAGTGCTTGTCAAACTAATATAGTTGTAGGTGAACTGTGTTTTTGATTAGAGTTATTTTGATGTCTTTTAAAATGATTTGTCTCTTTATAAGTATGCATGGGTTAGATGTGACTTGTTTCCAGATTTGTTAATCTTTGTTGTCACTTAAACTAAAGATCAATTATTTTGTGCACTTCCTGGAAAGCTTGCTTGAGAAGAATTCTGTGCTGCATTACAGAAAAATGTTTGTGAAATACATTTAGGTCTTTAAGCTTTGTCTTGAAAAATGCATATTTAAAGGTAATGATGTGGCATGGTTCATCATCCTTATCACATCTATGTGGAGAAATTTTTAATAGGACCCTTGGAATACATTTTCGAGTCTACCTACAGAATCTATGAGAACTATTAATCTCAGACATGTGTGGGTACTTGATTCTGAGAAACGTTCAGGCAAGTGTATATTGTTCTGTAAGTTAAGTATGATGTAGTTGTGGAAAACTCAAGCATACTATGCTGATGTCTTGTTAAGTTTTCTTTGGTGCTTCCTTTCACTTCTCAGTCCTTTAGAGTTCTGTTCTGTTTTCCCTGCAGTTTCAAGAGAAGTATTTTAAAGTCTTTTGTATTATTTAATGTATTCTGTGGCTCTACAGTTTGCTGAGCTTGCTAGAATTTGCAACAGGTATAAGTGGATGGGCCTCACCTGGTCTTGGCATTCAAAACAGTGATAATGAAATGCAAAAAAAAAAAACCACCCTCACTTTTAATATCACAGCTGTAGCTGTGACAGCCTTTGGCAGGTGAGGCTGTCAAACAGAAGTGTGGATGGATAAGCACTTTGAAGCCATTGTAGCCTGTAGGTGTAATTGAACAGGCAGTTGCGTTCTAAGTATTATTCAAGCTCTAAATAGCTATTGTTAGAAACCATTTTGAATTTAAGGGAATGTGTGAAATCTAAGTCTTCAGTGTCTACAGTAGGCAAAACTTTGAGGGTTTCCTATCACGTTTCAATGTGGTTACTGAAAAAAGCACATTGTGTCTGTAAAAAGCCTCAAACCTCCATTTTTTACAGTAGTAGAATTTAGATAAAGTTGTTATTAATTGGTGCTTTCTCTTTTTCAGTAAATGAACATTCTTCAGGTGGAAAGTGGATAACAGGTATGATTTCAGAATGCTTTTAAGGGCATACATTCAGCAGTGCAGTCATTATGATAACAAATCTAAGGTTGATTTATGCAAAGACTATGATACTTGTGCAGACATAAAACCCAGTGCAAGAGTTTAAGCCTAAGAATATTTGCAAATCTCTTTTGCACTTAATATCAACTTGGTAGCTTATGTGACTTTGACTTTCATGAAATACCTGATTAATATAAAGACTGATACAATACATCAGGCACTTCAGATTTACTGTTGCTAAAGTTGCTAATTGTTTAGTCTCACTGTAAACAAGGCTTATATTTTTCATTTGGAGGTATGCTAAAGAGAGGATAGTAGACTTCTGGTTTTCATTGTCTTAAATTATTAAAGTAGCATGATACATATTTTTGGAACAGAGATATGTTGTTTTCTTACAGATACTTATTTCAAGTAAAATGCTTACAAACAAATGCAATACTCTTACAGACAAGTCAGACTACATTTTTTTGTCTTTGCTGCAGAAACCTAAGTTTTGTGGTCAATAACTGCTCCAGAAAAAGCTCTGGTTTTTTTGCAAATGGTCTGAGTGACTTAGTTGAAAGCAACTTAAACAGTCTGTGTGGGAGTCGATATGGTGGATGTAATGTCTTAAACAGAAAGCTGTCAAAGCAGTTGTAGCTTGATCTCTTCTACAGAAATGTTACAATGTAGGCTCATTTCTTGCCTTGCCAGTGCTGGGAAGTTTTGAACCTTATGCTCTTATAAGAGCACTGTGGTTCACCTTACTTGCTTGGGAACCTGTTTTTCAGGCTTTATAAAGGTAGGAGTGTAAAAATTGTTTTAATTGTATGTCATTGATCTATTTTTTCCTTTACAGGCGGCATCATTCTATGAAGAAGTATAGAATGAATTATTCTGGAAATCAGAAGCTGCTTGTCTGACTTTAACATCCAATAAACTATGTCAATAAAATGCTGGTTTGCCCTTTAATTTTGATTCGAAAGCTACCGTTTTGTAAAGTTTGAAAAATTCAGCATAGGTGCACGGTTTGCACTGGATTAAAATCTTTTAATAATTACACAAGTCTTGTTTTGAGTATCAATTTGAAGTGAAGTGGAGCTTCCTACAGGTAGTAATAGGAGCTAATTCCAAGCAGGCAGTGTTAACTCATGGAGGTAGACATGCTTTTGTCATCTAAGTCTTCACTGTGGTTTGGCAAGTTTTTTTTGATGGGCTGCGTATTTTATATAGACAGCACAAGGGAGAACAAAACATGTAGACAGAGACACTCAGAGCTCCCTACTTCCACAGTTGAGATTTTTATGAATGAAGATGTTAAGAATGATCTGTCTTTTGTTCCCAAGTTGTCAGGATAGTCTCTGGGGCCTGTCTCTGGCCTGCAAGCTGTGTGGTACACCCCAAATTTTTCATCTGATAATGTTAAAGGAGCCATTCAAGATGGAAGTGTGGGCAGTCAGGTGCAGGTATATTGAAGAGTAAGGAAAGAAGAAATTCTGTACTTCGAATAGGACTGGAACAGATTGGGCAGCTCTAGCAACTGTGCTTGATTAGGACTTTGACTAAATGCAGTATTCTTGAATTGTACTGCCTTTGTACTGAGCAGCACATTGTAACACAGGTAAAGCGCTTTTAGTGTTTGAGGGAGAAGAGCAGCACTACCACAGTTAAAGGGATTGAAAGGGGATGTTGTATAAGATCTGCTAAGTATAGATTAAGCACTTTTAATGCCTCTTGCAGTATCTTCAGCCTGAGTTTTGAACTAGTGGGGTTGCTGTTGTCTGTGTTCAGCAGCATCACGCTGTACAGCTCATAGCTGTGGTGCTGCAGTAAACCCTTCCCATATATAATGTTCAGCATGAAAGGACAGAGAGGAGTTACGCTCTTTAGTGTAATTGAGCAATCACTAGGGGGTGGTGCAAACACAGTACAAATAACAAGGAAGACATGCAGCAATTTTTCATAGAATAGGCTGAAAGGAGGCCAAAATGTCCCCTGCTAAAGAAGTTAATTTCTTTGAAAACATGCATTAAAAATAGTTTTGCTACGGAGCTGAGACTTGAAGTGCTATGCTTGTTCCACTCTTGGTTTCAATTCAATGGAAACCATCTGTTTCAGTGAAGACCACAGAGTTAGTGTTTTCCAAATGTTTACTACTTGAAAGCTGTAGAGTGCTGGCACAAATTCTATTTGCTCTTTTCAGAAGCCTCCTTACCTTAGTTTTATGCAATCAAGCAAAGATCTATAAATAAGTGCTGGTAAAAAGGTATGTGCCTTGTGTAGGACTGATGCTTTTAGTTTACATGGTAAACAGTATTGTTCCAGGGTGGCTCTTCCTCTAGACGCAGAAATTATTTCTGGAATTGGAGTATTAAAGGTTTCCCTCTTCAGTTTTGTGATGTCCTACATTTTATTTATTACAGATCTGTTTATGTGGGTAGTAGAGTAACTGCAAAGCAGATGGATTGAAATAATTACTGCATAGTGCCATAATTTGGTATTTGATGCCCCATTTTGATTGAAGATTGACAGCAAAAAACATAGTGAATCCATAGAACAATTGACTTGTTGCATGGTTAGGTTATAACCTCATATCCATAAGCTGTACTCTGGTCTTGCAGTGTGGGGCAATAAGCTCAAAAAATAGGGAAGGGGTCAAAATGACATGGATCTAGAATTGATAAAATCATATCAGGCTGCTGGAGTTTTCCCACTATTCTGCAACATTCTGTGTGGATATGGCTTTCCTTTTCTCCCGTCATTCTAACCTGGAGAGTGGCAAAGGAGCTGTCACTGAAATCTTTGTGCTTCAGCAGTTGGAAGTTGTACACAGGTCTTCTTGTGAGTTTTGCTCTGTGCACTCCAGTTTAAGCAAGGTGTAGCAGATGTTCTGTAATTCAGAGGTTTAATGCACACGTCATGCTGTGAACACTCTAGTTTAATCCCCTCTCCTGTGGGAGGTAAAGCAATTAAATGGAACAGGAATCTTCATTTTTTTTTCCTACTGTGTGCTGAAGGAATCCTTTTATTTCCTGTTCATCTTGGCACATCCCATCATCTAGAGGTAGTAGTTTTGTCACTGTTGCTTGCTTGGCCTAGCCCTCGTATTTTAGTATCTGAAGAATTTTATCTATTTAATGACAGTCTGGAGTCCAGATTAGAAAATGAAGGCATTTTGGAAAATAGCTTCTAAATTAATCTGGTGCTGAACAATCTCACGTTTATATGTGTGGAAAGACTTTTGTTAGTCACCATTTATAATAGCTAGGGCTTATTGGATTTGCGTGTACAGTAAATGTTGGTGTTTTTCTGTAGGAAGGACTCGAAATTGTATAGCAGATCTAGTAAGAATAAATTAAGTTTTCCAGTGAAATACTGGGAAAGCTGTGCAGAATCCTCAGGGCTTGTCTTAAACTGGATTAAGTAGTCCAACTTGCTGAGGTTCCATCTCAGTGTTCAGTGAGGTAGATACGGCAGAGCCGGATAATGCTGGCTCCTGTCTGAGGGACGTGGTAGTCCTGAAAGCAAAGGACAAACTACAGTGTATCAGAGAGGGACTTAGCAGGGAAGCAGAGTCTGCCTGCTGAGAGGAGCAGACATCATCGTCCTGGCTGCACAGAAAAAGAGAACTTCTGATAAAAGATGAAGGATGGTGAAATTTGGCACCACCTGGGTGCAATGAGGTGGTTTTGTCTAGGGACCAGTTTGTAACGGGTTTGAGGACAAATACTGAGGAGAAGAAATGAAGCTGATGCCTTCAGTGGCTTGAAATAAATGAGGCATAATATGCTTTGAGAAGACTGCAGCACCAACAGTCAGCTAAATGGGCAATGTGGTTTCTTTGTCATGATAGAAAATACTCCATTTAAGGACTAAAGTATGTAGGTCACTATCAGGTGTTTCTAACAGTCAGAAGAAATTACCTTGTTCATATTATTCTGGTCAGTTCCTATGAAAAATGGATTTTAATTTCATTCGTTTCTTACACTGAGGAAACAGAACATTGTCTAGTCACAGCTGTTGATCATAGTAGGTTCATACAGTAAGTTTGAAATCCCAGTTGTGAATGCTTCATGCTCATGTGCTTCTATTTGAGCAAAACTAGATCTAGTGAGCCTTTTTTTGGATGGTTATTTTTATACTGCTAAGAGACTAGATGTTCATTATTTTTCTTATGAATGCTGGCAAAATTTCATCTGAGCAGGTGAATTTTCTAATATAGGTGTCAAAAAATTATTTTTTTCATTGATGTCCTTAACATAATAGCAAGAAGATGAAATTACTGCTATGAACATATTGGTTATAATGTGTCTAAGATGTAAAAGGGAAAGTCCTAAGTAAACTTTTACAAATCAGTGTTAGGAGCAGGCACATCCAAGTACATTAATGTTTTTGAGCACCTTCATTTTAAAGGGATTAAATGGAAACTTGGGTTTGTTGCTACCATTTTTGAGCTCTAGTTATGTCTTACAAATATTCCCTGTGGAATTTTGTCCGCATCTCAAATTTCGTAAGTTTCCATTCTCCTCTCTCTCTCTAAAGGCTGTGGCTAATGAAACAGCTGCAGAAGTGGGTAAAATACATCCTGTGTGCTAGAAGGTAACTGTATTTTCCAAGAGTTGGCCATTGGCAACCAGTTCTTCTGACAAAGCTCCATCTTCTTTCTGTCACTGCTGTTCATACACAGGGACCTTAGATAAGGTCAAGTAGTGTGCTGGGCCAGAGGATTCAGAGTATCTGTGCCTTCTCTTAACATGGTAAATGTTGCACAAGCAGCAAAAAGGATGGATGCAATGCTTCACTGGGGTGGATGATAACAGTTTGTACTTTGTTCATTGGGTTAAAATATAGCTGTTATTTAATGAAGCTGGCCAGGCTGCACACTGACCCCCATTAGGAGAAACATGCTTCGCTGCCTTTCATGATGATCTGATTTGATTGTACTGGAGCTGCTAGCCTGCTATCATTTTCTGTCAATTTTTGCTAGCCTGTTTGTTAAGCCAGGCATCATTTGTGTTGATTTGATAACAGGTTTCAATCACTGATAATAAAACTTTTCTGTGACAGATGACCTCAGATCCATATCTCCTGCACAGTGTTGCCTGTAAGTAGAAAATTGAGACTGACACTTCACTTTTTCAATGTTTTTTGTCTGGTTTAACAGCCAATGTAAAAATAACAATGAAAACAGCTTAATATTTTTAAATTAAAAGGGTGGGAAAAGTTGAATTTTGAAATGTCGGTCAATAGTTCTTGCATAGTTTGTTTCCCTGTTCTCTTTATAGCTTGACAGATCCTGCCACAGACAAAAAGTGAACTTAAGCTGCATTTTTTTTGGTTGTTTTTTGTTGTTGTTGTTGTCTGTTTTCTTTAAGGCAAGTAGAAGGGTATTAGAAAATACGAAAACTGAGAGATTTCATATTTTAAGTATTTATTTTAATTGATTAATTCTGGTTATTGTAGAGAGATTGGTTTAGGCCCTACTTCAGGGCTTTGCAAAAGGAAAGAATAATGTAAGGACCTAAGACTGAGAGAAACTGCTTCCTATTAACACACTAATATTAAACATGTATGTTTTTTGAGGAGTTAATTAAACTGAGAATATATTATTCCTAGCATTGAACTTCATAGTGCTTGTGTAAACAAGCACTGAAGGACTGTACTGGTGTAAAATGTGGAAAACGGAATTGTCCAGAGTCAAAGGAATGCTGAAAAGTAAACATCTGTCATTAAACACTAAGTGCAATATGCATCTTTTTTTTTTCTCATTTTTATTAAACATGGAAATCTTCACACACATAGATGTCTGGTAGTTGCCTTTTGTGACTCTGACTTGTGCTTTTGAAAAAAAAATAAATCTCCTTTCAGCATAGTAAATGATTGTTTTAAAATACTTTATTTTGGTTCAGCAGTGTTTTGGCTCCTGGCAATACTTTGTTGGTATGACATGTCTGATGACCTGGGTGAAAGCCTCAGTGTAGGACTTAAAAATACTTTTGTAGAAGCATTAACATGGTGTGCTGCACCAACCAGACCCTGGGGAGCCTCCTTAGAAAAACCCGTGCCGCTGAAGACAAGTGAGGCGTTCCTCTGGTCCTGGCAGGATGTCATTGGACAACCTTACAATTCCCTGGGCAATGTCCTTAATACCTGCTTTAACTTGATCATCCCTGACTTGGATCATTGGACAAGATGATCACTGTAGTTCCCTTACAACTGAAATAGTCTATTCTATGTATTTGTACAGAAGTATATTTGTACTTATGCTTTTAAAACAGTGAGGTACTTAAAAAAAAAAAATTACCCTCGTACTTTATTCTGTGCTTTGTGTGTGAAGTGGGAGTACTGGAATGTTCCAGACTTTCTGTGTGGGGATTAACTTTTGTCAGTGATGCTAGATCAACATAATTTTGTATGTTTTAGTCTCACAACTCAGCTGTTCCCATATCTGGCTGCCTAACTAGGGACATTCTTCTCAGAGGTTTATAACTTGTATCCCCCTGTTCATTAGTAAAGTTCATTGCTGCAAAACATAAACATCTTGCCCTTTAAAGTAAATACTTTATGTGATCACTACTGATTTTGATGTTTTAGAAGTGGGGGAAGGTAGGTAATTCTTCAATCTTTGATTTCTTTGCTGTCCCCTGAAAGAAGCTCGATGTTCCTTTAACCCACAAGCCTGCTTAGCCAAGACAATACAAGCTGCCTATATCATATGGACCATGCTTCTTTCTGAACCCCGTGTCAGTCCTTCCCACTGTTGGGAGATGCTCTCTCTGTGTGGCTGTTGCACTGACACACATCTCAATGCACGTATCCGTAGTGATAGATCTCCCTACATCTTGTGTTTCTACTTTGCATCCTCTCGCCTTTCATCCCAATAGCTTTTTGTTTCTTACGTTTGTTCTGCTTGCTGATGCTTTTCCTAGCTTTACTTTCCCATAGATTGTGTAGGAATGATAACAATCACATAGCTCATATAAAGCAATTTATTTATCAGTCTCTTTCCTAGTGGTTCGTTGGTGCTCCACTGGAACCTTTGTGGGTACAAGTGCCAAAATCCCTGCAGAAACCTGAGGTTGCTGTCAGCAGGGTTGAGGAAAGTTTGTAAAGCACTTTGTATTGCTGTTATGTGGATGAAAGGTGACAGACTTCCCAGGTGTATTAAGGCCTACATTAACTGTCTTTATTTAGCAAAGATCCAAAATATTTTCTGAAGGGTTTTTCAATTAGAAAACCCCAAAAGCAAGACACTAAAAGACAACAAACCAAACCTTTCAGTTCCTCACTTTTATCAGAATTAGTAGATGGAAATGGAGGAATACTACAGCAGACACCTACCAGTAAACTCTGCACAAGGTCCTTTGGAGGTCCACTGTTGAACTGATACTTCCAAATGTAGTGAAGCTTCTGTTGCTTGTCAGTGTAGTTCTCCAAGTAATTACCACTTCCAGCCTTTTTTTTTCTTTTTTTTCCAAGTGTTTTACCACTTAAATAGCTGCATTGGGATGTGAAGTGCAGGACCGTGTGTAAAGTATTTTTAATGGGGCTTTCTGAGTAATTAAAAAGTTTTTATCTAGCCATTTTTAATCTACACAAACTTCAAGAGCAAACATCTTGCTTTTCAGTAAAGACACATAAAACATCTTAAATTCTGAAAGAGGTTGTGTAAAGTAATCTTTCAGCCAGCAGAGGACTGTAGAACCACATATCACACAATTATACAAAAATGTTCCATCACAAAGAATAGCGGAAAAACACATGTACCAAACTGTGTAGTCAAGATAGTCTCTTAAATATGGTAAAATACTGAAGAAGGAGGGCTCTTCTCATTGTTTGTTTCTCATTAAGGAATTTAATTTGCCCCAGGTTCCCCTTGTCGATGAAAATCTATGGGAATTTTGTTTACATTTTGAAGCACATTGCCAAGAATAGTACTTCATATGGTAAGTATACTGATCCTTTTGGGGGAATGACAATGCTACAGAAATGGTGGCACATTCCCTAAAGGAAAACATACTTCATTTGTAATGAACATTATGTCTGCAGAAACTAATGGCACAACCTCCTATTCAGCTTATGTAAAATAAAACAGGCCCATATGTTGCGGCTTTTAGGGTTTGGGTGTTTAAATTAAATGTTGTTTAATGAATATTCAAGTCCATTTGCTCAAAAGTTGTGCTCAGTGTAGCATCTTTTTCTTCTGTCTTTGGTCTTACCTAGAGTATTAAGCCATTACAAGAGAGTGCTAAAGCTGAGGCATCTGTTTACAACTAAAACTTGGATATTAAAAACACCAGAGCAGATGAGCGGATAAAGACATACAGTAAGAGGATCATATTATTTTTTGTTTTGTAATTAAGACTGAGAAAGGTTTGATATGCATGGCACCCTCTAAGAAACGGGAACATTCACTGTGCTATTACAGCAGCTGCAGTTTGGGTATGTTATTGTGGCATATTCCCTCCCACTTCCTGCAGGAATTCATTCAACTCTTTCTGTATATGTGGGCAAATACCTGAGCTGTGCTGGGATGCCTCAGCAAACTGCTTTCCAGGGACATTTGTGCCTGTGTGGGGCTATAGGGCTCTAGATCTCCGCGCTTGGGGTGGACAGGTTGACTAGAGGCAGTCCATAAAAGCTGGAATTCCCATAGTGGCAATAATAAGGTCTTACCTTTTATCATCTGTCCCCTGCTCCAAGTCGAGTAGAAATATTAGTAGTCTGGAAGAATTCCTCTAGAAGCCAGATCTGTCCTTTTGAGTGCCCTGAGGTACGTTGGGCATTCGTCATCAAAGGTGAGCAGTTACTTTGAGCTGGGAAGGAACGATGCCTACAAATGGGTGGTTGAATTCATTCTCAGTGTGCATTTACTTGCATCTATTTAATCAGCTTTTTAATTCATGAAAGCACTCCTGCATATATTTAAATTCTTCTCTTTTCAGGAAAATCTCTCAAAAAGACAAAACCTGAAATAGATACTTAAATGGTTTCATGAACTTTACCTCTGAGTCCAGAAATTGACAGCACTATCCTCTTTTTTTAATGGCATGGAAAAAATCTCTTTAGAAGACAGCTGGAATGTAAACACAAATCACAATAATTGGCTTTTACGTATTTTCATGAGGGTTCTTCAGATGCTTGTTTTTACTGCACAAGTGCAATATTGTAGATATACAGTGAAGCCCTCTTCAGAGAATAATTGATACATGGATAAAATACTTAAAAACATTCCGTAATGCTGTAAATCTGAATGAAGGCTGAGACTACTACATGAGAAAAACAAATGTGCAAACTCTCAAATTCTTTAAGATTCTGTTATTTGCTACAGCTTCCCTGGCCTAATGAATTCCAAGGTCTCTTCTGAGCTGGGTTGTTAAGCATCCATTAGTGCAAGAACAGAACAAGAAATTGCCTGCCCAAGGAGCTGTCACCTGAAGATAGTTAACTCTTCTGTAGACAGAAATTCACCACTTACCTGTCTCTTTTAGCATATCTGTTAGGAATCTCCAATTAGAAAAAGAAATCTCTACATAGTTTTTAAAAATGGAATTAACAATACCATCCCTTGTCTGCAATGTGAATTTCTGAGATGAACCATACTTTAATTTCTATTTGTACGTCAACAGCAAATTACACTGTTCTGGCTACTCTACAATACACAGTGAGACACAGTTCTACCTTGAAATACTGATTTTATTTTGCATCTCAATTCTGAACTCCTAAAGCTTGAAATACATAGGAAAATATATTTTTCTTTTAAAAGCTTGATATGGTAGGGAAAGACTTACTAGGATATGTACTTATTTTTAAAATTTTTAAATTTATTTCTTATACAATCTTCCATGCATATTCAGTGACTATATCGAGTCACTGTAGTGAAAGAGTTCTTTTTGATTTTAGCATTTATTATGCCTTTGGAGCTAGCCCAGGACCACAAAGGGAAATGAACTGTGCTGTGTTTGTCATCAGTGGGACTGTTCAGCGGTTGCCAACAGCTACGCTCTTCTAAACCTTCCACGTGCACAGGGGTAACCAAAAAAATCCCCAAAATGTTGGGATATTTTTTGAGTCAAACTGCGCTGCAGGTGAGTATATGTGTGTGTGCTGAAATTTCAGATAATCTGCTCTTTTTAGCTGTAGGATAAATACAGTCTGGGCCATTTTATATTATATTGATAGGATGATGATGTGCACATGGCCTGAGATCACTAGCAAATGGCTTTCCAAGCTGCCAGTGTCTGTTTGACTTTAAGTTTCTAGAACCTTCTATCCTACAGCACCCTGGTGAGCTCAGATTCAGAATTTAACTGACAATTTGCATTTCGTTTTCCTGTGTTACTTCTTTTGAAGGATTCCCACCCTTCACCAGTTACAATCTGCTCAAATTGCAGAGAAAAATATTCTCCAAACACCAGGAAAAATGAAAGACTTGCCTTTTTTTTTTTTTTGCCTTCTCCTATCATGCTTTAAAACACACTAGCTCTTTCTTCCTCACCTTTCTTCTTGTCAGCTATAGCAAACACAAACTGTCCCTAAGGAGAAAACAAACACTTGCTGTGGTATGCAAACACTCCATGACTTCATGACATCAGTGCTAACATGGCTTGTTTCAGCACCAATTTAAAACTCATTCTCCTGCACCTTATGTCATCTTTTCCTGGCTATCTATCCAGCTTCCTCCAGTTTGTCATATTAATCTGGCACCCACCCTTTGGAATGCTTAAATGCATTATCACCCCCTTTCTACAGTAGTCTGCACGTTAAAACATTGAAATATTTCTGCAGTCTCCTTTGCACTCTATAGGAAAGATGAAAGGGGCCGTGGAGAACAATTGTACATCATGGATCTAGCCCTCAGGATAGGAATGATACTGATGACAACCTGTCAAAATGCTGAACTTGTGTTGTTGTTTGGATGAAAGAGAGAATGCAAATGAGGGATAAGGAGAAAATAAAAGCTTCAGGATAGGCAAGGGGGATTTTCCAGCAACAGAATAGCAAACAGTCAGGGCACTTGTGATTACAAGTCATATAGCCCTCCACTGTTGGGAGCCAGAAATGTCTCTTCCTCATTTACGCTCCTTCCCAAAGACTTTATAATGCCTGAAAGAAAATAAATCTAAACACATTCTACAAGCTACAGAAGGAAGATTTGCTTTTAAAAGTTTTAGAAAAGACTTTTGGACCCTGTTGTGTGCTACGTGTCAGGAACTGTC
Source organism: Dasyornis broadbenti (assembly GCA_013397935.1). Classification (NCBI taxonomy): domain Eukaryota; kingdom Metazoa; phylum Chordata; class Aves; order Passeriformes; family Dasyornithidae; genus Dasyornis; species Dasyornis broadbenti. The sequence goes on along the minus strand of VZRN01004407.1, from coordinate 4,898,831 downwards.
TGGTGTAGACTACGAAAGTTTATGAATTTCCAAGATGCTTTGGGTTTGTATATATGGCAAATTCACATAATTAAAAAAATTAATAATTTGGTAACGACATGTAACACTTTCGTGTAGTTGTTCTCGCTTGGTTTCAGTTCACCTTCTAACAAGTTATCTTAGCTAGATTAGAGAGTTAAATCAACACTGTTTTCTGTAATAACTGTGACATTTAGGATCATAACTGACATTAGCAGTAAGGCTGCAGTTGACTGCTTTGGGGGACTAAAAGATGTCATAATGCTCAAATCTGTTACATATATTTCTGTGCTTTACTGTAGACAAGAATAAATATGCTGTAAAACCTGTAGTGTTTTCTGAAATACCATCAGTAATTATGCTATGTATGAAGAAACCCATTCCCTCAGATCACATGTGTGTTTTTAGGGAGGGTAGAATTCTGTTTCCCACCCAGCTTTTAGGCATCACAGTGCAAGTACAATCAAAAAGGGCTAAGCAGCACTAGGTAGAATCACTGCAGAAAGAAAAGCTGATTCTCTCCAGTCTTGTCTTCTCCTGTGTTATTCCTCCCCATTGCCTTGCAGGTAGGACATTAAAAGCAGCTGTATACAAGGAACTGAGAATAATCAGAGCACAGCAGTCTTTCTTGATTTATTACTTCATTCATTAATCCATATATAAAAAGCAATCTAGGACAAGGTTCAGAAATCCTCACTCCTGACAGGTTCTCACATATTTGATAAATGATTTCACTGTAAGAGACTTGTAGGCTATCTGCAGTAAGTTCTGCTGAGATCTATTTCTGAAAATATTTTTACAGTTTCATATCAAATTAGAGGATCTGATGCTGCAGGTTTCTATCACTTGGATACAGGTGGAGGAGTACAAACAACCAGCACCATAAGAAACCTGCAGCTTCAGGATAGTCCATTTGAAAATGATCCTCGGCATTGTTTCCTGTCTCCTTTCAGCCCAAAGCTGAAAGTTAATTGCCATTGAGGTGTTTGGAGACATTGATATGAATATTGTTTTCTCTAACGATCCAAAGGAAGGAAAGCACTGTGATATATGGATTCCATTTGAGTTATTCCAGGCACAATGTGGATTCTTAATTTTAATTTGACAGAGCTGAACCGAGTTTTTATGTGGCAGTCACACAATCTCACTGGAACAAGTTGTTCAGGGAAGCTGCGGATACCCCATCACTGGAAGTGTTCAAGGCCAGGTTGGATGGGGGTTTAAGCAGCCTGGGATAGTGGAATGTGTCCCTGCCCATGGCAGGGGTGCTGGAATGAGAAGATGTTTAAGGTTCCTTCCAACCCAAACTATTCTATGATGATTCTAAAATCTTAACTTTAAAAAGAAGTGTTGTATTCATCTCCTAGGTATATAAGACCTAAAAGCTCAATTTTCTCTCATTTCTTTTGAGTGTTTTGTTGAGGAAGTAATAGTTAAATTAGACAATTTCAATGACTGCTTCTTTTTCATGCTCTTGCCAACCCTTCAGTTCAAACATCCTTTGTCTATTTCTCCAAAAAGTTAGTATAAAATATCTTCCTGAAGATGAGATGCAAACTCGGGGATCCTGGTTTCCAATACAAGCTCGGCTGCAACATTACCTCAGTAGTGAGCATAGTGTTCTGTAGATCTCAATCATGTGTTTAAACTCTCTCTGGATATACAGATTATTGCTGCTGTGCAAAGGAAATCTTTCTACTGCCCTTGAGTAATATCCTCCAGCCTTTTGCAGCCCGGCAGTATTTATCAGAAAGTCATTACAGCTGTTTTGTTTGCAGATAGCTTTCATTCCTCATATTTTAATGTCTGGGCAGCATTAGCTCAATTAGTCTAATGAATAAGTAGGTCTTCTAATATTTACTATCTAATTAGTTTATTGGCCAGAAATAGCATGTTAGGTCTATCTGTGTAATGTGTCTAGCCAAGTCTCTTCTGATGAACTTTGTGGACCATTTCTATTTTGGCTCAGCACTTTTTGGAAAATAAAGAATGGACTACATTCTGCATCTGTTTTCCTAAGTGTTGTCAAAGCAATACATTTCCCTAGAAAAGACGATACTCCGGCCCTTCTAAACTCCCAACCAGACAACTCTGAATCTCTTCTGTGTAGGGCAATCTGGATGTATTGGATTACACCTGAGAGAGAAACTAAAATAAAGGGCCATCTTTTGATTTCCAGCTGATATGTAGCATGCAAAAACAGCAATGGAGGACAACCCAGTAGAAAATTTACCAAGGACCATAAAATGCTTTACTGTATGCTTTTCTCTCTCCAAATGGAATAAGAGAATAAATGCGTAACAGATATGAGATATTACTTATTAATCTGCTTGAAAGTGCTGAGACCTTACCAAGAGGAGCTCACATCAAAACACATGCACTGTGTATGGCAACAATTAGAAGAAGTGTGATATAAAACTACATTGTTTCTTAAGAAGTAGAACAACAAATTCAATCACTCCTGTTTTCCCCTCCCCTATTTATTCTATGACAAAAAGAGAGGTATTTTATCAAAATCCTTCTCCTTCCAGCAGGCTGAAGAGCCTCACAGGTTGCCAGCATTAGCCCTAAGGAGAAGAGTGGTATCTCCACCCAGCTGCAGGTGTTCATTCTGCACCAGGCCCAGCTGATGCCCATTCCCTGTGCCCCAGGTTTGGCAGGGCCGTGGTGCAGCACAGCTGCTTTTCATCAGAGCCAGGTAGGGCAGGGAGCTTTTCTTGCTGCTAGTCAGAGCCTTGGCCTTCTTTCTCTCTTGGCTTCTTGGACCTTACAAGCCCAGAGAAACTAGGAGCAGGTGGCTGAACATTCACTGGCTCACTTCTGGATAAGAAGGTGGAAGAGTGATTACTTAACTGAGACGTTCTTGAATGCTCTAAGGGTTGTTCGCTTATCCTAAAATTTAAGGCGAGCAGCCTGAAGAAGTCTTGAGCTCAGAAAAAGGTAGGAGAATGCTGCGCTCTCTGTTTAAGATTGCAGAAGCTTAATTGCTTTTATTCAGAAATTAGAAATGGTTACTAGAAAGAGCAAAAAGTTGAATGTTTGAGTGTAATAGTGTGTATCTTTTTTTAAGTTAAAAGAGGTAGTTTGCCTTGCCTCTAAACCTGAAGTTGTTCTTTGCAATGTCAAAAGCAAGCAAAACACAAGGTAGTAAAGTAAGAAGGGTACATGGTTAGATGGGTGAAGTAAATACACTAGAAAGAAATACTTAAGAATAAAGCCTCTTTTTGTCATTATTTTCACCTATTCACCCCTGAGGTTTTGACTCAAAAGGTGGCTTTATGAAAAGATGTTCTCTAGTTCTTTCAGTTTTTCCAGCAAGCCTTGAAAAGTAAAATTAGAGCTAGAAAAATCTCTTCAGTAAGCTTTTATTTACTCAGTATAGCATGTCTCACAATTTAGAGCCTGTGTAGCTTTGCTTCTTTCAAGCTGTTTTACTTAGTGATGCCCTGCACAGCTGTAAGGTGTAAACTGAAGGCATGTAAGAATAGATAGTTTAGTGCATATGAGACTGTGAAGTTACTGGTTCCTTCCTTTTTTTTTTTCCCCTCTCTCAGTGTTACAAGGAGTGTTGTGAATTCCAGGGCAATCTCAGGGTTTACAACAAGATATCAAAGCCTATGGTTCTAAGGAGTTTGTCTTGAAGAAAACTTATGTTGCCTTCTGGTTCCGGTTTACTCAAACAATGACAGACATAAAGGCTTCAGAAAGTAGACATTGGATATTCTTGTTAGTGTTATATTGTGTTATAGAGGGTAAAGTTATGGTTAGGCCCTATAATAAGTACAAGAGTCTGTTCACAGAGCTTGAAAGTGTAGTCTGAAAGGTGATCTGAGCAAGGGATGCACTGCACATTTCCCTATTGAAATTTTTGCTGGAGCAACTCAGTGATCCACCTATAAGACAAAATGGGCACAATGGGCTGTTTTAGTCTCAGGGTCTTTTTCTTCTCTACAGCAGCATCACAGCTAATGATGGTGACTGCGCTATCCCAAATAACTAGTTTCTGGAATCTAAAGCAATTTGTGAAGCTTCTCAGAAATGGTTGTGGAAACTTTGGGTAGATGTGGAAACAAATATGAGAAAAAAGACAGCCTCTTATTATTTCACATGTTATTTACATTCATAGTATATGAAATTGATTAGTGTGGTGTCATAATTACTTGTTTGTGCCACAGTCATTAAGTGAAAAAGTTAATAACTGAAATGCAAAGATGGGAGACTGTCCTTGGGTAGCAATTTTGCTTCCTGGCTTTTGGCAAGCTATTTATGTTTGGGCAGGAGATTGGAGATGGACCTGGTCTTTCATATTACTGCGTCTGAAAAGTCCTGACATGAATTACAAGTCAGCTCTCTGATTCTCAAAATTGTTAACTGCTGTTTTATTTCACAAAGACAGATAATATGTAGTGGATGTCTCTGTTCTTATGGGTAGTAATATGATATTGTCACTGGTGTGCAAGTAATCATTGCTATGTTTAGAGATTAACACATCCTAGTAAGTGGTTAAAAAAAACAACAGACCACTTTTAGAACTTGATATCAGGGCAAATTTTATCCTGAGTTTAAATTTTGTGAAGTTGTATGATGTCCTATACAGTCTATACTGTCAGGCACTTCTGATGTACTTGAAAATTTGGTGCTGTGTTTTATTCTTGTGGAAGTATTCATTTGTATGGTGCACCAGGATGTCAATGTGTTGGAAAGCTGTTCTGATTGCTGTACTGGTAGTATTGACCAACTGGGATCAATAATGGTGCAATCAAATACACTACAAACACTGCTTACCCTTCAGCTTTGCATCTGACTTCTGGCAAAATGGGAGCATTTCACTTTGTGAAATGTTCACTTTCATTGCCTTTCATTCTCAGGTAGTGCTGCTTCTGCTTTCCTCCTGGAGTTCTACGTCAGATATGATGATACACCTCTAAAACAAGCTTGAATCCTGCTTTGTAAACATTTATATATGTTTATAAATTGGCCCCAACATTTCCTGTTGTCTCTGTGTGTTAATAGAGTAATTTTTGATCCCTTCTACTTCATCACTATACATTCACATAAATTCATGTGGCAGTTTAGAACCAATTAAAATTTATAAGCCACAAGCAGTGAGTGAAATTCTAAGGATTAATTTACTCACTGAAGTATTAATCTGTGTAATGTAGTAGGTTATCCTTCAGCAAACCTGGTTATATGGAGATAGGGAGATAGATTTCCTTGCATGTTTTACTGTAAATGCAGTAATTGGTCCCACTGGGCTGTTGAGCTTGAATGGTTACAGCCAGCAGTGCCACTGCAGCCTTGGTGTGAACCCTGGAAACGGGAAACAAGTTGTGTTTATCTAGCAGCATCCATCTTGCTTTTCAGTCCCTGCTCAGACTTGGGATCAGGAAAGGAAATTTGAACGAATAAAATTAATCAAACTTGAAGACAGAAAATCTTTGATGTGAATATCAGAAAGTACAACCTATTCTCTTTACCTTGCCCAAACCTCTGTTTTTAAGGGAGGGATTGGAAAAGGGCAGCAGCGATCAGAAATTGCATAATACATCTGGCAGAAGCGACTTCCTCCATAAGGCTTGTGATTAGGATCCTTTTACACTTGGAAAACCTAATTGATCAAGCCTAGCAAATCTGACTTTTGTTAATGGGTTTTTAACTATCATTTATTCAGCTAATGATCTTGCTGATAGGGAGCAGGGACAGAAAGAGATTGTGGCTTATGAAGGCCCACAGGAAAAGCTAGTGCATGATCCAATGTTTTAATTTAGCTCCTGTCCCTTCTGCTTCAAGATGTGCTTCCTTTCATCAACTTCTGCCTTCTTCCTGAGTTATTAACTGAGTTTTCAATGGTAAAGCCACTGGAACTTGTGTGTTTAAAAAAAAAATATAAGCTGGGAAAAAAATGGTGAAAAGGGAGTCTGGAAAGATTTTTTT
>VZRN01004407.1:4758080-4892849 GCA_013397935.1 Dasyornis broadbenti | reverse complement strand
CCTTTTTTTTTTTTTTTTTTTTTCCCTACTGGAAAGATCCAGTCAAGGAAAGCAAATGAATAAATAAATGTACTGTAGGAACTCATGTCTTGGGAGCACTGAGGTTTCAGGATTGAGTCACGCTAAGAGTTTCTCGCATAAAAAGGGCTAAGCCTGGTGTTCAGCCCTGTCTTCATTGCTGTCTCTGGCTGTGCTTTGGAAAGCCGGCATCTGTGTTGTCTCACATTATTGGGTTTATCTGCCCATATTCCCTCTGACAGTGATGATGCTGAAAGACCAAAACCTGCTGAATTGCCTTTATCTGGATGGCATATGAATTATCCTGTCCGGTCTCACAGTGTTAATTCTTGTGTTTTGTCAGTTCATGTGGAGCAGAAATACAGGCGTAAAAAAAGGTAAAATGGCTTTCTGCAGCTAACTCCATCTGGGAGCAGATCACAAGCTCTTGGTGAGTCCTGCCCTGTTTCGTAAGCTGTGCCTCCTTCCAAATCCTTTTTCCCAGCACCCAAATGTCAGGTCCTTGGGGAACTGCCTGCCCCTTCAACAACTTGAATCTCGAAGGAGGCAGAAATCAGTCTGGCTACTGGGCTTACCAGTTGCTCACTGTCAGAGGAAAAAATCTTGTTAGTGATGCCTATCAAGAAAGTGGGCAAGAACTTGTTGGGTTGACCTCTTTTCAGGACCAATGCTGGAACAGAGCCCAGAATAAAGGTGTAGGATTTAAAGGTTTTTTAACTGAAAATCATGCCATTGTACAGTCACTGAAAGACCCTTAATAATGTTGTCCAACTCAAAAATCTTTAAGAATTGTGAAAATAGGGTCATGTATAACAACAGTCCTTCTTGGGGAAAAAACAGCAGCTTGAAAACGTGGACCAAAGAATCTGCTGTATTTAGGAATGGAAATTACATTTTGGGTTTCATACATATATATGGTAGAATTAGTAACTCGTGTGCCAATCATATTCCGGTTTTTAACAATACTTTGTTTCATGCCGTTGTGGGTTGACCCTGGCTGAATGGCGGGTGCCCTTACAAGCTGCTCTCTCTCCCCTTTTCAGCTGGGCAGGACAGAAAATATAACAGAAGTTCATGGGCTGAGATACTCACTCACTGGTTATTGTCATGGAGAAAACAGACCCAGCTTGGGGAAAACTGATTTATTGTCAGTCAAAGCAGAGTAGGGTAATGAGAAAATAAAAACTAAATATTCCAATGCCTTCCCTCACCTATGTTATCATCCCAGGCTCGGCATTACCCCTGGTTTTCTCTGGCTCCAAAGTGAGGTTTTTTTCTCATATACTCTCACTCCTCTTTCCGGCTGCATTGTCCATTTCCCCTCTCCTTTGCCCTATCTTGGATATGTTAACTCAGAGGTGCTTCCAGGTGCTGTCTGGCTGGCATTGGCTCTGTCAGACGCTGGGGAAGCATCTCACAGAAACGACCTCTAGAAGTCCCCATGAGACCAAAGCCTCGCCACACAAACACAATGATGTGGCACGTTTTCAAGTAATTCAGGGGAGAAGCTACCTTGTTTCATACTGTGCTATTCTAAATTGTTGGTAGTAATTCTTCCTCCTGCCTTCTTTCTCTCCAGTTACTTAAGCTTAAGTGTTTTTGTGTGCAGTTTTCTAATTATCCTCTATGAGGTATTACTGTTATATTCCTACAGAGAATAACAGAAGTTGGTTGAGATTCATAAAATGCTTTTTAAAATCCTCTAGTGAATGTGCAGAGAACAGTGATTTTTTGTTTTAGCTTTTCAAGTGTCTACCTCCATTCAAATAGCGGCATTCAAAAGGAGAGGATTTGGTTAGTATAGCTCTGTTCCATGGTGTTACTTTCCTGGGAGAGAGTCTGGTAAGAGTTGTCTTCTCTAAAGGTCCTCATCACGAACACTATTGTTAGTTCTCGCAGTTTTTGGTAATTTCGTTGTTGTTGTTGGTTTTCTTCTTTGTTACTCAAATTAAGTCACTTTAGTAGATTTTTATACTGATTATCAAAAAAGGATCCTCACCTGCTAGAACTAAAAATGGAAAGAAATTGCAAGTATACAAGTGCAAGTGTGAATACTGTGGACTTAATTTACTCTTGCAATTACTAAAATCACTTTGTATTTGAATGAATCTTTTTTTTCTTGATGACCTAAACTGAAATCTTCTCTTACTGAGGACTTTCCAAGACTCTTAGTATGAAGTAAAGTATGAAATGAAGATTCTTGTACTTCTAATATTGAATGTGAGTGATTGGTTGGATTCTTCACTGGTGAATAACTTTTTTTCATTTGGTTTAGATTTTCACTCAGGTGTAGCAGGGTAAGGGACCACAACTTGGAAAGCCTTGGCTGGCCTTAAAGGTATTCACTGTGCATTAAGATACATCATGAGCTGGCTGATATTACTCCTGGCAAATATTGCTCTAGTTGCCAGGATGGGGAACGCATGGAATAATGAGCTTTAATCCTTGTTAATAATACAAATGAAAGATGCAGGCCAGCCAGACTCACTTGTTAGAAGAGCCTGATTAATCAAGCCTTACCTTTTCGGAAGCAAGTGTTGAAGATTGATTACTGCTTCTTGTCCACTGATGTTTGATCACCATTTGTTTTGGCTTCACCTTCTGTTCCCCATGAGCTTTGTTACATGTTAGCAGACCTTCATGTGGTCTCCTGCATGACAAAGAACTGGATTGTCAGGCAGTACTTTTTCCGTTTTTTTTTTTAGGTTGTAACTCCTGTTTGTGCCCCAGCGCCAAATCTGTGCTTACATTTGTGTAAGGAGGCATTTGTTGCAGGTGTTGGTCTCTGAGTGTGTGTGTGTGCATGTGTGTCAACTCTTTCAACAAGTGGTACCCATAGTGTGAGCCATGTGCTCACTCACTTGGAAGACTCTGGGGTTTGCTTATAGCCATTGGTCAGTGGAAGCCTGGCAGGGTTGTGGAAGAAAGGTCATGACTTAGAAATTTCATATGTGCTTGCTTTTTGATGAGAGAGAGAGGTGCTATAGATGGTGTAGGGCCCCTTCACCTTGCTCCAGGCCCCATTCCAGCTGGCTTGTGCCTCCCAGGTGCAGGCTGGTGTTGAAGTAGCAGGAGCAGAACACACCAGCGCCTGAAGCTGCGGCAGTAAATTATCATCATGATGCCTTTGCTGCTGTGTCCTTGGTTCTCCTGGGATGGAGAAGATAATGCATTAACCAGCTGTTTGGGGCTCCTCTGCTGTCCCTTGGCTCTGCCTCACTCAGCTGCTGCTCACAGGTTTGCTGTGAGGCGTGAGAGAAACCCCTCACAGCACTGTCAGACTCTGTGTGGTTCTGTGTTCCTGCAGTTTGGCTCCTCTGCCATCTGCTGTAGGGCACAAACAAAGATCATAAAGTACTTTGTACTGTGATAACAAATGTCTTCTGCTATTTTGCATCTACCAAAGTAATTTAAGTGTGTGAGCATGGGAAAAATGCATTTTATTGGAGTTTTCCAGGCAGTATCCATATAGTTATCTTAATAAAAATGTCTTTGTAAAGGCTTTTTAATGAGATTTTTATAGTATTTTCGAAGTATTCAAGCACAGTTGTCTTCATCTTTTGCAAATGGAGCATACAACAATATGCTCTAGTACCAGACTTGTAGTGAAGGGGAGGGGAGGTCAGCTTTGCTTTTAGCTTTTGTTTTTCAAGCTACAGTTGCTTCTATTTATATCCACCAGAGAGTTTAATGGCAGGCTTATTTTACAGGCTGGGTCATGAACTGCTGTGCTAGATAGACCCATAGCTGCTGCTTTTGGTGATATTTCCCAGGTCTTCACTTCTTGTATCATAGAGATCTAGACACCTTTACATTTTTCCTAATTGTCTAGGTGACTTTTGGAAAAGAAACCTACAACAATAAAAAAACCAAAACCAACCAAACAAAAAACCTAACAAAACAAGCCCCAGCCTAAAGCTGGACTGGGAGAAAGAAAGAATGATCTCTTGAAGCTGTGGTTCTTGACGGATGATAATTGAATTGTATATTTATTATGAACAAATTACTTGGATCTGCTGATTTAAGTCTGCATGCAGTGAAGAAATGAATATATTGCAGTGGGAATACTTCAAAAGTTCTGCTTTAAAAAAACCCACCTTGTACTTACCAATGAGTGTACTATAACTTCCACCACAAGGCTCTATATATGGCCTTTCAAAACTCGTTAACTTGAGTTAGATGCTGGCTTTTTAGTTCAATTCCTGTACTGCATGTAAAGTAAAAGTACAAATATGGCTACTGTAGAATGGTAGGATACTTTGTCTTCTGTGGGGACTCCTGTATTTAGTCACTGTCAGCTTACATCAATCTTATCAGAAAGTGGTACAATCAAGGTCTGGCACCTGAGTAACTGCAAAAATTCACAACATTTGAGCCTCAGGCTGCTAGAAGCCTCAGGCTCAAATGTCTTGCAATTGTAACAGGTTATAGATTTGTTTCGATACACGCATATGTAAGGGTAAGAGAGAGAATTGATTTACTTTTGACCTTTTTAATAAGATGCTGGAGAGGCCAAATGGCAAAATGGTCAAAGCTTTTTTCCATGGTGAACAAGGCATGGTTGTAGGCCTTCCCAGGTTCCCTGTGAAGGCCAAACCCTGATGACCACAATTGCCACCTTAGTAAGTCTAATTTGCCAGTGGGCTGCTGGCACACCTCTGTGCCGTAGGTTGCATGCTGCAGCAAGTCTTAGCCATGCCTGCTCTGTGAACCAGTTGGCTCAGGGGAAATCATATCCTGGGTAAGAAAAATGTGTGCGTGTGTTCTGGAGGTACCACAAGCACAGTGAAGTCTTAGGAACAGTTTAAGCTGGTTTTCAGTGGCATTTCAGCATTATCAGTCAGTAGCTTCTATATTTGAGTAACTATTTATGTATATAAATTAACATCATTGCACTCGATCAGGTGTTATGAATATGCATGAGTGGTACTGGTTGGGAAAGGCATGAAGGGTGCAGAGCTTCACACTACACAGGCTCGTGCTCTTGACATGTTCTCCCCAAATAGAAATAAATTTGGGTAATGTATGAAACGGTCTTGTTCATTGATTGCTACATGGGACCTTCAAGGAGTCAGTCACGTATGCAGCACAGGAGTACTGTACCACTCTGAGAGCTTGCAAATGAACTCCATGCTGAGGGAAGGTCCCAGAGATACTCTGGAATCCAGCTTTCAATGACTCTTTAAACACTGCAAATTGAAGCTCTACCCAGCAAAACTGGAGTTCCCTGTGCACTGCATTTCTGGTGAATCTTGGATGCAATTTGAGCTTGAGAAGTGACAAGAGTTCTTTGCTGTGCTGCCTGTTGCATGTCCCAGTGCTAGTCATCATTTCTTTGCTAAATCCTGTGTGGAGAGAATCGCTACCCCATCTGCTCTTCAAGCTGTTTGTTTATTTTTAGGTTCGTGTTGTACTTGGGCCCCTTCCCCTGCAGCAGGAACACACTTTGCCTCTGTGACAGAGACTTAAAATACAAGCCTGACAGTACTGATTCATACCAGGCAATGGCGACATTGCTCTTTCGCCGACTGTTCAGTGTATTCTGATGGCCTGAAGTGTTACCTTGCTCAGACAAAATAAATATATGCTCATGTATAGATCATGGTAAATACTTTGTTCTGTTCTTATTCAGGGAAACCCAGATTGATACCAGACAGAAAGGTTTTATTTATTAACTTTTTTAAACCCTCTGTTGTGAGCAGATATAAGTGGACAACTTTCAATCTCCTAGAAAAACGAATTAATGTGTTTTGATTCTTGATATATTGGCAGTCACGGGACCATATCTGTCTGCCTTTTTAATTTGCTTTTATAAACAATAAGTATCATATGTTGTTCTGATGCTCAATCTTTACAGCATGTTACATAAAAAAATAAATGTAAATGTGTTGTAATCATAAGGATTTGTCATGTTTAGGTGTCAAACGATTGTCCAGTCTTTATCTCTCTGGGTATGTGTTAAAAAAAAAATAGAAAATTCTCATAGTCATAGTACTTGGATTTATCATTGTTTTGGCATTATTAGAGAGGGGAGAATTCACTTTTTGGAACAACCTTAAGGAGACTGTGATGTAAATGTTAATTGTTTTTAACTCCCCATTATGTGATTTGGTAACATTAATATTTAATGGTGTCAAAAGATTAATGCCGGTGTTTATTTCTAAAAAAGGCAGAGATGCTGCAGGACAGCCTTTAGCTTTGCTAGTTCAGAAAATATTACTGGGGAAAATATTCACGCTTACAAATATTCCTTTCCTTTCCCTTGCCTCTCCCGAAATGTTTCTTTTCTCTCATTCCTTATTCCTAAAAATAAGCCATAGGGCTCTAATAGAGACACTGATTAAATATGCTGCTCTGTAATTTATGCAAAAGTGAATCCCAACAGGAATCAGGGACTCTGAAAATCTGTTGTGAAATAATTATCCTGAATGACATTGTAGAAATGGTCCATGAAGATGTTGTCAATAATGCATTACATAAAATTTGTTTGAAATAAACCTTGAAAATTACATGATATTCATAGGAACCTGAAAGAATTATCAGTAAACAAATTTAATCAGCCTGATGTTATGCATACCACTCAACCTCTTATTATCTGATCATCTAGGTTTTAGAATACTTTGGGGAATTGAATGACAATTAATACTGAGAGCTGTAGGAGCTCATGTGGTGGTTGCAGGACTACCTTATTTTCTCAATTTTTGCTCATCTCTGTTTATCTGTATTAATTTGTCTCTGCCACAGTCTTCAGTGATGTCCACTGATATTGTCCTGGCTGCTGCTGCACCCGTCCCCCTAAGAGGAAGGCACTTGCAAACAAAGAATGAACCCACTTGACAATGAAATTCTAGTTTTTCCCACTTGTGGAGAAGTGTTTATAACAATGTCTAGACACTTCTAGTTATGATATCCACATCACACTGCGACAGTGGAAGTCAAACTCTGAAGTCAAGTGCAGAATGAACTATGTACTAGATTATGGAGAGATTTTTTGATGCTTCTTTCAGGGAAAGGCTGGACCATGATCAACTGCGTTGCATATAAGTTCAGAAGAGGTGATGTCCACTTCTGCTTGCTGAAGTCATTAGAAATTTTGCCACTGACTTCACAAGGAGAAATAGGACTAGAATTTGATTCACCTCAACTCTGTTATATCAAGCTACTTCCTACGTTTAACAAGTTTTCTATAAGACAAAAACATATGCAAGAAGACTTGATAGGGGCTTAAAATCTTCCTTTCAGTAAATGGGAAAACAGTGCAGAGTTCATTGGCGCCTTTCTTATTTGAGGCCATTAATTACACATGTGCTAGCCTCTAGGAGAGGGCTGCAGTATCCAATTCGTTTTATATGTGCACTGCTTAAAGGGATTTTCTGTTCTGTGACTGTTTGGGTGAAATTATTTGGTTTACAACTGTGCAATGATGGACCTGTTAAAGGTAGTGTTTCACTCAGTCCATGAATGTAGAATATTCACGTGAGAATGCTGCTAAGGAAAGCAACATCCTTTCACTGAGAAGCTCTAAGCTTTTAATGAGATATTATTCCTTCAGACTGCTTTATGTCAAGATGGCAGAAATGCAGCCAGATGCAATTTTTAAAAAGCTTGAAATCAGTGGGAGGCAAGTCAGCTATCATACAGTATTTTTTAGATTTGCCCAAAGACTCTGTCTAATGTTTAGGCAAGTCACAACATAAATGGCTTCTGCAACTGTAAATGATGGATTTGTGATATCTGTAATAGGGGCAAGTACTTTATTATTGATGTTAGCAAGATGTGTTCTAGTAATTATTTTGGGTCTTGAAATTTTTTTCTGAGTCATTAAGATCACCACAAAGTGTACAGACTGTCTTGCGTTGAGAAGTTGTCATTTGATAGTTTGAAATATCTTGATGGTAGGCTTGTGAGGGAACTTAGAATGGAAAGAGAAATACCTTTATCTGTGATGCTTAGCTTGCTGAAGCAGGATAGTGTTTGTTAAATGGGGCACCTGTCCATATTGCGTTTCAATGTGTATTCCTCTGGAAAATATTGATCAAAACACTATCTGCTTCACAAAATCTTTTATTTCAGATCTTTTATTTGGTTCTATTTTTTCATTTTCCATGTTCAATAGTTCCTCTTTTGCATCAGTTAGCTGAGCCACGGAAACTTGGAATAGAAATTAAATACTCAAGCAGAATACCTCTTTTCCTGTTCTTAGAACACTGAAAAAGTTCATGACATTATATTAATTTAAAACAATACATTACTTCAGGCCTGAAATCAATTAAATTGTGAAGTAGAAGATAACATTTATTACCCAGATCAAAATGTCTTAACCTGTCTCTCTGAGGAATGATGACAGAGGCCAACCAGCTGGTACCAGGAGAAAATGTGATTTAGGTCTAGTATAACTGTATCTATTTGAAGTGATGTCTTTGCTTAACTGAGACAGATTCACAAGAGCAGTGATAATATCTAGTGTAGTCCACTCTCAGGTTTTGCCAATAAAACCTTTGTATTAATATGTAGGGAGAGATCGGATGGGACTACAAGCATTTAGGACTAGTGTACTAATGTACTATCACCAGAATGATTTGCTAGGTTTTGAGGGAGTCTTTTGTATTTTATTATTTATATATGGAGAAGAAAGTTAAAACACATTTATAATCAAGAATGCTAGATGTCACCCAAGATGGATAAACGTAACTTTGAAGAAGAGAAAAACTGTGGTTTGAATTACCAGGATTTTATTTCACATATATCTATACTGAAGTCAAGCAACAAATTAGTGTTGGGGTTTTTGATTCCACACTATGGGTGATCCACATGCTTGGAGTTCAAAGATGTTCATAGCTCTTAGCTTTTGCCAGGAATATCAGTTAATGTTTGCTGGTATCCTTTCCATACGAAGTTGCATGGAAGTTTTCTTCAGACGATGCATGGACTCTACTATCAAAGATGCAGCGGGATAGAAATCTTGAGTAACTCCCTTTATTCAAGTGCTTTAATGAAACAATTGGTCAAAGCCCTTTCTATGATGATTGAGTTTGATGGCTCAGTACCTGTGCAGATGAAAAGGGCTGCAATTTTCAAGTCATTTATATAACTTAAAATGTCTGCCACTTTTTTTTAATTCCCAGCCGAAGTGTTGCCTATAGAAATAATGTGAAATAAGGTGCTCCTATCTCGTTGCCATTCAGTTTTTGTGGTGTGCTGTTAAAATCAGTTCCCTTGCTGAGGAAAGTGACTGTGCTAAACCACCTAAATTAACTATCCTCTAAGTACTAAAATAACAAAGAATTTCTTCACAGTGAAGATGTCAAGACAGACAGATGAGGTTTCTTAGGTTTTCCACATGAGTAGGAGAAACTGTGGTTTTAATCTCAAAAAAAATCCGGGATGGGCCATTTAGTTAAGTTGTTCCATGTAAAGCATTCAAAATTGAAACTCCACCTATTAGGTGCCATTAAGAAATATCTTGTTTGGTGATTAACCTTTGAATTGTCTAGTATTGTTAGAAAACACAAGTATTAGACTAGGTATCCAGACTCCTCTCACCCTGACAGTACTTTGCTTGTCAGAGACACTTTTTATTACCTTGTTAGCTTCAGAAATTAATAAGACTTGGCACCTCTGGCACAAGGCTGAATGAGAAGAACCTGCTATCAAGGTCATGATTCACTATTACTTGAAACCTGAACATGATATCCTATTGCACTGTTGTCTTAAACATTCCTGAAATGTTTGGTTTCTAAATGGGAGCGATGTGAAAACAATATCTTGAGCAGAACAGTGTCATCTTCCAGTTTTAAAAATTAAACTTTCTTTAATTTTTTTTTCTTTTTTTCCCGTGTTTGCAATGCCACCTTCCTCATCCAATTTTATTCGTGCTTTCTACATATACCTTTTGCCAGGCATCAAAAAGGGGGAGAACATTGAGGTGTTCAGGCATTCTATTCTTCAGTTTTTCTGGACTTGACTAAGCCCTTTTGTCTCCCAGTCTTTGATGCCACTGTCAGCTGGCCTTCCTGCTCCATTACCTTCTATTTGACATCATGAAGCTTCCTCCTTCCTTCAAACTGTCATTAGTCTTTCCTGTAACTTCTCTCTGACCTTCCCTTTGGGAAATAACTGAATCCAGAAATATGTCTT
The DNA here is from genome assembly GCA_013397935.1 of Dasyornis broadbenti. NCBI lineage: Eukaryota > Metazoa > Chordata > Aves > Passeriformes > Dasyornithidae > Dasyornis > Dasyornis broadbenti. The sequence continues at coordinate 4,882,694 of VZRN01004407.1, read as the reverse complement.
TTGAGTGAATATGTCCATTTCTCAAGGTGTATCTATCACTATCTTCCATATCATTGAAGTACAAGGCCTTTGGTCATCTTAGGCTTTTGTTTCTCTCCTTTCTGTGATTGTTCTAATCAACTTTGTCAGGATTGGACTCAGTTGAAGAAACAGGAGCCAGATTTTGTATGTTGTGTGTTGCCTTGGCCTCAGAAGGGCTGTTAGCTTGGAGTGTTCTGCCCGTCAGTCACCAGCCCAGCAACTTCCCCCAGACACGCTCTGCTCACCAAAGCACCAGGTTAGATCCTGATATGTGGGCTTTTGAGGGCGAGCTGCTGTTATGGCTGAGGTCAAATTATAAGCCCGGGGGGATGAGGGAGGAGTCAATTTGCCTTTTCAAAATCCAGACTTTGAGGCTGTGAGGTAGTGCCATCACTTTGGGGGTGTGATTGGAGCTTATCTGGTTATGCAGACTTACTTGTTGCTTATCGACTTCTGTGTTTGTCCGTATGTGTTTGTTGTTGTTTTAATCTTATAAAATAATATGTGCAATTGGAACTGGCTTCATTATTTACACTTTTATCAGACCTGTTTATACACATCTTTCAGTGAGTGATCAACTGAAAATTAACGCATTCACTGTGACATAGTCAGGGAAAGCATTGTCCTTTTCACACCATGTACCTGAGAGCCCGAAGTAAATACTATTCAGACAATCATAGTTGATCCATTCCATGAAAGCTGTCATGAACAAACTTGTTGATGCAGGCCTAAATTATTGAGCAAATTCTTGTTCTTAGCTGACCTCTGAACACAAGAGCAAGCCAAAATAGATGTAAATTCATGGAAAAGTTATCCACGATTACTCAGCCTGTAATATTTCTCCAGCAACTATATGTTGTTTCTTCTGTTCTCTGACCCAAATAGAATAAGTCAGAGTATTCCCTGATTGCCTTAAAGTAACTGCTGCAGTCAGCTGTGAGGTGACTACATCTGAGTGGTGGATAGAAAACGTTTTTTTATGTGTACATACTGAACATTAGCATTAAATTTGTGTGTCTGAATATCAGACTACATACACACACATTTAGGTAATAAACATAAATACAGGTAAAATTGGACACACTCACATGAAACCTAATCCTATAAGCACTTACTAATGCTTCAGTTTATCCGTGAAAGGGAGTATTATCTCTGTAGTAAAAAACTAAGTTTTTTTTTTTATGAAGGCTTGCAGCAACTGTCCATGAGTTTTGAGGAAATGCTCAATGCTTTTGAGGGATGACTGTGCTTAACATGAGAATTTAATGCAACCAGTGGTAATAAGTGCAATAGTTGGCTATTGTCTCCATTATCATTGAAACAAGGTTGTTTGTACATTTCACATATGTATATATCTAGTTAAAAGTAGCCACATAATAAGAACAAGCATCCCATTACTTCCACTTTATCATGATTGCTGTTTGCTAACTCAGAAGTAGATGCCATGACCATTGATTTCATCTGAACTTGTTGACTGCAAGCAGGAATACTGTAGCAGAGCTGGCATGTTTTACTCCTGGTTCACTTGGTTCTTTTGTAAAAACATTGCTTATGTGTCAATTGTACCATTTTGCCTTTTAATAAGAGATGGCTAAAACATATAAGTGCTTCAACCAAATACACAAGTCTCGAGCATTTTCCTACTGGCAGTAACTATGATAGAACTTTGGGGATGAGAGCTACCTTCCTGGTCAAAACTGAGCTACTGTGCATGGACTTAGAGTCTTGTGCAAGAATTGAGTGGATAAAGTGCTTTTCTTTGGGAGAACAGGAACTTACTAGTGGACTTAAGCATCTCTTGAGGATTACATGATGGTATTGGCTGTAGCAATATCATGGTATTATTTTATTGGCAATTAAATTCCAAACTGGCAGGGATGTATGAAGCCTCACTTATGAGAAGGTGTTATTCTAATGTCATCTGTCAGCAGTTTTCTCTTTATGCCACAAGATATGTACTTTTGGAGAAAACAGATTGAATAGAAAGAGTGGAGGTAAAGCACACCGAACTGTGCTTCTGTTTTTGACTCATGCTGCCATTTGTGGAGTTTGAGATACCAACATTTGGCTTTGCAAAAGCACACAAGGTGTGGTGCTTCAAGGTCCTTATGCTATATTGGGACAAAAAGCAGTACATACTGCTTGAGATCGTGATCTGAGAATGCTTGTGAAACTTGATACGTGTATAAAAATGTGTCATAATCCCTCTGCATTATTTGCTGTTGTAAATCACACCCTGTAAATTATACAATCATTTAGATGGGAGAAGATTTTTAAGATCAAACCCAACTGTTAACTCAGCACAAAACCATACTCCTAAGTGCCACATCTACATGTTTTCTCAATATCTCCATGGGTGGTGATCATACCATGCCCCTGGAGAGCCTGTTCCAATGCTTGATAACACTTTTGGTGAAGAGATGTTCCCAAATATCCCATCTAACCTCTCCTGACACAACTTGAGGCCACTTCATCTTGTGCTATCACTGACTGAATGAATGACATAAAGCAATGTTAGCAGTAAGAGAATTTTCCAAGCGATTGTGGAACTTCTTGCAAGGATTTGGCCAGTTACCAGGTTAGGTTAATCGTATTAGAATTATTTATTATCTCTTTATATATGGGTATTGTTTATAGCACTTGAGAAATTTACTACCAACTGAACTTCTGGTAAAACATTTTTACACTGATAGGTAGTACTTGGTTTCCCTACCAGATGTAGGATGCTTAAGCTACAAAAAAACAAGACAAGTTGGGAAAAGATAAAACAGCCAAGAAAGTGGGTGCAGAGACACAGCAGGTCTTGCTTCTAATTTCAGATCCCAGCAGTGAGGTGAAACATCTAGGGAATTAAACCTAACTTGAGGGCTTACTGTAAATAGCACTGGGTAAGATCTATTTTATTATGGCACAATGAAAACAAAATTAATTTCTCCTCAAAGTTAGGACTCCTTGTGCTTTGGGGCAAAACAAATACACGGGGAGGGATAAAAACCAGTTGTAGTGATTGGAGATATTCTGATCTGCAACATGGTTCTTAAACTAATAGTTTGCAAGTCCTCTTTCAGGCTTGTTTATCTTGTACAGATTTAAAAGCGGGGACAAATTGTGTATAGTCTTTATCAAACCCCAAAAGCTGAGTGCCCCATAATTCATGGTATTAATAAAATCTGTGCCTTATCCATGGTCGTATAGTAGGAAAGAGAAACTTAGTTATGTACTTGGGAAAGACACAAAGGAAAAAAAAAATCACTAACATACTCTGAAATGCAGTGACTCCAAGTGCTTTAGAGATAGTATGTGATTGAATGGTGTTTTTATAATCTAGCTTGTTGTTTTGCATGACAGATATCTGTATGTAATGTTTATTACATAATCAAATATGTGTAGCCACGCAGATCTGAATATATATTTATGTGAACACATTTTAGCTGTTAGTGATAGTAACTGTGTTTTTAATTAAACCCAGTCTGTATAATTAGTAGCTTTTGCTGAGATTTTCCACAGGATGATGTCAGGATTGAGAAATATTGCAGGTGAAACATGTGTAAAGATGTAAATTTTTCTTTGAATTCCCATATTATATATCCTATCCGGACATTCTCTCAATCATGAACTGTAATTGGATTCCTTGGTTGTGCCTTTTGGAGGAAGGAATATGTTACATTAATGGTACATTTTTAAACTAGAGGTGCATCAGGGGCTACTCTGAAGACTTTCAAATGCAACATCCTTTAGTGAAAACAGTGGTTGTGTGGCAGAGCAACTAGATTGCTAGTGTGCTAGGGTTTGCTCATCTCTTTTTGAATGATAATATCACAGTGATCTGTGTTGTTCTTTTTCCCTCTCTGTCAAGTAGCATGAAGTAGGTGTTTTTGCTTCAAGAAGCAGTTGAGACTGAAAATCCTGTGCCTTCAGTCACAAGCACTGTAGGAAAATAATCCACTACCAAGTTAAAGCAAGTGGAGATGAAGTTTGAGTCAGGTTGCTCGCAGAGTGAGGCAAAGCTAGCATGTTAAAACTGGGAAACAGAATGGAGTGAAAGCCATTCTCAATAACCAACACGGCCCAATGGAGTATATAGCAATTAGAGGAAAAATTTATCAATGAAAGGATAAGAAAGCTGCTGAGGCAGAAAAAAATTAAGTGAGTTAGAAAGAAGGATTTAGGAAAGGTGGGGTGTGAGAATAAAAAATGCCTAATAATTATTGGATTTATTTTCTGTTGTTAAATTCGAAGTAATTGAGTTACTTGGTGTGGTGTGTGGGGAATGGTAGAAAAAGAAATAACAAATGTTGTCTGATTTCCAATTGGTATCACCTATTTTGACAATTTCCCACAAAGCATCGAACTCCTGATTAGGCAATTACACTGCTGCTAAAAATAGTTCAAGATTTCTTCTGTTTCCTACTAGGTATAAGAGGTAACCATTTTTATTTTCAGAATTGTTTAGAAACACTTGTTTTGGAAATTAGTCTCCACTTCTTGTGATTGGCTCTGGAGGAAAGTTATTTATGAAGCTAACAGTGCTTTGGGAATTGTGTGGGCCCCAGCACAGAGCATGCACATCACCATGGACTTCATGATCTCACAGAAGCTGGCAAGACAATTCTGATGCTTAAAAATATGTTTTAGTATCTTGTTCAGCGTCTTGCTGATGTGGCATCCTGGTTCATTCCCTCAGGTTGCTCTGATTCACTAAGCAAAGAAAATTACAAGGCGAACGGTAGAGCAAAGTAAATAGTTGACTTATATCGTGGTGTTGTCATTGTATACAACAAAGCTGCAGGAGGAATAAATCCTTTATGAAAAGGATAATAATATTTCTAAAGCGCCAGAAGTCTGTAATGCCTGAGAAAATGAATTGGTTACATAGGAAATGACAAAACAGTTGATAGCTGAAGTTCACTCTTTCCTCTGAAATGTCAGGTTTGATGTTTACTGCTATCAACTGTTCTGACTTTCTTTTGTGATTAAAAGATGGGAGTCTGAAATTTTTAAGTAAACACAGGCTTGCTGATTTTAACATTTCATAATAAAAGTACCAAGAAGAAGTTCATCTTTAAGCTGAGATGTAAACTGACAAATTGAACCACAATATTGTCAAAATTGGTTTTGGGAATCTTTGATCTTGATCTGGATTAATGGTTTTAAAATGTGGCATCTTCCAGTCAAACCTGACAGGGAAATCTTTTTATGCACCTGTGGCTTACTTAACAAATAAGAATATTTTCAGTGAAATATGCTATTTCTGATTCATATTCTCAATAGAATTGGAATGAGAATGTAACTGAGAATGGCCCTTCTTGTCCCCCTCTCCATATCCATACCTGCTTAGGCCACTGCTCTGGGCTGAAGGTCCCAGGTCTGCTCTGTCTTTGAGTCAAGTTACTAGAAGACTGAGGAAGGAACTTTTTTGTCAACCCCAATTGTGTCAAAATATTCTATAATCTTACTCAAAGACAAGCTGAAAGACTGTAGTCTAGTGATTAAGACCTTGTCTGGCATATGGGAAGAACACGAATTCAACTCCAGAACTGGTATATATGCTGTATCTTCATGGAAAAGTAGTTGCTAATCTGCTTGTTATCCACAGATGGTTCTGTCTGTTCCTCTTTCTGTTTGTAAAAACATTTCAAAAGGTCCTGGAGCTGATCAAAGACTGAAGAAATCGAGTGAAAGGGACCCCGAATTTTTGGCAAAATGCGTTCTGTTATCACAGTTAGCCCTTCTGGCAATGCTGGATTTCCTGGTTTAGAACCATGCTGGACTTGGTGTTCCCATCACTGCTGATAAATGCATTGTTCCTGAGGCCCAACAAATTTCAATTTCTCATTATTACATTCTCTGCTGAGTTTTCAGAAATGATTTAGATATACATACAAATTCTTTTAAGTTATTCATCTATGTACTTGCATTCCACTGTAAATTTTCTACACCAACTTGTACTGTGAAGCTGTGAAGGTATTTGTTTACCTGTGAGTTAAGAATAATTCTTTTATCTCTGCTGCTAAATTGCTGTGAGTGAGAACTTTGATAATGTACGGATTTAAATAAAATGGGGTAAGGTGTCAAAATGTTACAATGATGCTGAACAAGTTAGCATGATTTCATCTCTTTTGCAGCTGCACTGCCACAGAGGTCGGTTCAGTGCTGCTGCCCAGGAGCTCTCTGGGATTGGGGGCTGTAGTTGAGCTGCCAGACTAATCTATGCTTTCAGGGCAAATCTCTGTCTGGTTTTCTGAAACTGGACCTTTAGCAGTGCTAAAACTCCTACAAGTCAGTTGCAGGCAGTGTCTCCTGCCTCCAAGACACACCTAAGTGGAGCTTAATGTTGAGTTTCACCATAGATTCAATCTGTCCTGGAGAATCATTTTTGTCCCCCGAACAGTGGAGGGCCAGTGGGTTCTTCTGTGAGACGTAGAGTGTTTTGCCACTTGGTATACAGCAAGTGTGATGGTAAAACCTGGGGGGAGGGTATTAAGATAAGGAGAGAAAAAGCTCCAAGTATCTCTTGACAGATGGTGCTTGAAAATGAGTATCTCTTTGGCACCACAAATGCTCCCTGAGGGGTTCTTCATTCTCCAATTCTTTCCTTTTCTTTTTTCCCTTCGCTTGCTCCCTGACACTTCCCTTCATTTGCTGTAATTTAAATGAAAGCGCAGAAAAGGCATATTTGGTTTTAATATGTAAAGAGCTACTCCTGGGTTTGAAGCAGCCGTTTAACATGCAGGTTGAGTGAAAAGAGAAATGGAGGCTGGGGCTGCTGGCTGTCAGTTCCTGCCACAGCAGTCGCTGCCATTGCTTGGCTGCTATCAAAGATTCATCAGGGGGGAAGTCACTGCTTTGCAGACAAAAATAACAGATGGTCGTTCGTGTTTGCCTTACTCCGGGGGCCTTGCCACAATACGCGAGGTCCAAGAGAATTTGAATTACTGGGGGTAGTTGCTTTCTCTGTGTGTGTTCATGCATATTTGAACAGATTTTTTGTTTTTGGATTTTATAAACTTGCTAATGAATTTAATGATGAACCTATAGATTTCCTGAGATGCTTACACGATGTGTTGGTTTTGAAGTGAGTTTTAATTAAATTTTCCAGCACTCATCCACAATTTAGCACTGTTCTGTTGCAAAACAAGCTTCTTGCCACAGGTGGCAGGGCATGGATGTGACTCAGAAAAAAGCTCTCCCTGCTGCCAACCCAAATAAACATGGTTCATTTTGGAAAAATACTGATCACATTTTTGTCTCCAGCAAACTAAATACTGTATAGACAAAATAAATGTCTGTTTCAGTAGAAGCTAAGTAGAGCAGAAAAGGATAATTAAGTTTTGAAATATCTTTTTATCTTTAAAGTTAAACTTAGATAATTTCTTTTCCTTGAAACTAACTGGCTTTATCTTTACAGAGAAGTTCTGTTACTTAAAACTTAACATTAAATTCCTCAAAAAAGTACTTCAAATACTGTGTATGACCAAGGAATGTGATCTTTAGCCTTTTAAAGTTTTAAAAATATTGCTTCCAATTAAGTGTCTCATTTGGTCTTCAGACTTCTTATGTATAAGAACCAATAATTGTTAGAGTATGTATGTGAGTGTGCAGTCAGTGTGTTTATATTGATCAAATACAAATTTTCCAAATTGCAGAAGCTCTGGTGATAAGTCAAGCACAGATCTAGTGCCAGTTTATTGCTTGGTTCCAGAAGGATTCCATCTGAGACTCGGAAATCATCCACAGATGTATTTGGTCAGCTTGTGTGCACCATGCTGGCAGTACGTGTGTGGTACCCACACACGGGTGGGTGTGATGGTCATGTGTAGGACACATCTCATACCGAGGTGCTGTGTGCCAAGGCAGCAGTTCCTCTCAATTTAATGTCTAAAGAACACTGGGCAATGGTTGGTAATCACAGAATGTGCTGAGTTGGAAGGGACCCACAAAAATTGAGTTCAACTTGCAGCCCTGCAAATGACCGTGCCCAAGACTCACATCTTGTGCCTGGGAGTGTTGTCCAAACACTCCTTGAGTTCTGTCAGGCTTGGTTTAAAACCCTATACTAAAAACTTGAATTTGTTGTTACCAAAGAGCAGCAAAAAGGCTCTGTAGCCTGTTTGGATTCTGTGGGTCCTGCCTCTGTTTGTCTGTTTTTACAAACAGTCACCTGGGTCTGGGAATCATTCAGAGAAAGTTGTGTGAGCGAGTCCAATATACAGCATACTGCAGGCTTTCAGTAAGCTGATTTCTTCTCTTAAATGGCCTGTGTGGCCTCAACTGGCCACCCCACTTGCTTCCTTCACAGCAGTAGAGGCGATAGATGCATAGATAACTGGGTGGTGCTTGGCATGCTTGATTTTAGGAGTGAATTTCCTGTTAATGTAGTGACTATTCAAGCATGACTGAAAATGTATGTAAATTGGCTTAGATTCTTTAGTATGGCTGGCTGATTCTCAAGTGAATTTTGCTAGATGAACTGTGTAATCAAGTTGAACTATAAAGCTATGAGATGTGTACTCTGTGTATAGATGTTTGGTAAATGAAAGTTATTACTGTAATTTTGAACTCAGTAGACCTCTTAATGTCAGAAGGCAAAAAAAAGCTGGTTCTGTGGTGGTTGTTGTGGTGATGGCCAAGATAATCTATCAACAAAGGTCTTTGGGTTTTAATTTTAATTATGTGGAAGCATGGCCAGCTGGTAAAATGTTTGCTTTGCTAATAAAGCTTTTTGAACTCTATGGACACACAAATTAGAAGACAACACAAAATAGCAAAGTTGAAGGCTTGTTTGCCCAGTGATGACATTACAGGTCTTCATAACATTGCTGATATGCTTAGACTTGTCTCAGTAATCCTGTTCTAAATGCTGCTTCTGGCTCACACACAGTGATGGCCAAATGGAAAAATGTGATTAATAGTCGGACTGATGCTTTGTAGCAGTTAAAAAGTTTGATATTTCAACAAGTGTTTTCTGGCAAAATACTAGTTTTGGTTTTTACATGACTACTTAGAAACTTTCCGAAAACTTCCGAAACCAAGAAACTCTTATGTTGAAGAAAAAAAAAACTAATGTAGTGAATCGCAGACAAATTCAAGTACCCTTGAATGTCAGTACTCATTTGATCAAAATATGAAGACATTAAAGCACTCCACAGCAGACAAGAAGATGGGTACAGTTTAGAATTCAGAGACTGCATTTCATGTCTCCCTTCAGATAAGGCAAACTTGTCTGTTTTGTGTGTGTGTGTAAACTTTTCAAGGAAATGCCCAAGTTTTAGATTTTTTTTTTCCCCATAGAGTAGTGATTTTTTTTTTTTTTTTGATTCCTCTCCAATTGGAAGATATACTAAATCCATCTGCACATAGATGATTCTTCATGCATTTCGTTATCTTTTTCTGAGTAGTGTTGGTTGCCTTAGTATTTGAATGCTTGTAGAGTATTTTGTGACTCTGAGATGAGGGGATTTTAAGTGTAGTTTGGTGTAACTTGGCTACTTATGTTGTGGATGGAGATTAATGCTTCAAGAGATACTTCAAGAATCTACAGCCATGACTGGTTTACTATTTAAATTTTTTATCTTATGTAGAAAACAACCCCAAAACCCAAAAAAAAAGTCCACCCAATTCCCCCCCACCCCAAGGGAGCAACAACAACAAAAATGTTGATCTGTTCACAGAACTCAAAATAGGTAAAGCAAGTGTTTGGGAGTAGGAAAACCCTTTATTGTTCATGCATTTTTGTCTGCCAGCTCTACAATTTCTGTCTTTTGAGGACCTTATAGGAGGTGTTTGTGTGTTGGTGGTAGACTGCTCTGGGTTCAAGTACCAATGAACAGAGTTAATTGATGTGTTATTTCAGGATAGTATTTGACACAGCGTAGTTTGAGAAGTTAAATTTATTATGTTTATGACCTGAATGTGCAGTGGTGAAAGGATCTGGCACAAATAGCTGAAGGCTTTAAGTTCCTCTCTCTAGACCACCAGATGATTTCCAGTATGCTAACAAGGATGGGTGGATTAGCAGGTGGTTCATGCAGGAAAGCTAATGAGATTCATTGGCAACTGGGGATATGAAACAGTAGGGGAGGAGTTAGGAGAGGTTGGGATCTCGAAGAGAGTGATGGTGGTGTTTCTGGCTTAATAAGACTGCCTGATCCATGCTACAACTGCCTCTTTTGTTCTATAATAATATAAACTTTTTTATATCTATAGTTCATCAGTATACCACTGCTGACAAACACTGAAGTTCTTTCTCCTTGCTTGTGAGCGTTGGTGTCTATGAATTAATTGCTTGGTCATCTCTGGACTGCAGTTCTTACTGTTTAAATGCAGTTTTGTATAATAGTATTGCCTGTGCTTGTCTTATGTACTCTGTCAGCAGCTGAGAGAGTACTGAGATGTGCCCTAAACAGCCAGTGACTCACCTTAGTGTGCAGGGCTGAAATGGTGCAAGCTTCACTTCCAAAGTTTATCTGTTCTAGCTGGGCTGTCAGGGTGAATTAAACAGAATAATTTGGCCAGTGCTGCCAGGTTGATTGTGATGGTACCAGAGTTGGTCAAAGGCACTGAATGCAACAGCTCTGCCAAATCCTTAACTGTTCAGGATCTGCTCAACCTCTGCTTCTAGAAAGGCAAGTTTTAAACCCTCTTACTTTTCATAAGTTATTTTCTAGAGTCAAATGTAATAGATTTTGTTCTCTTCCCCACCCGTGTAACAGTTTTTAAAAGCATTGTGTAGATGTAAAAGGTTTACTTGGAGACAGTATGAAAATTTAAGTCATAACAGGGTCATAAGATGTGGTGGTCTATCAAGCTGACTTAGAAACAGAAATATTTGACATGGATAAAGCTGTACTTCTGTCTGGTTTCTAGAATGTCTGGTGTATTTGCATTTGTTTAGATTACAAGACATTGTCTTGAAAATTCTTGGAATCATCTGGTATGTAAGAGAGTACATTTTGAAACAGACAATGGTAATAAAGAGGCACGGTTTCTCTTCTAATGCAGGCATTAATACTGTTCTTAGCCTCAATCTGCCATGTTGGGACAAAGAACTCATGGGTTGAAAAAAAGACCGTTTAACAGGGGAAAGTTACACGCACAAGTAAAGCAAAACAAGGAATTCATTCTCCACTTCCCCTGGGTAGGTAGATGTTCAGCCATCTCCAGCAGAGCAGGACCCCAGGAGATTTAAGTTGCTAAGACAAGTGCTAGCATTCCATGTGTCTGCTCCTTGATCCTTCTTCCATCCACTTTATATATAGAGCAGGATGTCACATGCTCTGAAATATCCCTGTGGTCAGTTGGAGTCAGCTGTCGCTGCTGTGTTTCCTCCCAGCCTCCCATGCACCCCCAGTCTCCTCACCAGTGTGTCAGTAGGAAAAGGGAAAAGGCCTTGGCTCTGTGCAAGCCCTGCTGAGCAGTAACAAGAACATCTCTATATTATTAACCCTGTGCTCTGCAGAAATCCAAAATACAGCCCCACACCAGACACTGAAGAAAATTAACACTACCCCAGCTGAAACCAGCAAAGAAGTCTTCTAGGAAAAATAACCAAATTGGGCTATGGTTCCTCAGACCCAGGTCTAGGAATCTGAAGCCTTATAGAACTTCATAGTTACTGTTGAGCTACATAAGGTCCTTGGGTTACTCTGAAGACTTGCTGGATTTCTAGGGTGTTCTGGAATGGGCAGAGTTGTCTAGGATTGGATTTAATACAGCTAGATGCTTCTGGGCTGGAGTTTGTTGGGTGGGTCAGATTGCTGAGGTAACCCAAAAGCATGGGAGTTAGCAGTGTGAGGGAAATAAAGATGATGTCTGTGACCCATCTGGTTCAAGGGACTGCTACCTCTGTGCTGCATGGCCTGAATATAGAAACTGTGTAGACAGATAAGGTTGATGATAATGAAAAGTGGCAGTTCCACATCTCTAGTGCCAAGTGCATTACTGAATAATTCAGTCCCTTGTACTGTACATTTCACTTCATTTCCCTTGTATAAAGGGATTTATTATTTGGCACAATAATTCTACTGCTGTCCTTGTCACAGCTTGGCCACAGGAATGCAGTAAGGTGTGCTTGGAAGCAGGAAAGAGATTTACAGGAGATCAAAGCTACTCTATGCTCATCTATTGTAGACTTTATGGTAGCTCCTTGGAGCTAGTCTAGTTTATAGCTGAGATGGGAAAAAGTGAGAATGTTTTTTCAAACCAACACCTCACACAGCAATACTTCTTAATGCATATTACTGAGATCGTGAATTCTTGTAAGGAGAAGTTCTTTTGAGTGTGAAAAATTCTCTCCCCAGGAGTTTTTCTTGATATTGCATATTGCCATGAGCTCAAATTTCCACCTACCCAACTCTTTCTGCAGTCTTCAGATTTTGCAGTGAATATGGGCCAGTTGGTATGAGAACCCAGGTGTCTGAATGCAAAATGATCCAACAGCTCTTTTGAAGCACAGTTGACAGTTTAAACTTAGTGAATTCCAACTTTGGAAAAAGTACAGTAGATCCCACAGCTGAAAACTTCATCAGGCAGGAACTTTTAAGACCTATCAGGTGCTTCTTCCAAGTGCTGAACACCTATTAGAAATACACTGTTGTTTTTATCTTTGATGCAACTTACAGAAATCCTTTTGTATCAGAGAAGAAAACAGTGCTTGTGTTAAAGTTCATGCCTTTAGTTCTTTTGCATTTGCCATGGACTAAAGCACAGCAGATCATGGGACCTCATCCTGTACTTCACAGAGGGCTTTTGCAAGGATCAAGTGCATTTAACTGTATTATAAAGATACAGATTATTGCTTTAGGTGGTGCATTGCTGTTTTGCACAGGAAGCTCAAATGATAGTTAAAAGTGATGGAAGGAGACTCAGGGAAGCAGCTCAAGGTGCTTGTGACCATTGAACTGAGATAATATTGTCTTGCAGTTATTCTTAGGTTTTACCAAAAGTTAATCAAGTTATGGTAATATTTTGATACTTTAGCACTTATAGGGAAGCAGTGTTCTTTCTTTGCTATTCTCTTTGTCAATAGTGATAGGCTGTTACAGGCCTTGTGCACTGCTAATGGTAGCGTTTTATGTATAACTATATAGGTTTTTACAATTACTTTGAATTAACACCATAAGTGCTCAAATTTCCCTCAATTTCTTTTCTATTCCTGCTTTTTCAGCTGGCTCCATACATCCAACTTAGAGGTTGTATCTCTCTGACTTTGTTCAGTAAACAAGTGAGGAGATTAATTTGAGTTATCCAGGGTGGCATTCAGCCATCTGTTCAACAGGATCCCAGGCTTGCAGAGTTGCTCTTTGATTATACCAGTGGTTTGTTTTTCAGGAGATTTTTTTTTGATAATAGGGAGCATTTTACAGTAGGCAGTCTCATGTCTTTCCATACTGTTACAGAACGGGGAGGGAAGTATAAGGCAACAAGTATAAGGGAGTCAAGGCAGCATATGAAATGTCTCTAAGAACTTAAGAGCTACAGAAGCATGAGGGAAAGTGACCAGGATTTCCTCAGAGGTAGATGGAAAATGGCTGAGGATTGGGGAGGATGGTTATAGGGCTTAGCTATAACCTTCAGCTGAACTCTCTACGGCCAGGATCAGAGTAGTGCCTCTTATGTGGGAAAGAACTTTAAATCTTAATGTATTCAATTGTTGCTGGGGAGAGCAGAGGTAACCTGCTAGTTTTGAGTGAGTGAGCTCAGTCAGGTGTTGGAAGCAACTGAGGCACAGAGCATCAGAACTGCTGAGACCGATGTTGTTTCTGCTACTAAACTGAACTAGAGCTTCTTATTGTATTGTGTTATTATAAATGCAAGTTCATGTTTCCCCACTCTAAGACATTGGGTAGTTTACGCTAATCCTCAAGCACGTGATTCATTAAGCTACATGAGGGACAAGCGGCATGATGACCAGTCAAGAAGAAAGGAAAGCGTTCTGGAGCAGTTGACATGATGTGGTGACCCATGTCAGTTCAAATAACTTTTTTTTTTATGCTGCTGACAAGGTCAGACATTGAGTGTGAGCTAACCTATGGTTACTGAATTGGGAGCTCTTACATTTCCAGCAGTGATTCTGTGGTCTTGGCAATGGGTTAGTGACTTGGTATGAGCCCCAATGTGCTGCAGTGCAAGATGTCCAATCTGAACCTTGAACAGGTGATTAGGGGAGAACATCAGTTAGGGATGACCCTGTATCTTTGTGCACAGTTTGCCAGTACTGGAATGTTTTGTGCTTAATCCAAATTCGCAATAGGATACTAGGGGGAACAAGGAGAAAATAAGAACCATGACTTAGTTCAAGTCTGTTCTTCATTTATTGATTTAAGGCTATGTTTAGGTGGTCAGAAGGATCAAGCAGTACCTTGGTGGCTATGTTATGGTACTTTGACTTGAAGGAAATTCTGAAAAAATACCTATTTCATTGAAATAAGCACTGACGTCTGAAAGCTGAACCCAGGAAAATTCAAATTAAATGGGAAATTTTTGCTAGGTGAAGTTGATTAACTGTTGGATCAAAGTGTCAAGAGAATTGTGGAGTCTGTTTGCCTTCATTCCCTCAGGTAGAGACGAGAAAGTATAATTTGATCAAACAAGTTTCTGGCTTAAACACACAGGCAATTGGTTAGCGTTTTAAGTGCTATCTCAAGCAGGAAATTATATTACTTTGTAATGGCATTCTTTGGTTTTAGTGTGTCTGATCAGCTGGTGGAAAAAAGAACAGAACATTTTTCTCTGTCACTGGGAAATTAAAATTCATTAGAATTTGATCTGGAGAGTAAAATAATTTTTGTAGCTTTTCATTTAGCATTTCTTGCTGAAGAAAAGCAGAATTTCTGTATTTGTGCAAAGACAGTCCTATTTCATGAAAAGTTAATGTCCGAGTGTCTTGTGTGTGCATGCATACTCTTTATTGTATTTTGAAAATGCATTTCAAGAAGAGATGTTTTAGCAGTGGGTTGTTGCATATCTGATAGCTTAAGATCAGGAAGAGATGACTGAAGCTCCTTGGTGAAGGGTGTTTGGGGTTTGTTTACCACCTACCGCTGTTCTTTTGAAACACATCTGTGAGCAGAATATTCTCAAGGGATGTTTATAAAATAAGCCAGGAGCCTGTCAGCCACTCAGCCTTTTCCCTGTGTTCTGGTGAATAAGTTAAATTTCTTCTTTGTTTTCCTATCCCTCTTGTAACATAAAAGATAATCTGAAATCCACAACAATGCAGACAGCTGGGAACCTGGCATCCCAAGTATCCTTTTACGAAGAAAACTGGGCCTTGATAAAATCTGCTCATGCTGGGAAACTCTGTGCTGTGCTGCTGGAGTACTGGGAACCTCTTGCCTGCTTTCACATGCAACTCCTAGATAATATTTGCTTATTGCTAGAGAGTCCTTCCTTAAGTCCTCAGCTTTGTGCAGAATGTTATAAAGTGTTTCATCTTGCTGGCCTTAGAGGTTTTTATTGACTCTGACTTTATTGAAGCACACAATGAGTAAACTGCTTCTGCTTACATGTGATTCCTCCCTTGCTAGTGCTGCTTTCAGTAGCTTTTCTGTTCCTGCTTCAGGAACAGTCCCTGTTTTGAAGATAAACAGTGGAATTCTTCATAGGATATGAAAAACCTGTTTCTTTAAAAAAAAAAATCAAACAATCATCTGATACCTTTTGTGGTGCTAGCTTTGATGGCACCTCCTGGCTGATTGAAATAACACTAAGGGCATTTGAGCTTGAAAATATCAATCTGGAGATCACTTTTCAACTCTGGACTTGTAGGCTTTATGCTGCATTTAATTTGAATTTCATTTTATTAATAAATTTCTGTTTGAAAATTATAAATTCCTCAAAAAGATTCTATTGTGTCTGAACTTCTGAATTGCTCCAGTTTTAAAGTTGGGTTGTCAGTTTTACTGTGACCTTTATTATTGAAAGGTGACACCAAAGGATCTGTTTGCTTCATTCTAAATAAAATGGAAGTAGGTGTAGTTATTTTCATGTACTGTTCTCTTGGGCAAATAATAAATTTAATTTACCCATATTATGTATCAGTAATGTTTTGTAACTTGCTGAGCTTTTTCTGAATCGAGGGTATGAAAAAAGCAAAACAAAAAAGTAACAAGAACCAAACAAAAAACCTGCAATAACAGCTCCCCCCCGAACAAACAAGCAAAAATTCTGAAAACCTTGATCTAGACTAGAAACACTGAAACTTACTAAAGTGCAGTAGGAAGCAGAGGATACACACCCAGAGGAGTGAAATTTCAGCTATTTGATATCTAAGCGAGTACATGGCTATGTTTTATAAAAAAACTACAAAATATGCCCCAACCAAACAAGAAAATGAAATTAAATAAACTCCAAAGCAAACAAAATCCCCAGCACAACAGAACCACCAGCTGGCTCCACACAAGTGTAAATTACATTATATATTGCTCTGCTCTGGTCATTTGTGGTCCATGAGCTGCATGGGACAGCTCCTGTGTCCCGCTCTGGCCTGAGGGCAGTGGTCACTGCAGTCATGTGTCCCACAGAGCTTGTGCTCGGCCTGGGCAGGGCACCCCGTGTGTGCCAGGCTGGGCCATGCCAGGAGCAGAAGGGGCAGAAATGAGCAGTGGAGGGCAGCTGAGGTCCCCCCGAGGCGGGACCAGTGCAGGGTGGGCGAGGGTCCCTCCTCCATACAGCACTAGGGTGGCTGAAGGCCTGAAGCGCATCCAGGGGCCAGGGAGGATGATTAGGGCAGGCTCGGCCTGTGGGTGCTCACAGGGTGCTCGTGCTCTCAGGGCTGCGTGAGCATCCGCTGTCTAAGTGGGGATGTGCTGATGGAAGATGGCTGAGCTGCTCTGAAGAGATGAAATGAGGGGCAAACTGTGGTCTCCCCATGAGCTAGGTGGGCTGGGGCTGCCTGGTGCTGCTCTGTGCTGTGGCAGAGCCTGGCCTCACCTGTGCCCTGCAGACAGGGGTTGGAGTAGCCCATGTGCTTCCCCTGGCTGCTGTGGTGTAAACAGGAACATCAAACAGACAACTTTGGCTGTGCAAGTAAATTTGATCATACTGTTATACTGCTTGTTAATGTGTAATCCTCTGTTAGCATGTCACATGTCTGACTAGAGTTTTCCAGTCATCTGGACAAAGGATGAGAGTGAAGGCAGCATGTGCAAGTCCTTCCTACATGTGTGTTGAAAATGCGTCACTGTTTGGCTCACCTTGTTAGCACAGATATGGTTTAGGAATCAGTTTTCAACCATTACATATATAGAGTTAGCTGTTGTCAGAAAAACAAAGCAAATAGGGATTTTAACAGTGTTGTACAGAGTGTAGTGCTTTTAATTAACTTCTGATCATTTCTGTGAGGGCTATTGCAAAGGTTTGGTGGGATGCTATGTCACATGGCAATCGTTGTGTGAAGCTTCATCCTGCACTTGTCCGTGTAAAAGTATGTTGTATTTAGAGCCATAAGTGCCAGCTAGGTCAATCAACAGTACCAGCACTTATTGAGATGTCACACTTCATGAAGCAGTTAATTATTGCTTTGGTATCACAGTTTTTCACTCCATTTGTGTTGTGATAACACATTAGTGGCCACTCAAATGAAATGTCCAAACTCCCAAGTTTTGCAAGAGTTCTGGGGCAAAAACACAGTAATATGTTCTCTTCATCCCATAACAAAAAAATTATGTAGGATATTAAGCATCTATTTATTAATTTAGCTTCTTGCATGACAGAATGAGATGTGACTGAAGGGTCATTAACAAGTTTATCAGAGACCTTTTACAAGAAACATTGGGTGCGGTAATACTATCAGTGGTCTTAGGCTTCCTTGCATCTTGATTCTAATTTATTCACCCAGGACTTTGGTTTCATGCAACTAAAGAATTTCAGGACTGTACCAAGGTGGTGTACCTAAGCAACATCTTGAGCGTGACTTTCAGGTGTTTTTTTGCAGGTTTGCAAATACGGAAGGTAAATACATAATTTTACAAATGTACACTTGGAAGGAAGCAGTGCATCAGTCCTAGGATTGCTGGATTAGCCAGGCCCTGATGCTACTTTCCAGATATGAACCACTTCACCATACTGTAACATCTGACAGGGTAGAAAACTGTATGATGCAACTTTTACCATTGGAGTGTGGAAAAGATCGTTTCTGGGACCTTAAAGTTTGTACTAGTGGTACTGACTTGGAACAATGGGACTCTACGTTCTGTACATGGACCTGCTTGCAAGTCCTATTTGTGTACAGAAAAGCTGCAAACAGAAATTGTATAGGCAATGTACGGATGGTGATTTGTAAGAAAACTCAAGATGACAGATTTTCCAGGAAAGAATTTAATTGCTAAATTAATTATTAACTTAGTATTAGGAGATTTATGATGTGTGGGATTGAAAGGAAGATTTGGTGTTCTAAGCAAAAGAGTATATGGTACTTTTTCCGTTTGAAGATGCTACCTGAAGTGGTGAATCAAATCACAGTTGCATTGTCTGTTCATCATTCTTTGAGCTAAAAGGTGCTATGTAGTCTAAAAATATTCTAGTGACTCATTTCCATGGATAAATTACTGTTTCAGCATGCAGTGGTTGCCTATTGAGTTGCTGCAGTTTAAGAATACTTTAGATGACAGTAAATATTTAAAGTTACAGCTGGTAGTGAATAATTTGTTTTCTTTTGGTTTGAATTGTTTGTAAAAAGACTTTTGTATGGTTTTATTTGACATATGGTGTAGAAAATGCTCTTTTACTGTATGGGGAAAATTATATACAACCAGCAAAAAAAGTTACAAGAACACTGGCTCTTTCAGGAGTTGATTTTGATGAAGTTTGAAATCTTTTTCTCCTGTGCTTTTTGACCATAGCATATCTAAATTGTTGGCAGTTAAGTATAATGCTTTTCATAAAGTTTAAGACTAATATTTCTTCCTGCAACTCATCCTGAAGGTGCTGTGTACTGGAAAAGGCTAGTCTTCAGTCCTTACTGAATTTTCCTTTTTTTTTTTAGTTAGTGGAATTACTATTACTGTTTGGACAACAGCATCTGCATCTAATAGCAGAATTAGCCTGGCATAACTAGGATGCAGCTGTGAGACAATCCATGACAGCTAAAGCTCCCGGTATTTTAAGGTCTGCAATCCCAAAGCAAGTGCAGTGGCACTCTGGTTCTCAGGGTGTTAACAGAAAGGAATAATGTACCTGCCTGCCCTGAGCTGATGTCTCCAATCTTAATATTGTTGGCTACTGAGCATCATATTCACACATCCTCTCCTCCAATTCCAAAAGGATTTCAATAGTACATTTCTATCACGTTTTTCCCACTGTATTTAATCTGTAATTTCCAGTCACATATCTTTGCCTCTTCACATACAAGGCCATTTAAAGTATGTCTATGTGACTTGAATTTCTGTTACTGAAGAAATATTTTAATCAAAGTACTTGTTGATATTTGTTAATTTTTAGCTGTGGCCAGAGACAGCAGGGGAGGAGGTAAACCTGTCTTTGTAGCAAATTATTAATGTGGTAACTAGTAAATATTCCAAAACATCCTTTTGTCAGGGGGGAAATAACCTGTGTATTTTAAATGGTGCAATTTCATCTTGCCTATGGGCCCTACATCTTGAACTCTCCTGGTCACAGTGAAGTCATGCCATCAGCTCTGAGGTTATTGTTTGCTGGCAGATAATAATGTTCAAACCACACATAGAAAATGGCTTCGTAAATCAGTGAGCAGATTTTCATGCTTGGAATTGTTTCTCCTGCACACAGTAGCATTCCCTGGGGTTCCCTAGAGGAGGGCCTCCTCCATATGTTCTTGCTGGCTGCAGGAGCCATCCTTGCAGTGAAGGAGCTGTGCTCCTGACGGGAGACCCAGATGGAGGGCTAAGGCAGAAGTTGCTGTTGCAGTCAGTGTCAACTCAAATGGAAAGAACTCAGATCAATGACTTTTCTTATTTTGAGATGACTCCAGCAAGTCATTTGTCGTAAACACAAGCTCTAGGAATCGTGAGAGTAAAAAAAATGAAGGATTTTGGAATAACAACAGACATTGGGTGGAACAGAAAGTAGGCAGTGTGCTTATACTAGTCAAAGGGCATGGACCCAAAGGCTGTGGTGTTGCGCTGCTATTTGGATAGCTTCTTTAACTTATGCAAGTGTGACACAGTCTTTAACCTGTTTCTGGTTGGAGAAGTGCTTCTGTTGAGGATAGCGAAGATGGGAGCAGGTTCCAGGAAGTGGGACTAGGAAGCTGAGGTTATTGTCTGTATCACAGGTTCTGAGATAAAGTTGTGTTTCTGCACATCTGAATCAGGGTAACCTCTACCCAACTTAGTATACTAAAAAAAAAACCTTTCTTTTTTTTTCCCCCTGACTTGGCAGCACTCATTAGTCTGCTCATAACATACAGGGCAGTCTGTGCGAATCAATTAAGCAAAACAAGGAAATCTCCTCAGAGGAGGACTCCTCACCTGCTTCCCCTGCTCCAGCGTGAGGTCCCTCCTGTGGGAGAAGTACTTGTTCAGGAACTTCTTGAGTCCTGCCAGCACAAGTCCTGCCAGCAAGCCTGCTCCAATGTGGGCTCCTGTCTCCTCCTACTTTCAGTGGATCAAATATGTAATTATGTCATAGTTTTCAAGCATGTAAGTTAAAAAACAGTAATAGTCTTGCCCTGTGTAAAGGCAAGCTTAAGTCCGAAGATGAGTCTGATTTCTTAGTTTGCTCATTTTATGTGGATAAAACGTTGGCTTTTGGGCTTGAAAGAGCCAGAAAGCTGCTGCCGCTGCCTGTTGTTTATGCCTGTTGATATTGATGCTCTGCAGTTCGTTTGATCTCCCAGCTTAGAAATGGAAACTGGTGCAACTTTGTCAGTTTACTGGAGTCGGGGAAGATCATCTGTAATTGGTGGACTCTGACATAAGTTTAAAATACCCCTTACTCTCCCTGAAAAGAAAGCTTTTCTCTTTGAGAGGGAGCAATTTGTCCAGCAGGCTTGTATAGACTTATCAAAGTAAATATATGTCAAATGTATTTTCTATGGAAAGGTGGTCATGGCAGGTAACATTTTCTGTCTTCGTATACTGTACTGAGGGTGTCTTTAGAGTCAGAAAAACACCACCCCTTATTCACAGATCCATTTAATTCATGGTGGTCCTAAGGTTAGTTGCTTGGCCAGAAGGATTCATATGATAGAACTCTTGATATTAGTGCCTGTCCTCTAGTGTTTGTATGCTTGTTAGTGGAAAGTTTTATAGTTTCAGTTCAAGTTTGTTTGTGATGAAGCTCTTGCCACTTTAAGTGGAGAAAAAAATAGTTTGTTCCTGAAGAGGTCTTCTTTTCATCCTTACCTTATGAGGCGTAAATACTGTTTCTCATGCAGCTGCTGTGTTGGGTGGTTCCTGCTAGAAGACTGGTGAACCCAATGTATTAAATAACAGTAGCAGTAGTGTTGCTGTGACTGCCTTGGAAATGTGTGTTGTTTTCATACCTTCAAACTGATATGGTTATGCATGTGTAGGGGCTGCCTCTCACTAGCTGAAAAGGAAGTTTGTAGTGTATGTGACGATGACAATGAAAATGCTAATTATTTTAAGTTATTTTTACTAATTTCCTTTTATTTCTCCCTCCTGGGTTTTTTTTTTTTACTATATTCAACTCAAAGTTCATTTTTCCTGGATGAAAACAATACAGACTAAAGCCACAAAGGAGTCATCTCTCAGGTGAAAAAATAAAGTTATTTGTTTATAGACTACCAATGCATACATTTAATCCCAAATTGTGAGAGAGAAACCTGGGCAAAACAAGATAAGATGGGATGAGGGAATTTAAAACAATGTCTTCTCCTATACTTGTAGTTCTTCTCCAGTGCTTGCTTGACAATACCTCAGATTGCCGCTGCTTTAATATGTTGTCTACTGGGTGTGTTCAAGGTGTACGTCATGTGAGGATTGTTCTGTGGCACGAACACTTCTGTTGGGATGCTAGGACAATTAAAAAAACTCCACAAGTATGTAGCCTTAGGAATTAATATCTTCATGGATTAACTGTTTATTCTGTTACTTGCAAGTTACATACACGCTTATACATGACAATCTTGATGAAATGGTGTAGTGAGACAACTCAACAGGAAAAAAACCAGGAATGTCTGCTTTACATAATAGAAGTTATTTATTTGATTAGTAATCAGTTTCTGTGTCTGACAAACCTCTTTGTTAAATTCAGGTGCTTCAAGGCTATTAGGCAGGTTTTCACCTGGTGGCAAAGATGGTGAGAAAACATCACTTGCAGTAAGAAATAGTGACACAGGACTGAAAATGTAGTAGCAACTTAGTGATTAAATTGTGTTTGTTCCCACAAGTCCCACTTTACAGCACTATTTCCCTTATTTATTTAATGTGCCACACAATGCCATGGCACAGCTAGAGGCTAAGAGGGGAATGTAGGTAGACTGCATATCTGCAAGAGAAGCAAGAGGCCTGGAACGCTCCATCTGGAAAACAGTATTTGTAATACAAAGACAGGATCCTACATCCTGTGGCCCTGGTGTCCTTGTTATTTGCATCAAGGCACCAGCATGGATCAGTTCACTGCGGCAGCAGTCCGGCTGATGTGACTTGCATTATTATCAGATACCTGATTGCAGTCTCTGGATGGATGGAGGGTGGGACGTGATGAGCATAACAATGTGTGTGGTGCTGCTGCTGTGTGATAGTAATCTGTGATGAGGACAGAAGCTCACTCAGCGCTGCAGAAAAGTTTTATAGGGATACGATGAAACTGTTTTGTGAAAAGCTGATTGTTGCCAGGATTTTGAACTCTGATGTACTGCCAGCTTGTCCAGAAGACGTTTTGACAAACATGTTTAGGCTGTGCAGAAATCAAGGAGGTACATGGCTTCAGTTCTGAAATTGAAAAGGTTTTCTTCTGACAGAGATTTAATTTGTAATTTGAGACAGATTTGTGAGATTCCAAGGCTAAAATAGTCCAAGTGTTGGATTACAACATGATTTTTCATGATTTTTCTTTTCAAAACTTTTTAAAATTCTTGTTAATTTGTAACTATGTCAATAAAATTTTGTGACAACACTTCTGACTTTTTATATGCTGTGTTATATGGTTCAGAAATAGGGTCTTGGATTTCTGTTTATTGATCACAAATATCTGTGGTCTTACTGTTTTCAGTGGAGCAATTCCTGACCCATACTGGTTGCAGACTGTGCAATGGGGTATTCAGAAAAATGTCTTTCTAAACTGAATGTAAGTACCAAAACATATTTTTGAACACTTTTGAGGGGTTAGTAGTTGAAAAATCCTGACATAGGTCTTTGCTTTGATATTCTTTTGGAATTGAAGGCAACTGGATAACTAAAGAAAGCTAACAAAAAGAGAAGAAAATATATCATGGCCTTGATATTTAGAACAAAAGAAGCTTTTTGGATATGTACAGCAGCAGAGCAATGCCTCAAACTCAGATGTACAGAAGTCCTCATTATTGTGGAGTGCTGCACATACTCTATTGGTCTTGGGGAGCCAGTCAGTGAAGGATATTTAAGACTTCTAAACTGGTCCCTCAAACACCTATTTAAATCAGAAATAACTCAGTGAGCAGAGGGAGGACAATCAAAAAAATCTTGTAGTTCAAACCACTTGAAGACTTTCTCTGAGCTGCTAAATTTGCATTGCAAAATCCCTTGTATCTCTTGTATGAGCTGATACAAGAACTTATATTAGATATTCAGGATATGGAACAGTCATCTGGTAGGAAGAAATGAACTTTTTAGTGTTTTGCTTTAATGTCTTAGACTTCTGCAAATTATTAAAGTGCGTCTTTTGTGATATGATCTAAGGCAGTTTGTATTGCTGTTGGAGTACAGCCAAAGTTTGGTGACAAGTTTTCATCC
This sequence comes from Dasyornis broadbenti, assembly GCA_013397935.1. NCBI lineage: Eukaryota > Metazoa > Chordata > Aves > Passeriformes > Dasyornithidae > Dasyornis > Dasyornis broadbenti. The sequence goes on along the minus strand of VZRN01004407.1, from coordinate 4,858,797 downwards.
TCTTTACCTTGCTAAAAATTCTTTTTTTCACATTATGTTTAAGTGCTGTCTGGGCCTGTGTACCCAAGAGCAGTGTCTTACCTGCTAGCCTGAAGATGACAAGGAGAAACAGAATTCCTTCTAAGGAGAATATACAATAAATGGCATGGATCATGAGTCATGAAATTGTCAAAGACATTAACTGTTGAAGATTATGTGTGCTAACAAACAAGGTTTAGTCATAGCCCTTATATCAAGGTAAAAACATTGGAATGGGACGATGCAGTTATTACAGTAGTCATACTGCAAGTGTTCCTTGTTGGGCTTATAATCAATTTTTTACTGTTGTTCTAAGCAAGGCTTTTGTTTTTTTCTGATTCATTTCCCCTCAGGTATTGTCAGTTCTATCATTTACATCACAACTTCATAGTTGCCACTTGATGAACATGACAGTGTTGGGCCTGTGTCACAGCAGAAAAAGGAGAAAGCAGTCATGTAAAGATGTTTCTGTCATGATATCTAAATGACTGGCTTGGTCTGCAGTATAAAGTTTGCAGGTCCATTTGATTGTATGTATTTAACATGGTTTTGGGGTATTTTTCTCTGATGAAACTGGATTTTTCACTTGAGAGGTAGAGCAGAAGTGAGCATATCCATAGGCTTTAGCAAAGAGGTTTCTCTCTAAGGCTCTTAGAATATTTTTGTGGAACTGCATAGGCTGTAGATTTTAGTCTGAACAAAACTTCACTTAATTTTGGAGGCGTTAATTTTTTTGGTCTATTTTCAAGTGCAAGTTCTGTAAGACTATGATTATATTTTTGAACTCCTCTGATTATTGTTTGTACTGTAATTTGAGTAGTCTGTAGAAAACCCAAGTTATATTCCTTCAAACAGGTGAAGAACTAGTACACCTTTTCCACTTGTAAAAGTACACTGTTCTGCAGTGAGCTCCCTGTATCATCCATTCTGTGAACTGTCCTTTGTGAGCGGCTTTCTGATCCTTTGCTGAATTATTTATATCTTTATTTCAGCATCCCCCCTTGCACAAGGCACTGTCAACTCCAGGGCTTGTTGTCACATTCATAGTAACAAAGTGCAGGATAAAACCAAGTGATGCTTTCATAGTAAAATGTGAATTTGGATTCTAGTAAAGGAAAAAGAGAAATGTTATGTGTTAGGGATATGGAGAAGAAAATTACATTCAGATGGAAGAAATTTTTAATTTCTATGTGTTGGACAGAACCCTGTTTTATCTGTAGCAATCATTTAGTTTGTGCAGATAGTGTTTCAGCAGAATGTCTTATTCTAAAGTAGGATGGTAAATTCAGTAAGTAAATTCAGACGCTCTTCCTAGTGTTTGCTCTCTCCTTTTTGAGTTTTTACATAGTAAATTATTTGTGCTGGCTCTCAATGTTTCTGTCCAGGATGTTGAGGCAGCATTTAAAAACAAGTCAATAAATGCCTTCAAATGAGATGAAAGTACATCTAGGTCTAGTGAAATTTTCAAAATAGCTGGTACCAAGCATAGGCACAGACTTAACCTTAGATCTAAATTAAACTGGTACTCAGGGGCTAAGAAAGAAAGTTTAAGTCACTATAATTCAACAGTACAGAAAACTAAATTACATTAAAGCATCTGAGACTGTCTTTGTTTTTATTAATCTATAAGAATAACAAACCAGCCTCACCAAGTTAAAAATGAATTCCTAGTTAAGTACAGTGGCAATACAAACACATTAGATCTTGTTCATCTGGTAACAGATGTGTTAGAAGGGAATTAGGAGAAATAACTTGAGGTATGCAAAACTCTTGTAACAGTGAGAAATGACAGGACTTTTCCATAGCTTAGTAGAAGGAGGGCTTAGTAACCTCTTGCTGTAACACACTACACAGCAGGAAAAGCTGGCATGCCGAACCTGCAGGAAACACATAGGTGGTTGGTAGCAAGGCACTGGAAGTCCATGAGGTTCAGAGCATGAAGCAGACATAAATTTTTAACGTTAGAATATAAATAGAGCAGATGGCAAAGGCATGTTAAAGTCAATTTAACTTTGAGTAAGTATATAAATCAAAACAGCACATCTTGGTAAAAGAGAATCCTTTCTGATGTATGTTAGGCAGGGATAACTTCAGAAAATCATAGGAAGTGGGGGTTAGTACAAGAGACTTAACTGTCTTTTATCTTTAAAATTTCAGTATCAGTAGATGTATCATGCTGATAGCTGATGAGAAACCAGGTGAAATTGATTGTTGTGCTTTTTCAATGTATGTAAACTTAACACCCTCTGTTCCAAACTTAGATGCCAAGGGAATTTCTATCTCTAGTAAGAGTAAAGATCTTATATTTCAAAAATTCAATACTGTGCTTGGTTGGTGTTAGATACTTTTAAGCATGATACTCTTAATGCTGTAATGTCAGTGTTATTTGCACAGCTTTTTGCTGCATGTAGTTGTACATTACCTTCCTATGTTGAAAAAACATGTTACTAGTTAGTACAGTTAGATAAATTCCTATTTATGATAACAAGTACCTTTCTGTACCTCACTACTGCAACTGCCAGGCAGAAAGCAAGAATTCACCAAGTAACTGAAACATTTTTCAGTTGCAAAGTAATTTTTAATGAGGTACATTTTGTCTGCTAGGAAGAGGAGGGAGGAAGGAAAAATAGCAAGCACAATATACAAAAGGATCTTTGTGCTCTTAATACTGGCTGACACGAGAAGCTTGCAAAACAAAACCAAATCTTTTGCAATGGAAATGAAGTGCATGCACAAAGAAGAGACCAAGGGTGAAATGGAAAGCAAATCAAGCCGGTCATGTAGTTTCATTTGTACCTGCTAAAAATGAATCTTTTTACTTGAGAGTTAGTAACTAGTTGAATGCTTAAAGAATTACAACTAAAATTATATGGTCTGCTTGCACTGGGAAAGCAAGGAGTAGAAAAACCGTCTTCTTAGTAGTCCTCTTTTTCAAATCTGGGTATTGGGATGCTCTTTGGAGGGCTAGCTAAGTTGCAGCATGGCAAATAAATACCAGTAGAACTGGCTCCTTACAGGGGTTAGAACAGATTTCTATCTTCTGTCACACTGCATATACTCTTTAAACAGCTGTAGTTTTGCTAATCTGTGGATAGTTGTCCAGTGTCTTTATAGTGTTCCTAACATAGCAGTGAACAAGAATTGTTCACTGGTTTGCTGCTTCACTGTTTCTTTGGTTGTGGGATGGAGATGAGACTTTGTGTTTTGTTCAAAAAAACGGTTTCAAATCTCTGCAAAAAGAGGCTGTGCAAATTCTCGGTTTGTATCACTTGCTTTTAGACATCGTGCTAGAGAGAGAGATTACTCCTGAGTGTAGCCCTGTATTTTCCCTTGAATTGGGCAGTTCTTTTTACAGCAGTTACCTAATTTTTGGGAAAGCATTCTGTCTTTGTGTGCATATGTAGCATTCATGCTTGCTTTGGGCTTTTAGGTGATGCTGGCCTTGATAGCAAATTAGTGTGACAGATAGAGGTTGTGGTTTAATGAAGAAATAAAGCTGTTAAATTTGGTGCACCCACTTTCAGAAGGTATTCATTCCTTTTGGACAAAAAAAAAAAAAAAAAACCTGGGTTAACTGAAATGTGGCTTAGATGTGTTTTTTTTTTTCCAAGTGGTAAGTCTTTTATTAACACAAGGTAAGATTTTTGAAGCAACCACAGTAATTCAGTCAAGCAGTATCTACATAATCTGTTTTAGTGGTTTCAGGTCTTTTGTGACCCAGTTTTCTTGCATAAAAATTCTAGCAGTACTGTCAAAGCTCGGTGTTCTTATTTTGGCACAACAGTGCCTTGAAATGGCTCTTGTTAGCTCTACATAGTAATAACATGGCTATTTCTGTGGCATAGCTGGCTTGTTCTGCACTGGCTCTGTTTTGAATGCTCTTTCCCTTTTGGTGTGTTGTGCTTTTGGATGGTCTGGCTGCAGCTGCTGGCCTTTCCTTGAATTCTGCATTTTAATTCCTCTTTGTCACATAATGACCTCTAATGCATCCAGCACTGGGTTCTTTAGCCAAGCTGAAAAAATGAACAGGTTTTTTGAACAATTTGTCTTGTCTGCTTACCAGAAATGAAGTATGTCATTGCCTTTTCTGTTTCTTGTTTTGCACTTGTGCTTCAGTGGTGCTGTGTTTTTCTGGTGGGAGGTTTGTTTTGGTTTAGTTTTGGGTTTTTTTGTTCTAAAACCTATTCTATTGGGCAGTGTTAGCCATCCTGAGGGAGGGATAAAGTTGGATCGTCTCTCATATTGCCTATATTTGTGATTAATTTTTGCAAATGGATTTGTTCAGGGAACAGCAGCTGGTTCCTGTGTCTTAGACATTAGTGTTTGACTGCTGAGCTCAGATGCACTGAATAGAAATATTAAAGCTTTCTGCAGCTGGCTTTGAACTGGGAGTTTAACTTTGCAGATGAGAGTTTAGTAGAAATCCCAGACGGTAAGGTTTGTTTCTAAAGAATACATGAGATCAATAAGAACAATCAAATAATGAACTTAAAACATTTCCTTCAATATATCAGTGTATTAAACTAGCATATTCCATAATATGAATTACTACTCAAAATACAATTTTTTTTCTCTAAAGGACTTCCATTACTGTGTTCTATGTCCAGACTGCTTTTCACAGTATTGCTATATGGCCTTTAAAGGCCCACTTGTTGACCACGCTCTTAAACCCCATGCCTTATATTGTAACTGAGGTTTCTTGGGCTGCAAGTAGATACTCAAGAAATACTTTTTGTGTCACCTTGCAACAGGATATCTAGGTTTGATTCTCCCTTGTAGCTGGTCAGATAAGAGAAATGGTTGTAGTACCCTCCTTTGAAAAGCCTTAGATCATTGGAATTAGTTTTGGAGAGTGAGCTAATATGGCACTGAAAGCTCTGAAGGTTTCTGATTTAAAATTTGATGCCATCAGCTGTGTCTGTCTAATTCTACTCTGCCATACTTAGTCTTTTTTTTTTTTTATTACAAACAGCAGATTGCTTGGACAGGAGCATTTCATGGCAAGTAGAGGTGATGTCTCCAGGAGATATGAGCAAAACAAGTACGGGGGATGTCAAATTGTGAATGCATGAAAATAAATAGCGAACACAGTGGGAGAAAATCTTAAAGTTATTAAAGATAACTTTAATATCATATGGTGCAATAACTTGGAAAAGGAATAATTTAAGGTTTTATTAAGAAGTATTGCTTAAATTGTGTCAACACATTCCAAGAAACTGTCACCAGATCTTTCCAATGAACATCTAGCTGAGGTTTTCCTGAGCTGAATAGAGATGATTTTTAGTGTTTTTCTTTTCAAAGAGACATGTTTTCATGGTGGATAGAGTTTTTTCTGATGCTATGGCACCTTGCAGTAGATGGTAGATTTGCCTTGAAGCACAAGTAAATAACCCTAAATAGAGGACACAGAGCATTAAATTGTTGAGTGTCAGTACAGTGCCTTCACCACAAGAACACAGAAGTTCATCTTGCATGTTGTAGATAAAACAGCGAAACAACAAGCTGGGCTTTTTAGGACACGTGCACACCAGACTGAGCTGAAAATAAAGAATACTTCAGAGTTGTTTTATTGTTTATCTTGGAGAACAAACAATTTACTGCATAGGAGAATGAACTTCAGATAAGAACCCTGACAATGATATAGTATGATATAATGTATTACCGCTTTATTTTATAGCATCTTTGGTGAAAATGATATGTCAAAGTCTTTGTGTGGTTAGATAGTAGAGGTATAAAGTTAAATGGTAGCAAGGAGAGAGAAATTAAGACTTTTAAGGAAAGAGGGGCCAATCCATTTGCAGATAGTGTTTAGAAGATAGATGGTATATCAGTATGGCAGAGGCTTTTTTTTTTTGAAAGAAACTTTTTTCTAGATTTGGCAGGTAGAGTGGGAAAGCATCTATTTAAAGAATGGCAGGCAGAGAAGTGCATGTGTAAACAGACTGCTGAAGTTTGCTCTTGCTTTCCTGTACTCACTTGGTAGTGTACAAGCTGACTTTGACAGTTATTTACATAAGTGTCTTCACTTAGACCTAATTTCATTGGGTTATATTTGTGCTTATTGTAGTTAAATTATTCCTGACTTGTGATCAAGTAAAAGTAGACTGTTTTATTCATGTGCCTCACTCTTCTTGGTGAGTTTTAGCTTTTGCTTCCCTTCCTCAGCTTTTTGGTAAACGTCCCTACAAGGCTGTCATGGGAAAAACAATCTTGACTTGGAATTTTTTTTTTTTAACTCAAATTGTTGCTGGTTAACATGATCTGCACTTTACACCTGATACAGACTATTTTATTCCTGACCTGGAGACATTTTTCAGAAGCTTGTACTCAGCATGACATTGCACTGCTTATTGGAGAGCTCTTCAAAACTGAAGCTGGATCGAGCTGTGGAATCTGACTTGGAAAAAAATGACAACATGTTAGACAAGAATTTATTTGCTGTTTCTTGTCTCTTTAATTTGATCTTAACTGAGTTGAGTATAGACAACAAAGGCCACAGTGAACATGGTAACAGCCTTTCAAGCTGTGCAAGTGTGTGAAGTAAATGTCATTTGCGTATGGTCAAGATGTGCACATTGCCTTCTGTGGTGTGGTCAGCTGATGTGTGGCTGCAACTGCCCAGATGTCTGCTGCTCACTTAGGTCATGTTGGGGTACCCTCAGGATTATATGTCCATTTCCCTGTTTTGTACTGGGTAGGAGCTTTCCTGGAGTGCTTCTGTTCATAAGCTCCTGCATGGAAGCCTCTTGTCCCAGAATGTCTTCTTTCACCCAGTGCGCAAGAGGCCAATCCCCACACAGTTGAGGTATTTGAACAGAGATTAGCAAACTTTTGCTTATGAGGTACCGGTACCGTTGTAAAGCTGCTTGCATGAGCTGCAACTTTGCGTTAATACAAGTCTTTGGAATGGATGCTTACTCAAAAAGAAATGTCAAGAAAAGTTTTTCTTCTCTGTATCTTAATGTCCCAGCTGCTCACTTCTTCAGGGTTTTATGAGAATGTCAGGACTCTGCGTTTCAACACCATAAGGAATTCTCATGTGCTTTAGTGGTAGGAAGAGTGAAGCCCAGAGCCAGGATGCATTAAAGAAAATGCTTATTTCTCCTATTTTAAGCAGCGGAAGTATGACATTGTGCTATTTCAAAGCTGTAAACCACTGTTTAATATCCATGAACACACATTATTTAATGTACAGCTGTTCATTGCTCACTGAAGGCTCAACGTGGATATTTTGGTGTCAAAAGTTGTTAATGTACAAATTCAGTTCCTAAAATAAGATTAGTGTGTTACTGCTGTTTCCCAGTGTTCTAATGTCTTAATAATGCAAAGGGTATAGCTAATAACAATGTTTATTCATTTTCCTATGTATTCTCAATTCAATTCCTACTGAACTATCGGAAAATTTACTACAATGTCAGCCTTGACATAAAAACTTACTCAACAGGTTGTATTTGAATATGAGTATCCCATTGACTCAAATTCTGTAATACTAATGTTGCTCCTTCAAAATGAATCCCAGGAGCCAAGCTAGCAAAGGATACCTGGGAGAGATTCAGCCAGGGTTAAGTCTGGCTGATCTAACCACGTCTGTCGTCTTTGACTGACATCCTAGTTCCACAGCCCTTGAGAGATACTGACAAGAGGGTGAACATGTTTTGTGGAGGTGATTAAATCAAACCTTTTGACAGTCTTGACAAACTAATAATGTGAGAATAAAAGGTCTTTTTCCTTTTGCTTTTTATCTTGGTTTATAGTAAGGTTCTCTAGATTTGAAAACCAGAATGCAGTTTAAAAATTAAATGATTATTAAAATATTTTTCTCCTGCAGTTTCTTTCCAAGACTAACTCAGGGTAGAGCTGAGAGTAATCTGTAATGACAAAAGCATAGAAATGACACCAGGGTCTTTTTATAACTAAAGAATATCTACCCAGTGTTTAAAACTTCAGTGTTCTTAGGTTCTTTATAGGAAATCAGCTGTTAATCTAATCATTAGCATTCTAGTGATGGCTGGGGAGAGGGGGAACCAAGTCACTGAGAAACCATTAACAAAAGAGGACAATAGTAGACTGCTGTGTATATTCTGTTGAGTATTTTTGGATTTGAATAACAACAAGACAGGGAAGTTTTGAGTGTTTTACCAAAATATGAGTGAATATTTGAAGGGATATGACTTTTTTCGGTAGTGCCTGATAAATATAGTTTGATTATGTGGTTCCTTTTATACCCTTTATATATTAGTATCATTTGTATCATGCAGTCTGGATCATGTAGAAAACTTTTAGGTGGTCTGTGACCATTGCAGTAGCTCTGCTGATGCTGAGATCAGTGTGAGAAGTGAATGTGTAAGCTGCTGGCACATGAACTATTGTGTTTTTTAGATCCATCTCCAAGCTTCGGTGTGGTAGTAGAATTATCTTACCTCATGTACACTGCTTTATGGACTCTGCAGTTGTAGCAATAAGGCTAGTACAGCCTCCGGAAGTTTTTCTACAAATGTCAGGGATTGAGCATGTGTGGTTCCATGTGGACTACAGTAAAGGATGCTTTTTTTAGTGAACACAGGGGAGTTCACTATTGTTAATTTAAATAATAATTAACTAATTAATATTGAAGGAACCCTTAAGACTTCTAAACACTTAACACTTCAGAGCTAAACATCAAGAGAAGATTAAAACGTGTTCTTTGTCATCCATGCACTTCCAAACAGTTAATTTGAAGATTTTCAAAGGTTGTGGAAACAGAAGAAATCTTGATGTTCTGTTAGTCCTTTGCTCTAAGAGATGAAATACTCTTAATTTCAGAAAATGTACTTCTGTTAGCCAGGTTCTCATAAGAATGATGGAAGTTCATCCCAAATTGTTGGGACTTCGTATAAGAAATATTAAATAAGGCTATCCTAGCATAGTATATAAGCATAGGCTTCTTCAAGTGTCATACTAATAAGGTTATGTTGAGGTTGTCTGAAATGACTGAGGTCTAACTCAACAACTGTATTTGTTTGATGGCACCTGTGCTCTGGAGAACAGTCTAAATAATGAGCATATTGGTGGTATCCTTGTACAGGGTTTATCATTCTGTTGAAAAACTGTTCCTGGGGCTGGTTTAATGTGTTGTTAAATAATTTCAGATATCAAAGTAGGATCTATATCAGAAAGTAATGGCTAAGCAATCTCATTCCAGACCCATCTAAACAGTGTTCAAAATGCTGAACTGTTTGAAATAGCAGAGAATGATGATTGAAAAACAGCCTCAACTTCATGTGTTGTAGTGAAGTGCTGAAATACAGCATTCTTAAGTGACAGTGAGAATGGTTTGTATGTCTTTGTACATTTGTTTAGCACTTTTATTCTTACTCCTAAATGTTAAGTAAGCATAGCTATCAGAACTTCTGTCTATGAATTCAGAGCCCCCAAATAAAGGATGCTCAAGGAAAAATTTGAAGGGTGTTATGGTAAAGATAGCTGGATGGGTAGGGAAATTTAACTTAATTATTGTGCATGTTTCTGTGCATCATTTGGAAGGGTCTTTTTCTGGTTTCCTTAAAATGGAAATATATAGCTAGTATAATAATTATCTTTAATACATACTAATTATTTGTAATGCAGAGACTTAACTGTCATGTTTATTGACAGTGCTAAAAGAATAAGGTATGGATACTACAAGCAATGCTTGGTCCGGCTTGATGAACCATTAGGGGATTCCCAGAAACAGTATTTTTATGGAGTTGACTTTACTGGTAACAAATGTGAGAAGCAGATATGTGATCTACGTAGGAAAGCAGCTGTTCCCAGTGTTGGGAAGAATATAAAATCTACCTCCATGTCTTGTGTTAGGGTTACATTCGTTCTCTTTTTCAAGTTATTATTGTCTCCTGGATCTCATGCAGGCAAAAACCCCAAGCTTCTAAAGACTGGAAAGCTACAACATTCCCCAAGGATGTAGAGAGGAAACAAAGAAAAAATGGTTGAAGAGAGCCACTTTAGAGTAGAATGCAGAGGGAGTTTTGTTAGAAGAAAAGAATGGCAAGTTTTGATCACGGGGTGATAAATACAAAGGACACCATCTAAAGTGATCCCATAGGGAAAGACGGGCTTCTGATACGGAGGTACTGACTAGAACAGATTTGTCTATAAGTCAATAGGGCATTGTCAGAGTAGCTTGATTATATGTTATTTCAAACGTGTAATTCACTGTTTCCCTAATAAATTAAGTTAATAATGGTTGGCTGACACAAGCCTTGTGGCCATAAAACTCAAGATTCCCCCCTTAATAGGCAGATGAGGGACTCAGAAACAGCATGTAGCCCATCTTGGTTTTTGACCTTGTGCCTAAACAAAGACCAGCTAAAAGGAGAAGGGGGTAGGCACTTTGGGACACTAATTCAACTTGATGCTGAGTATGATTGAAACTGTCTCTGCACGCAGTAAAGTATACACTCCAAAAGGTCTAGAAATAATGACATGTTGTAAATTCATTTAATTTTAATTTTAAAAGGTTGCTCAAAGGTAGAATTACTAGAAGCACTTCAGCTCTAGTGTGGATGTTGGGTTTGGATTATTTTTTTTAACCTACAGACTCACCAGGCAACAGTTATTCAATTAGAACTCTGGCTTTAAATGTATAACAACCTGGGTACAGATTGTATTACTAATGTGGAATCACCCAGAGCACAAAGCACATGAATTATTTCAGTGGTTTGTAATTTTCCTTTGTTATAAGTTTTGGTTAAAAACCCCTAATTTTAAAAAAGTATGCAGTCCTGTGCACTTACATCTCTTTAGTGTGGAGTCTAAATCCTGCCCATACAATAGGTGTCTAGGACAGTAGTAGAAAAATGAAATGTAACCCATTGTCATAGGAGGCAGGAGCTTGCAGTTCATGTAATTGCTTATCTCTAGTCAGGCTGAAAAAAACTCTGTAACCTCAGTGTGAACTCTAGCCCTGGACCTCTACACTAAGAGTAGAGAAATGCCATGCTCCAGCAGTCACTTAGATGAAACACAACATTAGAATATACTCTCATAGGCTGATTTCCTCCTGAAGGCATGGACATTGGTTCTTAGCTTATATTGGAAATGTAGTTTTCTACAGATTAATTTTCTCAATGCGTTCCTCTAGGCTTTAGAAGTTACTATCATGCTATTAAAAAAAAAAACAAACAAACATTCAAGTGTAATATGCTATTAAAGGCAATTATGATTGCTGGCTGGTGTCTGAGAACAGTCATTCTTGGAGCCTACCAGCACATTAGATATTGCTGCTAATGCTGCATTTCCACTAACAGAACTCTCACTCATCGTATTTGTGTCGCATCCCACTCTTACATATGTCACTCTATGCTGTTTTGATATACTTTAAAATATTTGCTATTACCTTTACTTTGATTTTGGGTAAACCTTTGTGCAGCTTTTCTCTACCAGACTCTACTGGTCATTAACTTTGACTAGTTGACAAAATCCGTTTTCCCCATCCAGTGATCAACCCTTTCTATATTGTGCAGTGTTCCTAAACTAATCTGCTTGCTCAGGTGTGAAGGTGTTACGATGCAGCAGTAAATAACTCTTTGGCATTTCTTATACGATCAGATGTGCAAACAGGCATGTTTGCCACCAGAAGCAACTTCAACTATATAGAGAAAATTGTTTAGCCTGAACCAAAAGGCAGACAGTTGTCTGCCTTCCATCAGGGACATGTTTCTTAGGACCTTCCCTGTGCAAGCAATAACCATGGTGAGGCTATGAATCTGCTTTTATCAGTTCTTGGCAATTCGGTTGGGTTTTTGCCCAAAACATGGCATGGAACCCTCAAGTTTAAGGGTTTAGAGCTGTGGGATGGATCCTCCTGGGGTCCGCCTGCACTTTGACCAGAACCTTTGTGAACCACCTTTGGTTGCACTCAAGGGAATTCAATTATCTGTAGAACTTCCATGATCTTTACATAATAATGTTGTGAAGCAACACAGAATTCATTTTTTACAAGTAGTAATAGAATGCCATGGGTAAGTATTTATTGTTTACCTGATTTACTTCTGATTAGGCCTTTAATTAGCACTTATAGGTTGTTTTTTCTACAGATATTCTTAGAACAAAAAACATTGCCTGAGTTTTCACACAGACTGTTTGCATTCCATCTGATGTACAGCTGTGATTACAGTTATTAGTAAACTCTGTTTAAAAGAGTGAGCTATATAGGCCAAAGTTTTATGACTGATAAATGCTGAAAGTTAAAATCAGCACAAAATTCACGGGCAGGTGACAGGTAACTGTACCCACTGCGGAGATGAGTAGTGACAATTAGGTAACTCCCAGATTAAGTACTTATATGCTTAACAAGTTTCCTGCACAGAGATCAACTTACTAACACTTTTGCTTTCTAAATATCCAAAGGGACTGATATGTCACAATGAATGTAGTTTTAATGGTAGCATATAAAGCTTTTTGTTAAGGAAGGACCAGGGAGCAGCTTTCTTTCAAATATGGGAAGCTCTGCAGTAAGGAAATGAATCTGAATGTAATTCAATAGTTCTTTTACTTCTAGCACCAACCCCTGATATAAATGCACTGCAGGGAGGTAGAAGGTTAGTTTTTTTAACAAGGTGTTGCTTAAAATATTGTTTTATGTTAGGATTTTGATCATGTTATGCACTGGTAGATCTTTGCTTTAATGTGTTCCAAATGCTGGATAATTTTGCACTCATTAGCAGTTAGAATTTTAAAACTGGTAAGAATAAGCTCTGTTAGTTTCCTAAACAAAACCACTGCATCTCCAAGAGCTTGCAAAGGTATTCAGTCCAATCTTGCATTTAAATAGGAGCTATGCTCCTACTCTGCTTCATTAGCTTGCCCCCTGCCAGGCAAACACAGTGTACTCGCTGCTGCCTGGGGAAGGCACCTGTCAGCTACGGAGATGGAGAAGCAATAACAGATAGGTGGGGAGGGGCAGTTGGTGCATGTGTCATTCTGTGCCAAGAAGAGGTTCTGTTTATCATTAAAAGCTGTTTGGAGATCTGCAAGTGTCTCTTGTTTTAGTTTTGCAAAAGACAATAAAAAAATCTTTTGTAACACAAGTTTGACCACACCTACTTTTTCCTAAAAGTCATAATTAATTGTGTGACTGGCTACTGGAAATATCTTTGAATACACTTTGTTTCTTGAGCAGAGAATCCTTGCTTCTCTGTTTAAAATGTGTATTGGTTCCTATTATTGAGGCCTAACGAGTCCATAGTGAGCAAGTATGTCTTTTTTTTTTTTTTTTTTGGTCCTGTCTGAATAGCTGTGAAGAGTAAGTACACCTACACCATTCCACAGCATGTCTTTCATAGAAGTGACTCAGCAGGGATGTTCAATTCTTTGACCTCTGACAATCCCTTAAACTTGTGTAAAGGTAGAAACATCTCCAAATATGAATGTTCTCATGGTGGATTTTTATAGCTTCTACTCTACATCTTTCAAAATGGTAAGTTCAGTCCTTAATTCTAAGGAGAGGATCAAGTGACAAGAGAAGTGAACTCTACTTAACTCGCAGCTACCTTCTGGAATAGTTTTTCCACAGCTTGACATTTCCCTTATTGTAAAATATATCACTCCTCGTGCATTAGGCTCTTTTAATTTCAGAAGCCTGCCGGGATTGATGTTTCGTAAATCCATCTACATGTGTAATCCTTTCCTATTACTCGGATAAATACTTTGACTCTCCTGCTCCAAGCCAGAGAACTAGAAAAAAATGGATCAGTTCTTTCAAAGGAAAGGAAAAAGTCTGTCTACAGACAGAATCAGTCATCTCTTTCTAATCTTTTAAAACTATACAACTGAGTAATATGCTTGCATTTGTTTGGGGGTTTTTTAGCAGAACTGAGACAGAATTGGGAAATCATTTCTTGGAAAACACCCAACATCTGAAGTTATAGTGTATTTTGCTCCAGCTTCAAGGGATTTGTAGATCTGTAGTGCAATTTTAATATGCAGGCATCCTTGCCTAGTCATCCCATTGTTGCTACAGGGTGTCCTATCCTTTGATCAGAAAGCTAACATCATTTACACCTGCCTGAGCTTGTAAAGTTGAATTTCAGAGTGACTTTGGCGTAGCTATGTACACAAGTTGCCAACTAGTGTACCAGAGCTGTGGTAAATAGTCATCTCTGTAAGCGCTCACTAATTTGTGTTTATGTAAATATAAACTGAAAACAGCCTAATAGTGTGTTGGAGTATGTTTGCAAGATGATTTTATTCACAACTATTGTAATACCATATATTCTAAAAATCCTGTCCTTCTCAGTACCGCTTTCTACACAGAACATTTATGTGAACCCTACCCTAGATAAAAAAAATGCCAGAGACAAAGCAGACTATTCCATCACCTTTGTAACACATTTATATAGTTAGAATTTGTCCTCAAATAAAGTGGAACTATGTACTAGGCTTGCTTTGTTAGTCATGTTAGTTGTGAAAGGACATCAGAGGGGTTAGTTCTTAAATAAGGTTAGTGGGGTTTAAAGTATATTTTCTGTTTGTGGCATCTTTGTTTTAAGGCTTATCTATCCATATGTGTCCAGACTGGGTTTATCCCAGGAAAACGTACATTATTATTTGCAGGCTAGCAGATGTGCAACTGGAGCCTCTCTTTGCTAGGCTCTGGACAAGCCTATATTAGTAGAGAATTAGTGCCACCGCTGAAAAAAACACAACTAGACCTATCAACCTAATTTTTCAAGTAAAAGGCTCGGGTGGCCCCTTTCTTTTGTTTTGTGGCACTAATATCTCCTGTACTTGTGGTGTGACCTGTAGGATGCTATTGGGGAAAAGTAAAGGAATGCTACAGGCCAGCTAAGACAGAACTTCCCAGAGAACACTGAAATGAAAGGGATCTTATTGCAGGACATGTCTCAGATGTGCTTATGAGAACCATACAAATGGCAAAGGAAGTGGGGACATTATGCCAAACACTCAGGGAAAAAGGAGTTATGTCTCCCACAATCACCACCATCTGATGTGATATCTGATATGCCTTAACTGTACTACCTGGTGTGCCAATGATTTGCTTATGTGCTGATACTTATGAACATGCAGTTGTATAAAAGGAGATTTTATTTTTCTAGGTTCTTGTTTTCATCAGTGTTCATGTTTGGGCTGATTTTGTCTGGCGTAGAAATCATTTTCTTCATAGCAATTAGTATGGGCTGTGTTTTGGATTTGTGCTGGAAATAGTGTAGATAGTATGTTTTTGCTGCTCCTGAACAGTGATTCCACAGAATCCTTTTCTGCTTCTCACCCCACCCCACCAGAAACGAAGCTGAAGGTGCACAAGAAGTTGTGAGGGGTCAGAGCCGTGACAGCTGACCCCACTTGATCACAGGAATATTCCATATCAGATAATGTCATGCTCAACATATGAAGTTGAAGGGAGAAGGGGGGAGGAGGGATGTTCAGAGTGATGGTTTTTGTCCTCCTAAGTCACCAATGTGTGTGATGGAGCCGTGCTTTCACGGGGATGGCTCAACACCTGCCTGCCCATGGGAGGTGGTGAATCAATTCCTTTTTCTGCTTTGCTTACATGTGTGGCTTTTGCTTTACTTTTTATTGAGCTATCTTTATCTCTACCCGCAAGTTTTCTCACTTTTCACTCTTTGGATTTTTCTCCCCATCCCACTGTGTAGGGGAGTGGAAGAGTGACTCGGTCGTGTTTAATGTCCTGCTGGGGTTAAATCACAACATATTATGAAAAAAAATATATGTTAATAATTGGAGGGAGGATGCAATTTTTTGCTAGAGGACGATACATTCCATTTATTCTTAGGAGATGTTATAAACAGAAGCAAACACAAGATGAATGAAGATATAGTTTTCATATTTACAGTGCACAACACTCTCGCCAAAAGGTGCCGCTTCTCTAGTCAGCCTTCTATGCCTCAAACTGACAGTAATTAGGATTACTGTAATAAAAAGGACCCTGAAGAATATTAAAATTAAGCTTGTGCTAAAATATGCTTAAGCTTTATAGATCACACCTAGCACTTTGAGTATCCTTTTGGAATGAGAAGGGTCCTGTAATATATAAAACATCAACTTAAAAATTGTCCTCTGGGGAGAGAATAAGCTTGGATGTTTTGATTTTGATTTCTGTAAAGCAAAATGCTATGGGCAAATATGGAATCTGAAATGCTGCTCTGGGAGACAAAACTGTACTATTTTATCAGAAATTGATTTTGCATTTTTTGTCTGTCATTGTGTCCACAGCACCCCACCCATTACACTTTGATTTGGTGAGAATGTTCTCCTAGAATTTAGGAAATTAGAAGTAAAGATTTCAAAATGAAGACGTGGCCTTTATCACAGAACAATAATTCATCTCAAGGTTGCAGATTTTTTTCCCTTGCAAACAAGGGGTTAAACTTTATTGGAAGTTTGGCTGTGAATTTGGATACTGTAGTCTAATTGGATTTCAATTCATGTGCACATTAACATAAGCTGTAAGTGGGTCTGAAGCAGTCTAGCTGATGGATGACTTTTCTTCCGACGGTGGCAGATTGCCACTGGTGCCAGAGACTCCTTAATGCACTAGAGGAGATGTAGCAGGTGCTATGTTCTTGCTAAAGGCTTGGAATACCTGCTCTGTCTGGCTGAAAAAGAATGGATGCATCCATGTTATGTCTTGCAATTTCTAGCACAAGTCCCATGACAGTTACGTTTTTTACACATGACTTAAACAAAATATAATATTTTACCAGGTACTGAGTTTTTTTCTGAAGTACAACTAATGGCTGAAACCACTTATTCCTCTGTATATTTTATTTGCTAGCAGCATTATCCAGTTGGCTGGCTTACTCACAAAATAGCAGACAGAATAAAGTCAGGAAATGGTAGCCAAATTGGCAATATCCTGAATCCACTGCCTGCATCTCTTACATCTGCCTTGAACTTTCATGGTATCAAGAGTTGTATGCATACTTTCTGGAAATTATACCCTTTGCAAAGAAATAAAAAAAGCAAAAACTTCCTGGAGTTTTTTTGGAAAGCCTGTGCCTTTAAGAGGTCCTTGGCCATGACTTGATACAATTGCAGTTTGAAACCAAAACCATAAACATGTCCCCCTCCCCAAAACAAAAACCAACTGGACAAACACCCTCCCATAATCTCCCCAACCCCTCAATTTTTAATTTTTTTTTGGTGCTAATTAAGACATATGAATATAGCATCTGTTGCCAGTTTTCAGTATTTTTGGGAGTAGGGTTGCAAAATTGCAAAAATTGTCACTAGCTTTACTATGGCAGGCAAAATTTCAGCTTATTTTCGCTTTGGCTGTTTGTAACATTAGCTACTGATAACTGAGTTTTCATTTCCAGTACCTTACTCAAACTACTAACTAATACAAAAACAGTGAGTCTCTAGATTTCTTGATCTGTTGGAGTAAACCTCTTATCCAAACAGAGAAAATGTAATGCAGTGCTAGTTTTTGCAGCCTATTCTGTAGTGTACACAAGGCTAACGTAATTTTCCTTGTTGGAAACTTTTGGGCAGAGAGGGAGAATACCAAACAATGTGGTTAGGCTTTCACAGCTTATGTAGATGTACTGCAGTTGCAACTTGTAATATGAATATCAGTGCACTTCTGGCTTGAAGATGTGCTAATTCTTTTTTTCAAGGAATGGGTGTGGGGTTTGTTGTCTATGTCCATAGACAGTAAAATGGTGAAGAGCTCTGCCTATTTGCTGATGTATTGGGCTTGAGACTTAAAACATTCCCATATATTTTCTGGGTCATTTGGCTGAACAGAGGAGTGTGATCTTTTCGTGGATTGCTACTTTCAAGAGGATACCCAAAGCTCATTGCATGGAAAATAGGAAGAAAAAGGACTTGACATGGTTGGAAGGAAGAGAATGGGAGTATGAATTGAGACAGAGGTATTAAGTGACAAAGTTTGGTAAAGGAAAAGGTGAAGGATGACGAAAAAAATTGAAATGGGAAGAGAGGGAAAAAGAGAAGAACTGAGAAAAGAGTAACAAAGGGACAAGAAGGATTGACAAGAAAAAATGTGGTGCAGTGAGTAGCTAAAAGATCAAAATACTGTGTTTGAGTCCAGTACTACCAGCCTCTGCCCCAAGCAGAGAGCAAGGCAGCATTGTGGTGATGTAAACTGAGCTTTATACTTCTCTGGAACTGATTGCCCCATATGCTAATTCTTAAAATTTTCATATCCATAGACTTAAAACACATTAAACGGTGAGGACATGCTTTTTAGAACTCTCTTTGGAGTGGTGCTATTTGTGTCGATAAATCTTGCAAGTTGCTTTCCAAGTAGTTTGGAGAAGAGTAGAGCCTTGCGAAGTATACACAAGTCTTCCTCGTCTGAATTGGCTTTTTTTTTTCTGGAAAGCAAAATCCTGCTTCATTCTTCTTTTATTCCTGTCTTTCAGGAAAGGAGCTGTTGGAGTATGTCTTTTTAAGCTGCCCTGTAAAGAGTCAGGAATCAAACTAGCTCCTTTTGATATGTATAAAAGCATTCATGAGTGTTCAGTAATCGCCACTGCTATAACAGAAAAGTAAAAATTACCAGTTCATTTGTGATTTTAAGACTCTAATCTCAGATATTAATTTCTAGCAACTGAATATGAGTTTGCAATTAAAATCAACTACTCTAACACTATATTTGTATCTGGAAACATATATTTGTATTTGTTATTAAATTGATTTCTTTGAACTACTATTTACAGTCAAGATGAGCATTTTTAACAATTACAGTGCAAATAATAAATATGATTCATGGTTTAAATGGTCGTTTACTGCAGTTGGTGATGGCCCTTTGCTGCCAATTACCCAGATGTAAGCTCACAGGATTTTTGTAAACTGACTATCGAATAAACACGTTTTGGGAGGGGTTTTCAGACTTGCTTGCCAAGTAGCTGCCTAGTAATTTAAAGTAATTTTATAGTGGACAGTTAGTTGAGAGGAATCCATAGAATACCTTGTGCATGCGTAGATACCTACATATACATTTTATACATGTGTGTATAAAATATGATCTCTATTTGATACAATGGTAATAACTATTTTATCAAGACTTAAAATATGTATCTGTATATGTAAGACATAGAAGGACAATAGCATACATCAGTGATCCTGTAGTGACAATGGGTTTTAATGGGTTTATTAATTTCATTACTAGATGATTCTTTGCATTGTAGCACTATAAAAGTAAGAGCAACAATAGCACCGAAAAACAACAAACATGCCAAAAATCCTCAACACCAAAACCCAAAGCTTGCAGAGTTTGCAAATGAACTCTGCAAATCAAATCTTCACAAAGAATATTATAGACAGAATGATCTAGATGAGTTAAGATTTAGCTGTAAGAGGAATATGTTACTGTCATTAAAAACATCAGTACCAAATTCTTTAATGAGCCACCTGCAGTTTCCACTTGTTCAGAGGAAGTGGTTTTCTTCCTCTTTTATTATTTTATGCGGAATTGAAGTTGTGTTGACTGGGAAAAGTATCCTCTCCAGGTTTCCATAGGTAGCCATTACTTCTTGATGTAGTAGATTCATAGGTGCAATGATAATGAAAAGAAACAGCGATCTAGTTGCATTTCACGTGCTCTCTTTCAGAGGCCACATCAGATACACACGGATTCAAATATCAAGATTAAGTTTCTGTCTTCAACTTAAACGTAGTTTTAAGCTTCTTGCACCAGCTACTCTGAAAGTATAACCTTACAGGACTAGTTGGGGTAATATGCATGACTAAAGTAGAGCCATTCAATCCTTAATCTGTTTTAAGTGTTTTTTATCCCTCTTTGATATTTATATTATGAAGTGAGATATTCTTTCTCAGCATTTATTTTTCTAGTAAAATAAAGCTGTCTACTCTTAACTACTATTTGCTGAAACTCCCTTTTTTCTAATTGCTGTAATAGGTGCTCTTTGAATTTGTTTCAATTGATATTGTTTGTTCTTGCATAACAGTGACAAAACGTGTATGTAGTATTTTAAGTGGCATCTTTCTGAAGGTGTATAAAATAGTGCTTATTGGATAGATCCTAAAGTCAGAGTATCAACCTGCATATCGCAGAGCCAGCTTTATTCCTAGGCTGCAAATGAATACATATTAGATAAGAAAAGTTTTAAGGTTGATCCTAGGTAGCATCCAAGAGTCTGTTGTATTTAATTGTTGAATACAAATGTATATTTTTAGATGTGGTTCAGAGATGGTGACAATGTGGATTACATGCAGCTGTATAGCTTTTGGATCTATGTTCTTTGTGCTGATAGAGGAGGTAAGTGTATGATTTATGCCACTATGGATGGTGGCTTAGTGAAAATATTCAGAAATTATAGCAAAGATTTTTCTTGTTCTCAGTCTTGAATGTGTCTGGCATGTGTTTGTAAAAAGGGGTCAGTCTTTTCATTTTTTTTTCAGCTTTGGGGGCATGTAACACTCAGGAGAACTGTCTGCTACTTATGCCAATAGTATTTTTGTTTGAGTGGATGTTGCAAAATTTATTGTAGTTTGGAACTTGTTCCTTGAAATCCACTTTCCTGTAAGAATTCATATATTTTCAATACAACATGCAGCTTTTCATCTACTTAGCTTTTGTGTCTAATTAATACTGTCTTCAACACACACAATTTCGCTCCCTTGTACACACCCTGGAAAGCAGCCTTTTCTATACACTTCGACTGTTTTACTTTTTTTTCAGGTGGGAGGAGGTGACTTCAGTGTGACAGTGAAGGTACCAATAAACTTTTATCCAGGGGGTGAGAAACTGAGGAATAACTGTGTTGTAAGCACGATTCTGTATTTGTTCTATCAAGTGAGGGGTAAAGAAGGATTTAGGTATCCATATCCATTTCAGTCCTGTTGGGCACACACTAAGCAGGAGGAAAACATTGTACGTTTCTCTGCTGGGTTTGTA
This sequence comes from Dasyornis broadbenti, assembly GCA_013397935.1. NCBI lineage: Eukaryota > Metazoa > Chordata > Aves > Passeriformes > Dasyornithidae > Dasyornis > Dasyornis broadbenti. The sequence goes on along the minus strand of VZRN01004407.1, from coordinate 4,837,871 downwards.
AACACACACGTATAGGTATATGTAATAATATATGCTCATATGAAACTAGTGGTTTATCTTGGACAATTTTCTTAATTGCATTAGACTATATTTTAGCACTCCTGAATATGGGAGGCTGTGGTAATTGCCAAGTGAGCCCTCTTTGGCTACAGTACTGTGTGATTCCTGAGTCACTTGAGTAGTCAAAAATAAAAGCAAAACTTGATGCTTGTCTTTTCAAGAAAACCTGAAAGCTAGAATTATGGAACTGTATTATTTGACTGTTTATGATTTCTTTAATTTCATTGATGCTTCAGACAGAATGGTCAAATGATGTTTTTTAATTGGGGATTGATAACAGCACTGGATTTAGAAACTTTTTCACCACTTCTTGATCTGTGAGGCTATGTGTTCAGTCCCTCTTTAAAGGCAGATATTTCCTCAAATGCATGAATAAGGATTTGTATTCTTCATCTTACCTAAGGTTAAGGATGCTGCCATTAAAGTTTCAGTGCCTCAGTTCAACTATCTGTACTAAGATATTAAAACCTTCTTATTTTACAAGGCTGTTTTCAGTTTTAATTCCTGTAATGTCTACAAAATACTATCACAATCTTTTATGAAAGAGGTAATCAGTGCCAAGTGTTAACAAGCCCAAGTGCTCTGAAACTGTCTAGTACTGAACTCTAAGTATGAACAATGCACCCTTTTCATCACATGAGTTTCCAAGGAAATAGTTTACCTGGAATTGCAGCATGTTGGGATTTTTTAATGTTAGTGGAAAGGCTAATTTCTGTGCAAACAGTAACTTTTGTATTGTAACAGCAGGAAGTTTTATACTTGGTCACAGCAACAGGGCTTGAAAGAGTGCAGAGACATGGAAAGCCTGAAGGCTTAGATCTCACCTAGTGAAAAGATATAAGAGCTTAGAGCTTAGTTATTCAGAGTATGAATAACCGTGCAGGGGATATTGTAGCCGCCTTCAGTTCGGTATCTACCTGATTTAGAGTTCCTTTGCAGTGAGCCAACGAGAAGGGCTCCTTGGGGATATATGAAAATCTGGCCTTCAAGTACATTCAGCTGATCTATCTTTTTGAGTGAAGTCAGTTCACAATACAGAAAAGCAGTGCCTTAAAAAAAAAAAAGGGAAAAAAAAAATGGAAAAATTACATGATAAATGTGCAAGTAATTAATAGGTACTTTTTCATTAGTGTCATTACTGCTGTGGCTTTTAACAGTTTTTACCTGTGACATGACACTTTAAACTGCAATTTCATCATGATTTAGAAAATACAAATCAATCAGTACTTAATCTATTTTACAAAATTAAAAGTCGTGTAGAAATGCGATGCAAAAATTAGTGATGGAAGTAGCGCTGAAATTTCTTTGGTTCTGTTAATAACAGTTTGTATTTATGTAGCATTTTCTGTTCCTGTTCACTCATTTCATTCTCACTGCATTTTTTTAACTGCTAGGTTGACATGCTTCTATTGAGAAACTTGAGTCACCTCTGAGGCAGAGGTGGTGGTCCAATGGCTTGCAGCAATTGCAAAGCTTGGCAGAGGTGAAACTTTTGGACTCAGATAAAGGGTCCAAATAGTGAAAGAATTGCTGAGAGCTACTCTGTTGTGACTGGATGGGATGTCAACCTGATCCATTAAGCCAAGTTCAAGTTTAAGACATTTATGAAAGAGTATAAAGCTAGTTCTATCCAGGTGTGGGGTGAATATATTGTTTCAATATATTTAGCTCACTTGAGTTATGTCAGGGTGCATTTGTATCGTCATGGGCACGAAGAAACCTAGCTTAGTTTTTGACTATGTGTGAATTCAACTGCACTTGCTCATGTTTTGGCGTGTGAACTGCTATGCCTGTTTCTCAGGATTCTGTGAAAATGGTAGAAAGACCACCTTAAAAATATCTTGTCGCTCATCTGAGCTGTGGCTACTTTAGGAATTAATCATAGTGTCTTTTGGACATACTGTAGGTATCTTCTAGGCGTATTTTAAAGTGTTTCAACCAATTATTTGTCTTACTCTCATCACCACAAAATGTACATGCCCAAGATTTCCTACCACCCTGACTGTTTTATAGTTTACAGTGGAGTTTTATCTTAGTTGTTTTCAAGTGCTGTAGAAGCATCTTGGGAGTTGTGCTGTAGATTTCTGTGACACATGGGTTGTGGCAGTACAATTTGTTCTGTTTCTTCAACTGCAAAACCATCAATCTGGAACCTGTAGGAGGTTCTTGTAAGAATCTCAGTGGTAACATATCACCCTTATTAATGAGCTGTTCATAAATTAAACTCCTAAAAACGTTTACGTGTGAGCCTATCAGTATCGGCCCATGAGGATCAGTGTTTGTATGAGGATTTTCTTATGCAGATTGCTGCCTATTCACTGATCTGGGTGGCATTACAAAAGCAGATAGACGCTGGAACAACAGACTATTTATAACACTCTGTATCTGGCAGAGCTCTGTTAAATGATGTTTGTTTGTTTCTTTGTTCTTTTCTTTTCTCTGTACCTCTTTAGTCTCTCAATTAAATGAAGGTGTTTGGCTGTACAATGCTTGATTTCAGGAGGTGGAGAACATAGCTGTTGGCTGGCACTGTTGGGCAGGTTACAGCAGGTGGCACTATTTGGTGACTTTTGCCTAACCCTTTTTATTATTTCAGTGCACATGAATATGTTGATATATGATCATTTTTTCAATTGGATTTTTATGGAAACACTAAATAAGGTAGCCAGTCTGAAGAAGTAGGTACATATGTCCTTTCTCCTAAGGAACAGTAACAACTCCTGTGTACTTCAGTGTAGATCAAATGTGTTTAAGATGGTTCTGTGTTATATTATTAATAAAGCAAAAGACTTATAGAACTAATTTTTGCACTGATGCTTGGACAAGGTCTGCTGAGCTTTTGTGAAAAAATCTGGAGGAGTTGAACTTCTATGTATCAAGGGTTAATTATTCTTAAGGGGCTTAGAGGTGTCTACAAAAGAAATTGCTTTTTTAACAAGTAGCTTTATTTTCGTGTTCTCTTCAATTTTGTCATCATGTCACGAGAGGTAAAGAAAAACCTGGTCGTGCTAAGATGCTATCTGTGTTTATGATAGAGATGAGATTTGGTGTTCCATTGCTTTTCCAGTGTGGTAACTTACACAATAAATGCATGTTCTTTTAAGCACACAGATGAAAAAATGTGCCTGGGTGTGTGCACATGTGTGTTCATTTTTAAAGTCGGTCTACCCTCACTAGTTTTGCAGCTGAGAGATTTCTTTGAGCCACTTGGCTAACAGGGATGTCAGTAAAAGCAGAATTGATCTGATTAGACATACGCAAGAAAAAATTAATACCATTTTCAGCTTGTTTCATATTAAGTATAACCATTTAGCAGCTGTGTTAAATGTGTCTGAAAAGCTACAGATAAATTGTTTCTATCAAAAATAAAAAATGGTGTGTCTGGAGGAGAGAGCAGTTTGCCAGCAAGCACTGCTTTCTGCCACTGCTCTTTTTCTAATGCAACAGAGCTATTTTTAGCACTAGAAAGTGCAAAACATGTTTAAGAGAAATAGGCTGGAAAATGTGACATGCACAACCCATCTTTGTGGGTGGATGAGGTTTCTCTATCTGGGTTGCACTGTTTGCTCTCATTTGCATCCTCTTGCTGAGTGTCATGCTCTTATGAATTACATATGTGTTTGTGGCTTAGAAACCCTATGCAAGCATATTGATATGACTGGAAAATGTATTTAAATGATATAGCATACAAGCTAGTGATGTTATGATCAATTCTGGAAGAAATAATTTCTCATGTTTTGCCTCAATATTTATACTTTGTTATCAACCTTACACTAATAGCAGAGTTAGACTGAGAAGGATGCATTTAACGCAGTATTAAAATAACTTTATATTTAGCAGGAATGGGGAAAAAGCAAGTACTTAATTTTTATTTCTAAGGATGAACAGAATCTTTTGGAACAGAACAGGGAAATGGGTACTGGAGATTTGTATTTTCTTGCTGCCTCTATTTTCAGTTCTGCCCCTGGCCTCTTGGGATAACTGTTTTCCTTTTTGTATGAGTTGCATACCTTAACCTTTAAAAAAAGAATACTGGTTATGAACTTTTTGTTTACCCTCTTGTACATATTTGGATGAAAAGCATTGTGTAATGGCTTATTAATTCTCATATGTTTTGCTTCTGCCATCTGCCTATTTGCTGGCCTGCTTATTCAAATGGAAGGACCTAGGCTACACCCTGATTTTTTTTTTTTTTTTGTCTTCAGTGTATCCAACATTGAGAGCTTGGATGATGGTGATTAACTGGTGATTGGGTAACTTGATCTTAGGTGGAAGAAAGTAGTTTCTCTGAGCACTACATATTTACTAGTGGTCAGAAGATTGAGGAGTACAGCGGTGTCTACTCCAGACACACGGAAAAGAGAAACGTGAGAGGGAGCTCCTATGACCTTCTGGTCATAAAGGGAGAATTTGCCTCTTCGTTGCAGATACAGCTGCTTCCCTCATTAAGTTACTGATTCACACCCAATTAATTTGCACGTCTGCCAGATTGCTGGTTTTTCTTACCAGGTAGAAAATGGATTCATTGTTTGAGTGAGACACTGTCAGTACTTTCCTTGTCACATGGCTGGTCGCTATGATAACTTCAGTTTGTTCTGCCTCCCTTCACTGCCCCCAAGACTTCTCAAAGATGTTTGAGCTCAGTAACCTTAGTTATATTTGCCCATGGTAGCAAGCTATTAAGTGCTTCTAGTCCTGTCATAACACCATCAGATGTTTTCTATTCAGCTGTTGCAAAAATACAGTACTCAAAGTTTCTAAAAGTCTTTCTAAAAAGAGATTTTACTTTCCCCCCCTCTGTTCCTTTTTATTTACACACACTTTTTCTTCTTGGAGCTCTTTTGTGGGGTGGAGGGAAAGAGTAATAGTCTGTCTACTGGGAAGAGAATCAATGTAGCTAATTTCATTTTGAACTTGAGAGAGTTCACAAATAGGAAAGTGACACTGAACTTTGCTTTTCTTAATCAGGAATATAGATGATTTACCATAACAGCATTTAAAAAGACCCAAAGAACACCTGCACATACATCCATGCAAGATTCTGATCAGTTGAAATTATTTGCTCAGGCTGTCTTCTTGCCCTGCTGGGTGAATGTAGTGATTCATAACGATTCTCCACCAAGAAACTTATTTTACTTTTTAGCTCAGGTGGAGGTACAACTAGACTATAAAGAGCCACAGAAAATGTAACATGTATAACAGCTCTGTAAACCATTAGGTCCTGTCCTATATCATCCCACTAGAGTCAGTAGCCAAGAAACAAATATACCCTGGTTTTGTGCATGTTTGGCTCTTCTTGGCTTTCCATAAGCAAAGCGGGCTGCTATCAGTGCTGACGTAGATAACTGGCAGTATTAGGACAGTAATACAAAAGGATATTGAGTTAATAGTAATTTTAGACAACGTTAGGAGCTGGGTTGTTTTTTTTTTTTTCTTTCTCTTGGAAGCCTCATTTTCAGAACTAAGAACAATGAAGTGTAATTACCACTACTCACACTAAAGATATTTCATAAACAGCTCTCCTTAAAATGGGATTGAAGAAAAAAATCATCTGCTTTATTAGCTTTGTAGTCTGCGTGGCATTTTGCAGCCAAATTTGCCTATTAACCCAGTGCAAGAAGTAAAATGTATAAGTATCCTATGAAATATAAACTCTCATACAATCATATAAACTCAATCTAATGTAGCCCTGCAAGTGCAAATTTTAGTACTGAACTGCTGAAAGCGTGAGGTTTTAATTTCAAGACAATCACAAGGTATGTACAGAAGGAAAAATAATCTCGAATTTGTATGTAGAATAATTCTGATTATCTGAACCTCAATTATTTTAAGCTTTGTCCAACTGTTAACTGTGCTGAAGCTATCCTTGAATATCTGAAATCCTGATTATCTAAATGTGTTTATTGGTTCCAGTGACTGTGAGATAATTAAGGTTGTAACCTTCATGTAAGTTAGACACCTAGCACTTGGGATAATTCCTTGTGATGTCTTGAGATCTTCACATAAAATCTTTAGGACTTGGAAAGAGATTAAGACAATGAACACATGCAGCCTTGATGAACAAGATTCGGGTTTCAAATGTGCAAGTTAACAAAGCTATCTGAAAAGGTAAAGGTCTCTGGAGGAAGGGCCACAGTGAGTGTGCTTTCCAGGCTGACTAGTTACCCTTATCATCTGTTCACATTGAGGGGAAGTACTGCATTTGTTGCTTTTCTATTAAGTGGTGGTGTCCAGATGCTGCCTTGTATTTAGTGCAGTAATACAGCTAAAACCAGAATAGAGGTATCTGTGAGAGAAGTGGGCAAATAAAGTTAAAACAAAACACAAATTCCAAACCTCAGAAGATAAAAATGATTTTTTAGGTTTTAATTCACACCATGCTACTTCTTATAACATGGATTTTTTTCCCCCATTGCATTTTGTTTTGTCAGTTTCTGATGTCTTAATGCCCAGCCTTGACAGTTTCTCAAGGACAGATGTTTAGATCTTACTGCGAAGTTAGTGTCTCCAGCTGGGTGCTCAGACATGCTTTGAAATGCATAGGCCATATAATGTTGTTCAGTGTCCATTATGCAGTTTCCTATTTCCACAGCTTTTCTCAGAATATGAATGATTAAACCTCAAAAGAATAAACTGACAGAGGCTTGTTATCTTAGAGCCATTTGTAAAATAACCACTTTGAGATGCTTTATGGTTTACATAGCATTGTGAATACTAGTATGAATTTCTCTTTGCTTCTGCAGGTGCTGGTTTGCAGAGACAAATATACCCTCCAATTCCCAGCACACTGATCTGTCTAAACACAATTTGACATGCGTTGCTATTAGCTTAGCACCTTATCAAATAATGTGCCCTGATAGAGATAAAAGGTTTTACAACCTTACCGCCTTTGTTTCTGTGTGCGTTCACCCACAGAGACAGCTCTGCAGCAGCTAATAATTAACACAAAAGACAAAGACAAATCTATATGGCTCAGTATTGGAGGGTCCAACGTGCATGTTAAGCAGCTGGGGAAGTGAAATCTACAGCAAGAGGGTCTAAAATGGGATCTTCAAATGAGGCTTTAAAATGAATTGAAGTTGGGCTTTGTAAAGTCTCATTTTTGCATGATAGAGCAGATGTCAAAGTGTTGTCTGGAAATCAGCACTGTGCTGTGTGTCAGAGCATTTACTCAGTCTTCAGAGAAGCTCTCACTGCTCTTTTGGCTGTAACTCTGTGTTGCTTTGCATTCCAAGTGTAAGCAAGGTATCTGAGGAACGAATTAAGTGTGCTGAAAAAATCACCAGGGAGATGATATAAAATGTTCACTGAACTGAAACTTTCCTTCCTTGCTCACTTAAGTTTTGTGTCCTCGTGGGTATACCAAGTTTTAAGTGGTAGCTTGGGGGACTACACACAAGGCCATGCTGGCTTTTTCTGACTACTTTCCATTCAGAGGTCAGTGGGGACCCCTTTCATTTTTTTGAGTCATCCAGCACCTTTAACCTACCTGGCAATATAAGTGTCATCTTAGCCAGACTAGAGACTCCAAAATGGGAGCTGTTTTGACACTTACAACAAGGTGGGTGGTCCAGCATTATACAGGACAGTGAAGCCATTTAATTCCCTTCTCCTTCCAAAATCTAGTCAAGTACTTCAAAAGGAAGGTTCCTGTTCCTGACTGCTAAAGCTCTATTTTATTGTCTGAATAAATCTCTCGCCCCAATTAACTAAGAACAATGAGGGTTTTAGTAGTTTTCAAAATGAGATCAAAATTCTAGTTACCTGTAAATATTGTTCTGTTTTCCAGGAAAATCAGTTCATGCCAGACTTCTGGAGATATTTGACAACTCAAATACAAATAGATGCCATGAGGGATTTTCAGAATTGCATATCTTCAGGTGTTTTTAAAACTCCATAACCATCCATCTATGTTTTAATGCTCATGAATATCTCTAGTTTGAATCTGGGTTCAATTTAAAATTTGCTTGAGTATGAATTCAGAGGCATGTTATTCTTGTTCTTTTAAAATATGTCCTCCTATCAAAGAAAATGATGCGTAAGTGTTGAAAAGTGTCCATAACGCTGAAGTGAGAATATTTAGAAACAAGAGAAACATGGAAATATGTCACTCTTTTCCATAAGAAAATACGGGAGAAAATTAAATATATTATGAATTGTATTGCTACACTGACTTTAATTTATCATTCTGTCAAAATAATAAAATGAAGCTGCAAGATCCAAATGAGGTCAAGCTCCAAGTGCCCAGAGAGAGAGAGTAGGCAGAATAAGTTGGAGAGCAAACAGTAATACTTGAAAGCTTTCTATAGAAAGGATATTTCACTTGGAAACAATATAATGTCATGCTGATCCCAACATCTACATCAGATTTTCATAATTATAATTTGGTTGAAGTTTTTATAGGGAACCTATGGAATTTTGATATCCATTTATCACTGAGTTTCAGTAAGGCTTTGTAGCCCTTTGGAAGTCCATCTCATTGGTTCTTGTTTTTTATTGAAGTTCTCCTTAACACATCTCTGAATATCTGGTTGAGGTAAATTTGCATCCTGTCACTTTGCTTCCTGGCAGAGCTTTCCAAAGGGATATTTTTGCCTGCTGTTTAGTGTTTGATGTTCTAGGAAGCTGATTAGAGATGTCTCATCTTCTGTCCTGATTTGACTGGCAGTGGTGACAACGGGTTTTCACTCTGTGAACCAGTGCAATGTCAAGCACGTTTCGTGTGCTGTAGAGATGTAATGGTAGGCCCCAAACCCAATTTCTGTGCCTCTGACGAATGTGCAGTGGAAGCACGTTGTGCTACTGCTCATAGCCCGATTCAAACTTTGGTTTTTGTTGTGTGTGTGAGAGCCTTAGTAGTACAACAAATGTGCCAAGCCTTGTAAATTCACAATCCCTACAAGGGCAATGGGCTGTGTTTTGCAAGACAAGGCAAAATGATGAAAAAACCCCCTTTCTTATCAAATTCTTTTTATCTGTCTGAAATACAACAGTTTACCCTCTCATTTTGCTTTCTAAACTATAGAACAAGATTCAAAATATTACCCAGAGTACCAAAAGCTACATATTAATCTTGCCTGAGCTGAAAAGAAAAATGGTAGAAGACTATATAGTGCTGAGTAGCCACTTCCCTGTGATTTGTGTGTTCAGCAGGTGTCTCTTCTTAAGCACTGAACTTACAGTGCAACAATGCAGACAGAGAAGGAAGATTGCCTCATAAGATCATAAAACCAAGTAAAGGAAGAGGATGGAAAACAAAAGAGACCAGCAAGGGCAGTGTTGGGCTGGGCCAATGACAGACTACTGCCCTGCACCTTCTCTATCTAATTTTCTTAGCTTCAACAACCACTGAAATTTTCTAAACTGTACAGCAGTGAGTAGAGGCCAAGTCTCTGAAGCCTCAACTGCTACTATTCTCAGCTTATTTATTTGAGAAAAGAAAGCTTATAGACTAATATCAATTTTTAAAATTTCATTAGTCTTCATTATTAAGACTTATGCACCTAAAATAATATTTTATTAATATGACGTAGTTGTGTTTTAGTATTTTCTTTTCTATTAGCTGGTGAAAAACTGAGATTTACCATTTCTGTCATGACAAACCTAGAACCTCATCATCTTCCTGATTTATTGCTCACAAAATGAGGACAGATAAGTCTCTGAGTTGTGATAGTTCCTTTGCCTGTTCCTGCTCTGGCAACTTAGTTTTGTTTCAAGGCTTTTGTTTTGTGTGTGAAGCTTTTTGGGAATGCTAGCAAAGTGTAGCATGATGTTCTTGTAACTCAAGCAGCTCTCTCACATGATTTCACACTGCAGAGCAAGCTGTGCATTGGAAGCATACAGTCCTGAGAAGATGAATATTGACATCAATTTTTACTTGCATTGTAACAACTTGGAATTGTTGTTTAAGTACAGGATCCCTTTTGTGAACTGTACATGTCTAATAAAAGGGTAACTCCAACATCCGATTATACATTGAGGCCATAGTAGATGAGTGCAAGAGCAAGAAGAAAGATGCAACATAAACCAGAGGTGATAATAGCTACGGTAACAGCAAGGGAGAGTGAAGCTTGTTGCCTGAAAGGTAGCAAGCAGTAAGAACAAAAATAGAGCCTTAAGACTCTGGAAACTGCAAAATGAAATCTGAAGCAACAGTTGTGTTGCCATCTCTCATGGCAAGTAGAGATGAGGACTGATGCAGAGGAACACCATGTATCTTTTGACATCAAATCTTTCTTGGCAAACAGCCAGATCAAATACATATGACTCTGTGTCCTAAACTATTCAGGTTCTTCTGTGACCTTGAAAACCTATCCCTGGAGGATTTCGGCACATTTCTTACTTTGAAGAACTAAGGGAGGAAATTGTGCACACTACAGCTTTCTTCTTCTTTTCTAACTCTTTTTTGTTTTGTTTTTCATTGAGGAATTGTTACAGTTTTTATCTTGTGAGCATTATGGTGGATGCCCAGTGCTATCTTGAGCAGTGAACTTCATATTGTGTTAACAGTAACTGTATTAAGGTAGCACACAAGCAGAGGTGAAATAGTAGGAGCTAATGGTAACTCTAACTTGGATGTTCCTGCTAAGTTTTAAAAACTATTATGTTGAGCCAAGAAGCTTTTGATTAAATTATGAAAGACCTGATCTCTGTGCAAATTTTGATTTGTTGCATTTCAAATCAAGTTAATTCATTCCTGTGAATGCTTCTCCCTTTAGTGTCTTGGAGTTTCACAGACATAGTTTTGTGAACATTTGCATAATTATCTAAATGGGCAACTCTTTGTCCTCCATCATATTTTCCCCCTCAGGATTTTTTTTTTTTCTTTTATGCAATCTTTTGAAGTCCAGCTCAGGATTTCTGGGGTGTAGGTATTGGCTTGATTAACTTCAAAGCGACACACCGCTGACTATCACATTAGCTTGTCACTTGGCCTCCAGCAGACACTGCAATTGTGAATGGAATTGAGTAGCTTTACTGGAGCTATATTTTTCTTTCTTTTTTTTTTTTCTTCCAGAGCAATGGCAAAATAACTTAATGTGAAGGTTCAACAGTGTCACTCAAGTACATGTTCATGTGCTAACTAATACTATCTGCTACAACTTTAAATGTACACAGGTATATGATGCCAAAATATTTTTTGTCTCATGTTCACCCTTTTGCTGCCCCAAGAAGAATCCAAAACAATGTGGAGATTTGGCAGAATTGTAATCAAATCCCTTTCCCAGGACTTTGGGGTTTGAAATAGCATGAGAAGTGCATTTATTTTTTAACTTTTAATCTCTTTGGCAAACTAAAACTTGATTGACATCTAATAAACAACTGTGTCCCTGTTTTCTGCGGGCTACTGAAGATCCAAAGGTCAATACAATGTATAGCATTATGCTAAAACTGTAAATTATTAGTCACATAAAATGATTTTTATAAACTTTATCCTCTTGATGTCTGCTATGTGATGTAATTATATTTCTTGCTGTACTAGTTTCCCTACCTTATTGTTGTAAGAAGAGATGTCAAGATATCATCTGGCCCTGGTGATAGATGACGCCTAATGATTAAATAGTTGTGGTAATCTGTGGTATGTGAAACATTTTCCTGAAAGGCTGACCAAGATAGCTAGGACTTTTAGGGACGGGAGACATTTTCTTGATAGAGACTATCTCAGTATGCTGTTTTGGGATGATATAGCTGCATCTTATTTTTCCTAAGAAACACCCTTGTCTGTCTTTAATTACTGTATGCAATTCGATAGATACCCAAATGCAAGCTCATTTAAACATGACTAGATTGAAAGTTAAAATGCCCAGACTGTGAGAAAAGTTTGTTTTTCTGAGATCCAAAGCAGACATTGGAATTAATTATCCTTCATAATGTGAATTATATAAAAACAATAAGGGAAAACATATATTTAGAGTTCCACGAAACTGAATATGTACTGTGCTTGTTTGGACGGTAAATACAGAAATATTTAGAGGCACTATATATATTGGATAAGAGACATGCATGGGTACTGTCAGAAGGGGTTATTTTCTTAGTAATTAGAAATTAATGGAATCTGAGTTAGAATAATTGGTCACAAATTATGTAGTGATATGAACAAATTAGACCAATGAATTTTTACAGGACACTTTAGGTATTTTGATGATACAGATACACCATGACTGCATCTGTGTCAGCCTGTTACTCATTTCATGTATTTCAGTTATTTTAGAAAGGCTGTCTCTTGCAATGCAGTTCCATGCCCTGCCATCCTACACAGTTTTCTGTACAAATGAAACTGTACATGTTATGCAATAAAACTTGGTAGGTGACATCTGTAATGAAAGGGGAAATGAGAAATTAAGAATTCAGTCCTAGGAAAGCACTTGCATGTGTCATTCCAGAAACCAGGGCTAACATAAAACACTCCAATTAATACTGAATACTGCATATTATTTGATTACAATTCAGAAAACTTTTTTTGGTAGGTCACAGTAGGATGGCTTGATTTAAATCACCAATTTTAATCATGATTTAAGTCAGCAGGCAGGAGTCCTGTATTTAAATAATTAATTTTAATCTGTACTTAATTATTTTCCTGAAGAACTTTCAGTCCTGTTGGTAGGTATAAACAATTAAAACACACTGATTTGCAAACAGATGCAATCTTATGGTAATAATTAATAATATATTTTGTTAATAGAGAGGGTATATTACAAATACATATGTGAGTAATTACATCACTTAATATACATTTATTCATATTGTCAATTTTTAAATTTTCTGGTATTAGAGAATGGTGTATTATGTTTGTTGTCTGCTTTGAGGATATTTTCTTACTTAGGGTCTTTTCAAGAAGCATGCATTGGTTTATGAAATGTAAATCAAATTATTTGTTAAGTTAATTAAAGAAAAAAACTAGAGATGGATACACGATTTTAAAAATACATACTAACAAAGTTTGACTTGTATTTTCAATAGTCACTGAACAAAAGAACTATTAGCTGTAGTGAATATCTGTGTTCAGCACACTGTATTTTCAGAAGTGTTTGGATACGGGGAAAAAAACCCATCAATCTATCTTAGATGTGTAAACAACTTTCAGTGTCTTTCCCAATATATTTCTGAAATTTTAGAGCTCACAGTTTTGTAGTCTTTTGCATTTTTTTTATTTGCAGATGGAAGAGATCACCATCCCTTTTCAACACCAAATTGGCCTGCTCAATGAGTTTAACTCAGTGAAGAAAACTATTGCCATTTTTAGTAGATATTAAGAATAAGTATTAATTGCAGTAGAAATGTAGCTTCAATATGACTGACAAAGAAGGTTGAAATGATTTAACTCTGCTTTCAAAAAAAAAAAAAAATAACATCAGGAACACCAAGATAGCATCATGGTTTTGGAAGAACGAAACAAATAAAAACAAAGGTTCCTTCAAAAAAACCCGGCTCTTCTACAACTTTGTTTTTCATGGCAGTAGCGAAATGGGTATAGTAAAAAAGCTTCTAAGGGGACGTTATAGCATGTTAGATGAACAATCTGTTAAATAAAGATGCTTGTTTGTGTGTTAGACAGTGGCACCCAAAAAGTTGTCGTGGACAGACTGGTTTAAATATACACTTGGCAGGAAATACTGGGGTTGTTCTAATGAGGAAATAATACACTCTCCCTGAAGTCTACATTTATGCGTTTATTGCATGCGCAGTTAAGGAAACTTCAAAATATGTCTAACACACTGTAGAAAGTTTTAAACTAAATACTCTACTTATTTAATTGCCAATGTTAGATCAGCAATCACTAAAGCAAGGAAATGAAATAAATTTTAAACTCAAGGTTTGCTGTAGATGACAGCTCTGAAGAAAAGTAATGGGAGAATCTGTTACAGGCAGATGTGCTGTATTAGGTAAGCTGAACTGTGTGATGAAATGCTTTTTTTGTCTTTCTAGATGAGAACGAAAGGAATAATTTTTAATTTCATTGATCTTGATAACAGAACAGTAATTGAGTTCCTTCTAGACACAGAATTGCTCTAGATGTTAGAGAGGGCTCTGCTGAGATGGTGCTGAGTTTGCAGTAGATGTGCATTTTCTCTGAGCAATTGACTTCATGAGAAGTTCTTCCTACCACTACCCAGGAGAAAGGATTTGCATCAGGGCTCACTGCTGTCATCTGTAATAGCTGCATCTTTCTCCTTATCAACTATTTCTTGGGTGGAACGGAGGTGGATCTGTGACACATATCTAACCCTTAAAGTTTTGCTCCTGCTACAAAATGCCCTCTCCCCAACCTAGTTTTACTGCTGTTACCCACTAAACAGGATTGCCTGGATGTTTTGGGCAAAGCTGTGCAGCTTGACAGTAAGAGAGCCTTTCCTTAGGTTGGTGATATTTACGATCCCAAAAGGAATTGTACTTTTTCCGTGAAGCAGTAATACTGGAAAAGGTGCGTGTGGGGGGGGTTTATTTTTATCCTTCTTCCCTATGAGAAGCCAGACCAACTGGTGCTGATTTGAAAAGTCTTGTGAGGTGGGGAGAAAGGCAAATCTACATTCTCTACAGCAAGACTCTGGGAATTATCTCAACTGTCATGTCAGATGAAAATTCATGAGTCTACTCATGACTACTCACATGTCACCATGTGAGGCAGCATAATAGAATATGGTCTCATTCGTATAAATTTCTGTTTTCTTCTCCTGTCACTTGTCTTTTTAGCTATTAAACAGGGTTAAGGGTCCTCTTGTCACTTTTATTAAAACAGAGAATGTACATCAAGGAGTTTTTTGCCCTTCTATTCCTTGGAATGTTTCTCTCAGTACTAGAATTAGAAGTGAAGATGAGAGTGGGAAAAAAAAAAAATAGACATTGTGAAAAGGGTAGATATTCAGCACCTCTTTTTCAGGAAAGAAAACTCAGTGGAGATGATATATGTAATCAGATAGTTTAGAGACACTTCCCTTCCCTGCTGATTTAAGAGAGGGAAGTGAGATATAAACAGTAGATCAGTGGCCTCACCATGGAGCATGTTAGAATAGACTACAGCCTAAGTCCTTATCAAATGATCTTGAATATTAGGAGTTTGTTGATTTCAGCAGTAAAATGATTGCAGTTACTACAGGGATTTGTTCTCTTTAGATTTCCTAGCTCAGGGAACTGAACTTTCCCTTCAGGAGGATTACCATTAGGTGTATAGGACCTAATCAGCGTAAACCTTCAGCCCAGCAGGCAGGTGTCACAGTAGCTGTTCGTTTGCAAGGTAAGTAGGTACAAGATGTGAGAAGTTCAGAATTAGTAATGCAAGTCTTCTGTCATTTTTATCATTGGACCCTGCAGGGAGGATCTGATTAAATGGATATTCAACTCTTTGCATTAATGTGAACCCAATTTTAATTTGCATATAATTAAAAGCACAAAAAGTATAATTTTATTATTTGCTGTTGGAAAGCAGATCTGTGGTAGCGAGGAGCTACATATAGTTGCTGAAATGTGGTATAAATTACTTTATCTCATACCTCTTTTTTATTTCTTTTTCTGTTTCCTGTCGCATATTAATTTCAACATCTGTTTTGTTTGGTATAAAATGCAACATCCAGATTTTTCCTGAACTAAGTTGCTTCATATGTTTCTTAGTTTTGTAGGTCCTCTGTGTAAAAATAACAATCCTGTAGACCCAGTAATCTCCAAATGCCCTGCATAGTTTCACAGTGTTGTGTTTCAAGTTCTGTGGTACAAAATACAGCCAAGCAGTCTAATGTGGATTTCAGAGGGCCTTAATTCTGTCCACAGCTTCATACATCCATTTGGGAACTGACAGGGAGCAAATCAGTTCACCTCACTGCACCTTGGTTTCCTGTCTCACTGTGGTGTAACTGGGCATTTTAGACTCTTTGGAGCAGGGTTAGAATAAGAAGGGCAGAATAGCCCCACTTACTTATTCACTATATGGGTCTCTGGCTCTTGTTGGGCATAAACTGTAATAATTGAGAACTCAGTTTCCTACTAAAATGTTTTTTTATAGATCAGTAAGTTACATTTGAATGTAAATGCGAAATATGCAATTACCTTTGTTTGGTTTATTTTAGTTTTTTTTTGTTTTGTTTGTTTGTTTTATTTTTACAAGGTAGGCTACTGTGCCTGTACTGGATAAGGTAGAGCTTTATTTCAGTCTAGTATGGCAGTTCTCATAATCTTGTATTATCAGCTATCAATCCCTCCACCTGCTGAATTGTGGGCACGACCTTTCTGCTCAACAATGATGCTCCAGAAATCCATACCATCAAGATTTCTTAAAAGGACGGCAGTAGTAGTGCTGTGAAACATTGTATGCTTTGTTCTACCAGTGGTTGGAAATACTCTATTGCATCAGATAGCTGAGCTGAAATGATACAATGTAAAATCATTTAGTGTCTTCTTCTCTATGCTGACTAGATGTGAAAAGCAGCACATCACGTAGGTGTTGTTGAACCAACATACGAACCAATATATAACACTGGTTGATTCCTAACACGTCTAATTCTATGAACGTCTTACCAGTTTTGCTATATTATAGAGAAGTTGGAACTTAGTTTAATTGAATTTTTTAGAAGAATACTTTTCCACCAGTTTACTGGAACTGATTTACACCAGAAAATTTAGTCTAAGGTTTACATGATGGGTGATGTCTACCCAGATTCAGTAAAATGCAGCACAGGAAGTATTTTCCTGTAAAATTGTGTTGAAGTGGACCAACTCTGGCGAGTGCAATACACAAATACATGGAATAAATGCTAATTGCTGAACTGCACAGATTTGAGTTGAAGATTACACTTTTATTTCTTAATCCCTAATTTGAGCAATGCTCATAGATATGCTTTTCCCTTGCATTTACTTTAAAGTCATATGGAAGGGTGCAGATTTTAGTCCAGTAATTAGTGGATATAATTGCATTTAGAGTCTAGAATGTGGTGATCCAGTATATTTTCTCAGCTGATTCTGGATCAAAATATAGGTATGTTACATCTCTTTACACACGTCCATTCTTTTGTGACTATTTTCCTAACAGAGTAAGATGGATACAAGCCACCAGCCAAATGAATGCTGTGCCATGAGACTGGAATACTTACAGTTGGCAAAATGTAAGATTTGCAGTGTATTAGAGGCTGAAAAGCTTTAAGCCATCTACCTTCTAAGAAACTAGAAGTCAAGAAGCTCCTTGAAAGTTCAGCAACTGTTGCTTATGTAATTGTACCAGGATACTGAAGCTAATTATGGTACTGTGATGTGAAACTGTTCTAATCTGATTGCATTATTTTAAGAAACATGTCTAACACCACGAAGAATTTTTTTTAAAATTTTTGAGGCACTTGCTGTTTCAATTTGAGCTGTCACTCCCCCATTTGGACACCTTGTACATCATTCAATTATTAGCATATGGCCTTTGTATCCTATTTAGTGTATCTTTCCTTGGGCCTGTGTGCACCAGTCTTTAAGCAGAAGCAGCAGATCGCTGCTGGAAAGGAATTACAGTAATTGACTAGTGGGGTCACAAACAGTTAACTCTGTGGGAGAGGTGTTAACGCTAAATGATGCTATAATGGCATTTCTCCTCAAATAAATGATACCAGCATAACAACGGTTAGAAGTAGTTTCCAAATGACCAGGAAACGCAAGCAAGCAAGTCATAAACTAAAACGTACATTCTCCTAGCAACAAAAAAGCTGTGTCACGTGCTGCCAGCTGGTCTTCATCAGTGAGCAAAGAGTATGGCTGGATTGTACTTCTGTGAATTAAAGAAAGATTTCTAGTTCTGTGTACTGCTGCTCGTGGGTTGCAGCTGTGTATGCAACTGAATGTGGAACAGGTAGAGATTTGTAATTGTAATTGCCTGTTGTCTTTCCTAGCTTAATTACTTTGTCTGATGTGACTGGGATCAAGTTGTAATTGGACATTCTGACATGGTGGACTTTTCTTTGCCTAGTTTTGGTAGGATACCAGCAAATTCACATACCCAAGGCTTGTCCGGTTCATTACTTATTAACCATGATTTTAACCTAAGTCCGTAATAGTTGGTAGTAATTAGCATATTAGACTAGTATTCGGAAAGTATTTCCTGAGGCACATGGAAAGCTTTAGAATGTAATGAACACAAATTATAATATAATAAAAAAGATAAGCCTCTATCCTTTTGACCAAGAAGTAGTTGGGCTGGGCTGAATGTACATACTAATATACTGTTTTAATGTATTTCTGAACAAATGGTAACTAAATAATGTAAGATTATTATGGTGGATGGCTACACTGAATAAGAGAAGGATCATCATGAGTAACTTAGACAATTATCAGACAGACTATAATACGAATTGGTGGGTGTACATTGTATCTCAGAGATAAATTGTAAGCTTCCAACCTGCTTTAGGCACTGGCAAACCTATGGGATCCCAGGAAAATGCAACTTATGAACAGGAATTTATTCGCTTTGCCTGGATGCACTGTGCAGAAATTGGGAATGCTGTATTCCTCAGTGATGACTGATCAAATATTCACTTTGTCCTTGAGGTTTCTTGCTCTCCTCCTCTGGAACACTGAGCTATGACTTTTGGTCTTTTGTTACCAATCGTAAATTTGTTAGCTTTTTTGGAAGTATTTTGTGTATCACACTGTAGCACGTGTTAAGTTCTTTAGACTCTTCTAAGCAAAAAAGGGGGGCATGTTTGCTTGTGGCAAAGGATGGCCTGGGCGAGTGCTCCCAGGCATACATTCTTTAAATATATGTGACACAGGACTTTCATAAACTAAACATCAAACTAATTTGGGAACATGGAAATCCTTTAGTTGAAGCTGTGTTTCTTGGAACACAGGAACTCTTTGAAAATGCTATTTGTAATGGTTGAAAATATGTTTTTCTTAATAACAGGTTCTTAAGTGTAGCTTTATCTTAGAAAGCTATTTGTTAAACCCTGCTAAAAAATGTCTTTGTTTTACATACCTTTGCAGTATGTAGAATATCTGCAGGTGCAGATGATGGTGGCAAACTCAGTTTATTCAAATATATCTGTAGCTTTATCTGAATAAGAAAAAAAATGTATTGAATTTGCAAATCAAAAGCCAAATACTACTCAAGTTCTATGTATTAGAACTTGAAGGTATGTGGGATAAAGCAGGTGTAGTTTAACTGCAAAAAGTCTAAGGCTCTGAAAAATCTACAAATGAAATATAATAACTTATTTTCAAGATCTGGCTGAGAAAAAACATATTTTCTCCAATAGTCACTATTCTAATTTAGTAGAAGGAAGCTTTTACAAGGTTGTTGTTGCCAAGGTAACCACTTCGTTCACATCCATGTGTTGAGCATATGTGTATCACTTTATATCTTAGCTCTCAGAGGCATTATCATGGCGCTGCATTTGGGAAATGATTTTTTTTTTTAAGCATATAAAATCTCTTAACGCCTACAAGATTCATTAAACAATCAAGACAGACTTAAATTACTCTTTTGGGGTTCTTTTATGCTAAAATTCTGAATGTGACTGAGACTTGTTATGTCTTCAAACTCCACACAGATGAAATTTAAAAAGTAAACAGTTGTCAATATTTCATTTCAAATGCATGTGTACAATGATTTATGGATTATATGTACACCCAGGCATATATATAAAAATGGATTATGTTTATATTTGTGTGCAGGTAGGACTGACAAAAAGAAGCTTAAAGACATGTTGCCATCTTAGTCTTTCTTAGGGCTGATGTATGTTGGAGCTAAATATTATTAACTGTGAAACCACTTGGACCCACTTGAGACTGAGTCACTCAAGCCATTGGTATCAAACAGAAATATTCATGACATGAGTATTTGTGGTGCTGTAGTGATTTTTAGGGAAACTATTTAAGATTTATTATTGTGTAGCTTGCATCCTGACCAGCAAAGAATGAGTGCTTTTGCAAATTTCACTATTTGCTGGTCATCTCCCAAGTGCCTGACAACAGAGTTAATGCAGAGGTTAAAAAACCAAGCAAGGGTGGAAGGGAGCAGATAGACTAAAAATTATGGCATAGACAGGTGTATAGCATTCCTTATTTGCAATAATAATATAATTTTTAGTCGAGTAATGCCAGTTCCTAGATATGTGGTAGGCATCCCTTTGCTACTGTGTAGTATATTGGAAAAAAGATGCCAGAAGGGAATGTTAATTTGCTGTATGATACTGCCTGTGGCTTTAACTGCTGTCCAAGTGGAGTAACTTAAAAGTAGTGAAGCTGTGTCATTTTTTGATTTACTAAATACACTTATGTGGAAGCTTTGAACTTAACTTTTGACTAAGTTTCCCATCATGAACTTAAGATAGCCTGTGGCTTTTTTTAGTCAAGACCGCCATGTTGTAACATCTTTGAAAGTGGTCAAGGTGGGCACCTGGCTTATGGTTGGATTTATTGCATGGGAAATCTCTCAAGGGTCAGTCACTTTTTGCAGAGGGATAGGGAAGACAGCAGAGGGTGATAGTGTTAAACCAACTTGAGATAGATTTTTCTGGAAACTGTCTGGCAGAGCCTCAAATTTTTATGACTTTTCTTACAGGCTGGAAGAAGAATAGGACTTCAGGTCTTTACTAGAGCCCAACAATGTTGGTGAAACATTCAGAAGTGCTTCTATTGAGCACAAACTCAGCTACTGCTAAGTTGCATAAAATGGGTTGGTCTTTTTCCTTGTTGCTGTTTTGAGATTTGGAGAAAAAAAACCACTTTTCTGCACAGATCTTCTTGCTGAACAACAGCATATTGAAAGGAAATAAGTGGTTTTTTCCTGTAAATACTATTTCTAAATGTATTTCAATAATCTTTTTATATGTGGAACATGTGCTATTAGGACTGTCTTTTAACTTTGAAGATATCAATTAGAAAGAAGTTTGCATGGTATAAGGGGAGACAGAAAAGAAAGGAAAAACTATTGAAAGCTTTTATTTCAGAAATATCTTGTTGCTATCTTTTGTTTAAAATAAATAGTGGAGTTTGCAGTTACATTCAGGTCAATGTAGAAATAAGCCACCACTTTGTGTAACAACAACTGCTTGGTAGTTGACTGTTCAGCTCTTACAGTCAATTCCAGACCAGCTGCCACCCGATTCCTGCATGCTCTATTCGGCAGCTGCTTGACAGCTTTTGAATTGCATGGCTGGCATCCAGAAGTCACAGCAATTCTCTTACTCTGCCACCACCAAGCTCATGCTGAGCATGTCCTCTGAAGTTGGAAGAGTTCTTTCCAATCTTACATGACGGTGTGGGCTTGTGTCTGTAACGGTCAGTACTTGGTCTGAGGTTTACTTGCACGTGAAAGAGTATGAGATCCTTGTTCCACCTACAGATCCTTTAATAGAGAATACTCAGGGGGATAGGAATATATTCTGTTATGGAAGTGGCAATAGGACATCCCAGTATAAAGCAAAATTACACTGACATAACTGCAGCCACACAGGGGACGGTGGCTGTAGAGTGAAATAATTCCATCAGAGACATTGGTACAGGAACAGTGTCCAGACAACAGCTATGGATTTGGATCTCAATGCAGTGATCTAAGTGCAGCCATATGAATGGGGGTTTTTCCACTGGCTTGTACAGATTTTTTCTTGAGAACTTGTGCAAAGCTCTGGGCATACAAATACACAAAAATTTGCAAAGACCAAACAAATGTTTATTTTGAAAGGAAGATGAAGAGAGCCATCTGCTTGGGGGTTTATTGGTTTGCTTTTTTATGATGATGCTCTTTGGAGTTGCGCATTTTCCCCAAAGCTGCCTCAGCATTGTAAATCATTACATATACATGATTCTATTCTTTTGTTTGTTTTTCTTCTATATTTCAAGATTTCCAGGGCACACTCTGTAAGAGCAAAAATCCCTCTACTGGGTAATCCTAGATTTATGTTCTAATACAGTTAGCTAAATAACTTACGATGCTTCTGTAGTCTTAATTACCTAAGATAATGAGTGATTATTAACTTGAAACTAATACTACTTGGGATAAAGAATTGGAAAATGGGGATCCTTAAGGCCAATATGTAAATACGTAACCCTTAGTCCCTAGTCATATCTCCCTCCCTGCCACTTTATCACAGAGAAGTCCCAAAAGGATCTCTAAAGAGCTCTAACCAGGCATCTGCACAGTTCCACCTACAGGACAAAGGGTCATAATTAAGGTTAGGCAAACCTTATTTTGGAAGTAACTTAGTGAATGCATTTCCCTTCTCTCTCTCACTTGCCTCCTTCTTTTATGGCTTCTTTAATAGCAGGAGATTTCCATAGCATTTTATATATATGAAAATTTTGCTTGGTATTTCTGTGGAGAGGATTTAGAATACAGTTAAAGGCAAACTCTTTGTATTGTGTCTTCACTTGAATGATTTTATTTTAACTGGCAACTTAACATTTTGGATGGAAAACCTACTACACAGGATGACAATAGCAGTCTCAGATTTAATCTTCTTTTACCACTGGCGAACTTGATAAACAGGACACTTGTAATGGGTTCCTCACTATCAGAACAACAGAAAATAATCATGAAACTTTAGATTTCCACCAATGCTATCTAAAATGAAAACAGGTGTATTGAGATGACCGTAGTACTTGGAATACTGTTGTGTCATATTTGGGAAAAAGGTCCTTTAAGGAGATTGTTTTTAAATTCTTTGTTTGGTTTTTTTTGGTTTTTGTTGGTTTTTTTTTTGTGTGTGTGTTTGGTTGTTTTTGGGTGTGTTTTTTTTGTTGGTTGGTTGGGTTTTGTTTCCCCTGTGGACTTATAGAAGTACAATTTAGCAGCAAAGGATTTGAGTAGAATGTTATGGAAATAGTGATGCTCTGATTTTTACTACTATCTGCTGATGCATGGAACTTTTTCTCTAAAAATCAAGCTTTCCAAGCACCATATAATTTTTCCTGAGATGTAATTATACAGTTAACCAACCATTAACAGTATTGTTCCATATTCGGATTGTTGTATATGTTTGTATCTTGAGCTACTCATTTGTTAGGAAAGGATGTGAGTTTTTTAACAGTAATGGCAGGCTTTGTTTGCCTAAGCTGATTGGAAATTGTAAGGTTTTAGTACAAACAGGTTCTACGTTTGATAGACACTGATATATGGAGGGTTAGAAGAAATAATATGACCTCAGCAACAAAAATATTGACTATTGACTGTTACTTTTCTCATTTTCCTTTTTTTACTCAACAGCTTTCCTTTGCATCTTAGTTTAGTCTAAGAATCTCATGCGTTAATCAAAAAGGTTAGGTTTGTACCTGCTCACTTCATTAACAGCTGTTACTAATTAGTGGAGCTTAGTCATTAAGGAACCTGCTGTGGTTTGAGGAGAACAATTTATATTTTTTCATGGCACTTAAGCACACAATATGCTTGTGAATGGAAAAGTTTCATTTGGGAGCACTCAGTTTTAGCAGCATTAGCATATCTATGGTGGGCTAGACTTGAGCTGCAGACTAACATCCCCAGGATGGGGGGGCATGGGAGAGACCCACAACTTGAGTGGGTGCTCCAAGGCGGGTTCAGAGCAGCCTTTTGAGCTGTAGCTGTGCCTGTGGCAGCAAGAGCCATGGGGCCAGCTCTGTTTGTGCTTGGTGAAGCTGCATCATTGCAAGCTTTAGCCTCAAGCAGTCTTTGAACACCAGTTCTCATTAAGCCTCAGTATACGGACAACATGATGTCTTGTAAGAGTATGGGGTAAGAGAATTGCCTCTTCATGGGTTGTTCAGGGCATGGCAGGCTGGGCACACATGGTGTAATCCATTAGGAAGGTGCAGGTTGGTTTCCCTAATTAATTATTTTTGTTATGTGAAGCGGAACCGTTTTCTCACCTGCTTTAATCTAGCCTCTGCTTCCCGTAGGTAGTGGTATGCTTTGTGTCTGTTTCCAGAGCCTGTTATGTTAATAAATCCCAGTATTAATTCCAAAAGCCAGGAGATTTTTTTGCTGTATGTTACTGTCGTGCCCTTCTGTACAAGTTCTGATGCAAGTTACCCTATGAAGTGTGAGGACAGCAGTTTTGATTCGTTTCGCTGCTGGGGAGAGATGAAAGAGGAAGTCTTTCTGCTCCTTCCTCCCCTTGAGCAGCTGTGTAGGACAAGTCACCCACTGCTGGGCTGATGTCAAGATTAATGTTTTGCTCTTATGAGGTGTCTTCTTTTCAATGGCACCAGTTCATGTACTAGACTACATTACTGGCTCAGTTTTCAAACTTTTTTCTATGGACTTGCAGATTTTTTCTGGCTACATTGGATTTAAACTTTAAACATGTTCCTAACGTACGCTATTGCATGTCTTCACTGATGGTATGCATGCCTTAAGTTGGTTGAGTTCTTTCTTGCACAATTTTGTTACTTTAGAAGCTGCCTATAGTTATATTTTGGAAGTATTTCAGCTCCATGTAATAAAAGTGTACTGCAGTTAGGTATAGGTGCCAGATGAAAACTGACATTCTTTCTGAGTAGAGGCAGTATTCATGTACCTAGGTACATTTATACTTTAAACTACCAAATAAAATAAACAATCAAACCAGATTTGACCTAGTGATTAAAGTCACCCATTAGCAAAAAAAAATTGATAAAAGGAATTAATGTTTTCGTGACTGTGCCTCTACCACTAACAACAGATGACTACAGTTTTTCTCCTCTGCCCCAACTTGCAATCAGACTAATCTCTCCCTAGATAAGTCTCTGCAGTGTGTGGCCATGTGTGAATGTTGTAAGAAGTGACAGCTTGCTGCTGTTTCTTGGCTCACGTAAGGGCTGCTGCAGGTCACAACAAGCAAGATGAGTCCAGTGCCATCCCATAAACTGCAGGAGGGCAGAGCTGGGCAATAGAAACCATTTGTGTTTAAAGAAGCATTTCAAAGCAACTTTTGAAACTGAAAATAGAAGGTTTCTGCTAACTAAAAATTTGACCTATTTTAATCTGGAATATGTCAAAATATTTTGACAGCATGGGAAAAACCCCTTCTCCCTTCTCCTCAATATGTTCCAAAAAACCCCTTCTGGCTAAAGGGAATTGATTTTGCCAATTATTTCAGTTTTTATGGGAAACCACAGAGGGTGTTTAAATCTCTGAAATCAGCTCTTCTGGGAAGTAAGTTGGGGCAGTGGAGCAAAACGATAATAGGATTTACCAATGGTGGGGAGAAAATAGGTGTCTGTCCTCATTTGTTCACATTTGAGTGTCACACAAACCCCCAGCCCCTTGTCTCCAGCCATGCAGCTGCTGCTCAGGTCAGGTACAGGAGTGACAGATAATTTCTTTGCTGGAATAGGGCCTCTGGATTCACCTTCCAGAATTATCCTCACTTGCATCTCCTTATGGGTTACCTCATATGTCTTGTAGAGAACCCTCACCTGTCAGCAGTTTCAGATTTGCTACAAACTGCATGCTGGTGATTTTCATAAGGATGCCTTGGCAGGAGCCTTTTCTTTGGGCATTAAACTCCCATGAGCAAGGACTGAATTGGTTTCCTTGGCTGTTAAACCTGGCTGCCAGCATGTTTTAGAAATGGAATACAAAAGGAACTGTATTTGTCCATGCCATTTTGTATTGCTGAGGCTCTTGGACTCTTGTTTTGCTCTTATGTTTTGTGTCTTAGAGGGAAAGACAGAATAACATTGGTGCCTTTTAGAACATCGCTTCTTTTTTTTTTTTTTTTTTTTTTTTTTTTTCTTTTTTGTTAAGATGTATTTCAAGTTTAAACTTAATAGTGAGAATGACCTCCTGATCTCATCGAAGTCATTGGAAACTTTGTCTTTATGGGCAGACTTTCCCAGGAAGAGTTTCTTCTTAAATAATGTATTTGGTACTCAGAGTTACCTCTGGAGGATTGAGCAAGGTTGCAAAGTACACTTCCCATATATTAAATAGAAACACAAACAAAAAACCTGAAAAAACCCAAACCCTTTCATCAGAACTATCAACAAGAACCCAAGCATGAATCCTTAACTGAAGCAGTAGTACTTGCCCTTGTGCCTGTACACTCACTGATAACGTAGCAGCAGCTTGAGTTAACCTAGTGGATAAGAATGATGCACTTAGAGATGAGAGGTTCTTCACATGCTGTATAGCACTTTAAAATGCTAAGTACTTCCATATTTGGAAGTACTTATGTTTTATTTTCTACAATATCCTAATTTTTTTTTAAAAAATGCCACAGAAGTAATATTAGGTTCTCGTAAGTGTTTGCTTTTATATTAATAAATCTTCAGGGAAACACAATTTTTCTGATTGATTTTATAATTTGACACCTGCTTCTTGTGAATTTATTTTAAACATTTAAAAACAGTATTAAGCCATCTCTTTTATTTCTGGTGGATGCTATCATGTGACAGTAACAGATAATCACTGCCTGCCAGTAATTTCATTAACATTTCAAGTTAAAGAATATTAGGACACACACTTTATAACAGGACTTTTTTTTCTGATATTTGTTTCTTCCTTTGCGTTTTAAGGGTTTTCTAAAAGTAATTAGTAAGTTATAATGTTGCTAATCTTACTGTTATGGGGTTGAACTTCCTTTTCAGGATTTTAGAAAGGATAAGAGTGCTGATGAGATGTGCAAGATTCTCAGAA
The DNA here is from genome assembly GCA_013397935.1 of Dasyornis broadbenti. Taxonomy (NCBI): domain Eukaryota; kingdom Metazoa; phylum Chordata; class Aves; order Passeriformes; family Dasyornithidae; genus Dasyornis; species Dasyornis broadbenti. The sequence goes on along the minus strand of VZRN01004407.1, from coordinate 4,811,251 downwards.
ATGGAAAAAATCAATGGTACTGGATGACAGAACAGGCAAATCAGAAGCACAGAATTCCCTTTCAACCCTGGCAAATGTGCCTTGGTTGGATCTCATGGGGAAAAGTAGGTACCTGAACCTCCCCTCAATTCAGTCTTGGCTCTTTGTTCAAGGCAGTGGTACAGAAATTATCTCACAGAAGAATTGGCGGAGTGTTTTGTGTGCAGTGTGACTTGTGCTCGATTCAATCCAAGTCCTACTTCAGCAGTCTCCAGAGGTCTTAAATCTTTGTAATCTGAAGTAGTCATAAATCTTAGAGATGGTTCTTTGCAGCTGAGTAGAGTAGTAGAGTAGTATCTTACATGTAACAGACATGAGTTCATTGAGGGTTATGAATTAACAGATATGTGATACTGAACTTGGAAAAATCAGTTAAACAGTCAAAATTTCTGTAAACAGCTTGAGTGGGTGTACTCAAGTATCTGACTCTCATAATTCTGTTCTGGAATCAACTGAGATCTGCTGGTAGCTTCAGTGCTCTGTAAATTTTCATAGTGATATAGATACGAGGATTTAAAATCTGAGTCTGCTTTGAATCAGCTGAGAGTTGATTTGGTTATATTTTAAACTTTAAAATAAGACAAATTCATTAGATTTAGATTTTGAGCACTCCTTTTCTTAGGCCCTGTGTTTCACGCTGTCCTTACTCAAACTTCTTTGAGTAAAAACTTGCAAAAGATCAATGTGCATTCTATACCTGTTTCTCTCAGACTTTATATTTCAGGGTTACCAATTACTTTGGGATATTTAATGTTAAAGAAAGTCACCTTAAACATGCACTGAACATAATTGCTACAGAAGAATACATCTGCCTTATTGATGTACGAAAAGCCAAAAAGAAAAAAGCAGGGCTTATTGCAGAGCAGTTGCTCTATGAATTAATTGGACAAAGGCTTGGTTTAAAAATACCTTTTAAATAAGAAATGGAGATCAAAGTGTGCCGTATCATAAGATCTTATTTACCAAATGTAAATGAACTGTTGAGCTATATATGGGGAGGAAAAGAGAAAAACATAGGTGCAGTCAAATTTCATGCAAATGATTATCTTAAAAATGAGTTTTATCAAGTGTTTATTCCTTGAAAATGGAAATATCCTTAACAATCATAGCTCAGCAAATAGCCATCTATTCCAGCAGAACTGCAGATTTTTCTGTCTTTGCTCTTGAATGATTTCATCTAAAAGGATTTTCTTCAAGTGTTGCACTGCTCCACAGGTTTCCATATCTTTGAAGATTACTGGTATATTTTCTAGTTTAAAAAAAAAAAAGCTGCTGGATTTACCTGAACAGTGATCACATTCTAATTAATCTATTAAAAAGGAGTAAGAATTCTGAGTTCAGATCAGTGTTTTCATTGTAATTAACCTGGAAGATGTCATTTAACTGAGATGTAAATGACTTTCTGAGGGGAAATGCCTTACTTTTGCACTAAACAAAGCCATACTTAAGAAATTCTTTAAAATAAGTAATTGTGATAGAAATAAATACTCTTTGGTCATGAAGGCTTTTAAATTATTTTATAAGGTTACAAATTAAGATCTTTTAGAGATTTGTAATGAGGTATTACATCAGTTTACTAAGTGATGCCACTCAGCTCCTGCTCTTTCTATCTTTACCTTTAATCCTGTCAAAATTCTTTAAATGTAAGCGGTAGCAGTGTGCTGGGATTATGACTCACCCCCTTGGAAAAACCCTGTGGTATGCCAGCAGAGCCAAGCATGAGGAGGAGCTATGTAATGCTTCCTCTGACACAAATACCTGAAGATCCCTAAGAGGTGGTTCCTCATGTGTTTGCTTATCTGGATTTTCATTTCTGAGGTATTTAAAGAAATAAGAATGAAATAGCACCTGCCTTTACCAGATGGCAAATTTCTGGGATTGTATCAGACGCTGAAACTGTGTGAGTGTTTTGTACAAACAGAGATGGAGATGATGATGGTCACTTTTACTCCCAGTCTCACTCCTTCAGCATAAATATTGCATAGGGTCCAGGAGCTTATTAAACATATGAATAGCATGTTATTGAGGTTTTTTCACTTATTCCAGTCAGTTACATGTCAGAATTGCTGTTACTCTGTCGTCTGGTCCCTGTGTTAGACTTAATTTGTCGAATTCACGGATAAGGGGATTTAATTTTAATTAGATGCGTTAACATGACTTTAGAAGCTTGTACTGTTTTTGACCAGTGGGACGCTTATGTAGGCGTTGTGTCTCATCTCTGACAATGGCCAAAAGTGCATGCCCTGGGATGAGTATGAACAATGCAAATGGATGTCATGTGTCATTGGTACTTTAGGATCTTTCAGCTGCTTCAGATGGCACTGTGGATGTTCTTTTTGTGTGGGTACTTGGGCGTTTTTCTCTCTGAAGTTGTGTAGTTTTCCCTTGAGTTGGATCTCCCTGGTTCTTCTTTGTCTACGAGTCGTATTTGCTACTAACTAATCTTCAAGCCTTATAACAGTTTTGCTTAAAACTGTTATAAGGCTTGAAGATTAGTTAGTAGCAAATTTTTTTAGAAGTGTTTTCATTTTAGAGAGACCTTTAGAATTCCTCCAAAATTAAGGACCACAGCATGGTCCTTTCCCATGATCAGTACTGACTCAAATGAGTTTGACTTTTTTGCTGCACCTTTGAAAGCTTCATTTGTGTTGTGAGCATCACCTGACCTTCAGATTATCTGTTATTATTTGTGTTCATACAGTTTACATGTTCCTTAGATACGTGAAGAATAATTTATGAGCCTTCTGATAATCTGGTTTTGGTATACACCCTGGGGGGTCTAGTTTAACTGCTTCTTTTAATCCTGTGTAGTTTTTAAAATTTCATGATAGCCCCAGCTTTCTGAATGACATCTTGCCCCAAAGAGGTTTCCTTACTCTTCTGGTGAGCCATGCTGGCTTTATTCTGCCATTTTAATTTGCTTACAGTGAGACTCTTCATTCATAGGACTTTGAATCACACTAAGCCTTGTCAGTGTGCTACAACACAAGACTTACATCTTATTTTTTTGGTTAACTAGCAGGCCCATGGAATATTTCTTAATAAGGATTAAATTTGATCTCTATCCTGTGGTCACTATCCTGATGGGTCACTTTCCTGATGTATTTTTCTGTTTAGCACAAAATGGATCAGTAGTATTCCAAGGGCAAAGAAATTTGATTCTATTCTGTTTCTTCAGAATGCACCAAAATAGTGGGCAGGTATATAGGAGCCTGGTAGCAATTAATATCCCCCTCCTAATTTAGATCTCAGATGCTCAGCCACAGAGTTTCCATTAACAGTGCTTTCTACGAGAAAGATGTGATGCATTTGGTTGGAGATAAATTCTTCTACACACACCTCATAAGAGTTAGAGGATGCAGCCTCCTTTGGTGTTCAGGCTGTTTCTTTTTGCAGACTTAGGTGCAAAGATTTGGTACAATCAGTCTCCTGATGTGCTCTGTTTCACATTTCCTGTTATTCCTATACAGAGGAAGGAGAAAAAAATTACATGACAAGACATGTAGCTGCAACACATAAAAGTACTCATCATTTAGACAGGAATAATTTGCCTGCCAGATGGTTACCCTAGTATTCTTGTGTGATTTTATAAATAAAAGATAACTTTAATATTTTTACTGAAATGCTTAAAAGGATATATAACTCATTTCATACCCTTTCAAGACATGATATTCTTTCTTTCTTCATCCTTAAGAAACTCCATAAACTCTCAAAACTACAAGTAAAATTACCTCATGGTGATCTCATTTTTTTTTTTCTAAGCATCAAGTTATGAAGTTGCTAATCCAGTCTTTTATCTTGAATTCACCATTATAATGTCAAGATTGAATAATCTGCCTTTATCTCCAGGGTGACAGCTATGTAGAAACTTCAAAAGAGATAGTTTTGCTAGCATCTAAAGACTCTTGTTAATTACTACATCTTGAAGTAAAGTGAAATAAAGCAGGATGAAAAATGATATTTCTCTTTGACAACCTTGTAAAAATATCAGTGATGAAGCAGTACATTATAAGTACTTTAAAAATGCATTTACTGAGATCAAGACCATTCTGATCATGGTTCAGGTTAAACACTACAAGATACATTATAGAAAGATGTGTGTTTGTCACTGATGATTTAGAAAGCTCTTAACTGGAAATTAAATATTTTGTCTCTATTTTCTTACTGAAATTGATCAAGCTGAGTTAGTAGTGGTCTCTTTACAATTAGCAGAAGGGCTTGTGTTGTTGCATCTTCCAGGTATAAATAAATTTGTTCTTTTATTTTTATATCCCAGCTTTACCCAGTGTTCATTTCTGCTGGCTTTACATGACCTTATTATGTAAAGGCAGATAGACTGTATATATTATGACCCATGGCAAGCACTGTGCTATCAGCAGAGCATGCTAATAGTGAATTAATTACATGTTTTTTCAGCATTGGGATTTGAGATGTTATTTCTGCATTGTGTTGGTTTGTCTGTGCCCTGCTTCTGGAGATGAGGGGCTGAGTGGAGCTCTGTGGGTCAGTCAGTGGAGGGATATTTGCTCCATAGGAAAGAAGTCCTCATATCAAACCCACAGGCCAGTTAGGGGAAGCTGTGGTTCAGTTCTTTGCTTTTAAAGGGCTGTTATACTAGTTGATTTTGAAAATCTGAGGAAAGTTAATGCAAGTAAGAAGCTAATTAATCCCTTGTTAGTACCAAGTTGTAAGTAAATACTTCATAGACTCATGATAAGTACAATCAGACTCAGGTTTTCAGAAAATTTATAGCATTTTCTACTTTTTTTTTAAAATGTGATTTAGTATGCAGCAATTTACATCACAAAATGCATAGTATAAACCTCACTGGATAACTAAATTGGCTGAGCTGATGGTGCTAGAACACTGTTTGTTCCATTATTTTTAACTACTTGTGGAATTGTAGCTTTGTGAATTTATTGCTACATCAGCAATGGCTTGGAGTGATACTCAAGAACAGTTAGACCAGACTGCTGATTGTCATTCCAATGTCCTTGCATTGCTAGTAGCCACTAGATGATGTTTCGAAGGAAGGAAAATCTTCCTAGTAGTGTAAAAGCTTAAGTAATTTTAGAGGCTTTGGGATGGCTGAGGGGATTGGATCTCCCTCTTTTGTCACCACAGTTCACATCCTGAAGATATGTTTCTCGAAGGAGTTACAATGTAAGTATACAGGAGATTGTATCTCATTGATTGATCTCATTGTATGAGGTCGTCATTCCTGCTAGCATTTGATTTCAGCAATGCTGCTCACCTTGAGTATTAACTATTTGTGTTGCCTTCATTCATTGTGACGTTATTAAAATAAATAATGACAAATAAAGGAAATCTGTACGGTTCAAGTGAGATAATATTCCATTTTTGCAATGCAAAGCCAACAAATGTGATATTCCTTTTGTTAACATAACTTTCCAATGGTCTCATCCGTGAAAAACTGCAGTTATAAAATCCCTGATCCAGGGTTTCAGTCTGGGTTTCTCCCCATGTAACAGAAGGGAATGCAGGGTGTGTAGCTTTGTCCTTGTATATGGATTTCCTTATTCTTTTTACTTATGTAAGAGACAGACATCTAAAGTGGAAGTTCACTAACTGGACAATTATGGCTAAATGAGTGACCCTGAGGGTTTTAAGACTGTTCTAAGGAATTACCATGGTGCCATCAAGAAATCCACATGGTTAAAATGAGCCAAATGTGTTCACAGGGACATGGCAGTGTTCACACATTTCAGAAAGGAAAAACATCCATTAGTGTGAAGGTTGTAACATATCAAGTAGGATTTCATGTCAAATGCAATGTGATCTGTGGGATATATTTCAGTAATATCTAAAACTCAGAATCTTGGGTGTTGCTTTTGGTTGGGATGAAATTACTGTTTACTTTGTTATTAACAGCTTCTCTTTTAAAAATGCTGCGAAAGTTTCAATGAGGTGCTAAAGCCCAGGGGGGTTGTAAGGTAGTTTTAGCGTCTGAGCAGCTTTCAGAAGTGAAAGTTGGTACCTGCAGGATGCCAGCTTTGTAGCGCAAGTGTCCTTTCTGAAAGCAGATGTGGAAACTGCAATCACTTGATATATCCACTATGGTGTCATGTTGAGAACTCTTGTGAAGCTAGTCCTTGGACTAACTTGTATGAAGTCAGTGTGAGCACATCTGTGCTAACCTGCAGCAAAGGCAGTGCCTGCAGGATTTCCAACAATATTTATGGTTGGAAGCATTTTAAGATTTCTGTTATTACAGCAATTGCCGTAATATGTCAGTAACAAATATAAAAAGTATTGTCAATGTCTTCAACTAGTTCAATATTTAACATGCTTGATATCCTGTACTTCCCTGACCCAAAACACAGTCTAGTCACTGTTGAACACTGCAGTGCATTACTGATGCAAAAATTACAGTAGTTACTTAAACAGATTTCTCTACCCCCACCTTTTGTGGGACCTTTAAAACTAGTTTCTATCATTCTAAAGAGAAGAGAAAAGTATTCTATTTTCTGAAATTTCATTCAGACTTTAAATTAATGAGCAGAATATAAGCTTATTTCTGAACATAAGTCTGGGAGGGATAGTGAGTGAAGCATGAAAAACCATCAAATAATATGAATGGAAGCGATTCCCAGAGTATGCATTAATAACTGATAACACTACATTTTGAGAAAAATCTGTGGGTTTTCAGTTGTTTTACTTTCGGGTCATCTGAAACAGGAGGCTGGTAACAACACTGCATTTTCATGCAATAGTGCCTTCAGGTCTGTAGTGGTTCAGCTCAAGATTTTAGGGATGAAATTCGCTTGTTGTGTGGTTCTGTGCAAAATTATATCTGCTGTAAATATTCAGGCACCTAATAAATTCAAATAACTTTTTTTCTCTTCCACTCCTTTGTCTGTATAAATTGTTTTATAGTTTTAATTAACCTGGCTTTTTTCACAAAAAAATACTCTTTTGAAAAGCAAAATTATAAATATTTAGAAGATACTTTTTTGCTAGGTGCATCCTTTGGTTTCTATATTTTTCCTTGTAGTGTTTTCTAAAAATGTTGCTACGTCATTGGGAACTTTAAAATATAAAATTACCAAAAGATACTGTTTCTAAACTATTGGGGGTTAGGGTATGGTCTGTATAGGAGGAAGCATTTTCTTTCAAAATCAGTCTTATTTTATTTTTAAGCATCTTGGGAGAAGATCTGTGTAGAGAGGTCCTGTGTATTTCAGACTCCAAATGCATGGTAAACAGTTGTCAACTCATTTCTGCTCATGTGATATCAGAAAATCTGTTGCAGGCTTATTGTTTGTCTTGAACAGTTCAGCAAAAACTATTGTACTGGCAAGTCCTAGCCTGAATATTTAAATGCTGAAATGTTTATTGTGGTCATTAACACACAGTAATTAGATCAGTTCAACAGTGCTGGCTATATATCAATTCAGTCCATGGATACTCAAATCCAGCACAGCAGTTACATGTAATCCCATTGAAATCGATGCAATTCAAGTTACATACATCCTTAAGTGCTTTTCTATTTGGACTAGGCTACAAGTATTTTTCACTATGAAAGAATATTCTGTCCACCGCCTGGATCTTAGATATTCTTGCTCATAGAAATAAAGACTGTAAACTAAGTTAGTAAATAATGAGGAGGTCAGTACTCCCAGCTATTTGTAAAGCTGGGCCTTGCCTAAGCAGCTATGTCTTGGGTCAGGAAACACACAATGATAGAGCTGGGAGTTTGGAGAGATGATGATTCCATGGACCAGGTGCTGGTGGAAGAACAGACAGCTTTGCTTCACAGAAAGTGAAGTACAACTGTAAGAAAACAAGTTTTAGGTAAATACATGTTATTTTAGAGTAACTTGTAATTTACTTTGCTTTTTTGTCTGATGCCTTGTTGCAGTGAAGCAGTGAGCAAGTCTTTCTTTTAAAGGTCTACATTTCCTGAAAGAAAATGCTTCCAACTTGCTCATGAATAGCTGTTCTAGAAATCGAAATGGAAATGAAAACTAGAGCATTAAACACCCACCTCCTCTCTTGAAAGCTACTGTGGATGTGATGCTATCGCAGCTAAGGGTGAGTGATCTACTCTGGAAAGGGGTTCCTGAGTAAGGAAAGCACTGCAAAGGATAATAGCTGAGGATAGAATGTTATGTGGATTACAGGGATTAGACAGAAGACACGAGATTTCTTTTGTGTTTTTAGAGGCTTGTTATTGATATTTTTCTCTTTCTACTCCTAAATCTCTCCTTTTTAATGTATATGACATAACAATTTATTGTGAATAAAAAAAAAAAAAGTTGATGGTCTCTAAGATATATTTCACTTCAACCATTTTGCATCCAATTCATTAAAAGAAGCTGCTTTGCCTGCAGGATAATGTATTTAACATTCATCTCCTGTTCCCCCCATCTTGTTAAAAATATTTTTATCTCCTTGGTTAAAACCAGAAGTATTTTCCACATACATAAGATTCTATTACACAGTTCTGTTGGTCTCCCAGGTTTTTTCCTGTCCTTTCTTTCATCTTTGTGTTCTGCACAAGCAGCTTTATCACCAAGCTCTTCTGTACAGCTACTACTGCTGCATTTCACAGTATCCAAGGTGCTCCAAGGACAGGGATTTTGTCATCTCTGATACTGTTTTTCTGAGAAGCATCCCTGAAAATTCCCAGGTGTAGAAGTAGGAACATTACAGTTTTCTGATAAAATTTAAGATGAAACGTAATGCAAAGCTCTTGACATTGAGGAACTGCTAACATGACTAAATCCAGATTTAAGAGCATTCTGCAGCAGCAGTGGAATCAAAACTAATGACTGTGCTCAGCTTGGATGGGAGGCACAGTGCTGTCAGCGTGTCACTCCTGTATTCATGACTCAAATAGCAAAGCCTATCCTAAAGAGCTGGCACTACTGGATCTGTGGCAGCTGTTGTAATGCATAATTAATGCAGCCCTGGGATACAGTTTCAAATACTCCGTGTCAGTGCACGCAGGAAGCCTGCAAAATGGGCACTACTTTCAACAGTCAAATATTTATTTTTAACTAACTTTATAATGGCATGTACACTTTTGCAATTTGGGTGAAAAGAGGAAAGGTTCCCAAGTAGCTTGTAATTGAGTGATTCCAGTGGAAATTAATGTCATTTTCATTCTCTGCAAACAGCAAGGAAAAGATGAAGTAATGTTTGCTTAGTCAGTTTGGGGCAATGTACGGTATAAACAGCAAAATGAGTGAAGAAAACTTCTAGTTGGTTATTTTAGATCTAAATAGGTTAAAAAAAAGATACTGGATGAAGCAAAAATAGTATGAACACTTGGGTAGTGTGATTAGAGATGGTTTTGAAGCAAGCTGGTAGGTGAAGGGCTCTGAAGGAAACACTTTATTCAGCAAGGTATGTAATATTTATATTGAGAACTGCTTTTCTGGGAGGTTTCAAAACCAAAAGTGGCTGTTTAATGGCATTTCCTTCTCTACATGCTTTGCCGTATGATGGGAGGAGAGTTTTCTCCTTTAGCGATGGTTGACTCCCCCAGGCAGAGGACAGCACTGGAGCGGGTGCTTGCGTGTCGTGTTCTGACCCACACACCTTTGATTAGCTGGAAACATGCTGCTGTGAGAAGGAATCCTCCAGGAAAAGGTTTTGACAAGAAGTTACATAAAACTGATCTAAGTAATGTGTTGTGCCTGTTGTGCTCTGCGTTTGAGTACCTCAAGTAGTTCCGTGCAGCAGTAGTAGAGAATCTCTGAGCGGGGTAGTAATTACACTATGTAATGACTTCTTTCTTGTTTGATGTGTCTAGGAATAATACGAACCACTGCTGTTTGAAAGATCCAAATGCAGAAATCTCATCTTTCTGACTTTAGACTTCATTCCTTCAGTGCATGTGTTTTTATAAGACTATCCCTTGTTGCATGTGAATTATGTAAATTACTTCAATTATATTCCCAATGCCCAAAGTGGAAAACGTGCATCATGTGTGAAATTTAACAGATGAGAGGTAAAAACTGATTTTGAAATTTTGATCCTACTCCACCAATTTTAGCACTTTGATTCAATTAGTGAAATTCTATGAATTTCAAGTAGCTGAGAAGTTACAGTGTCTTCATATAAATAAAGACATCTAAATATACTTTTAAGTAGAATGTAATTTCAGGACATTTCTTGATATTATTTGAATTTAATTCAAATATGAAAACAAAACCTGAAAAAAAATTTGTGTCTAAAATACTTGAGTTTGTTTTTTTTTAAAAAAATTAGAGGTCTTTGAGAGATGTAAAGGTCATTAGGCTTTATTTCATTCTTTTTTTAAACCATAAAAGACCATGACTAGGGACAGCAGCCCAACATTAAGTAAAATGCCTTTCTCTCCACAAAAGATTTTCCACCTAACAGTACTAATAGAGGACATTTTTTCCCTCAATTCGCTATTTGCTACCTTACCTTTGTAAAACCAAAACAGTGTATGTGAAAACTTGTGGTGGTCATAGAAAAAAAATCAGCTAAGAAAACTAGTATATGTGTTATGGTAAACTTAGGTTCTTTCTGATGATAATTATTCCTTTCCACAGGAATTGTGGAAATTAGATGGTTCAAAAACAGGCAGCCCAGTTCTGAAAGACTCTCTTTTGCACAGGTACTTGTAATTAGCGGAATTAGTAACCTGGTCTGTCAGAGAACTGTTTAGCTCTGAAAGATCTGGAACAGTGGACTGTAAAGGCTGACTTCTAGTAGGTAACTTTTTAAATAAAGGTAATGAAAAACCTGGAGAAATGTTATGAGGGCTACAAAAGTTCTGGTAAACACACTGCCCTAAAAGAGAATGATGGCTACTGGACTTGCATTGAAATGTGTGTTCTGAATCTGGGTAATGATCGCTGCCCCTGGATTGTGAAACGAAGAAATCATGCATCAAATGGAATAGCTGTAATTTTGTCACACAACAAGGCAAATATGTATAATACATGTCTACTGTGACTAATTTATGTGTACATATGATTTGTTTCTTAGTAGATTGACACACATTTAAGATCTAATTTGATATAGATTAAGTCTGAAGGGAGATGGGCTGCATTTAAAGCACAACCTTTGCCTCAAACAAACCCAATCCAAAAAAACGGAAGACCTGAACTTAAAGGAATTTTTTTCTTAGTTTTACAAGACAGTTTGGTGTTAATTCTTTATTCTTTTCCATAATTCTTACTGACAAGTGTATGGTTCCCTTGCTTACAGAGACTGCACACTGTTGAGCAATATCTGCCCCATTTATATGAGTAGACTTGTTTTAATTGACTATATTTGAGCTGGATGTGTAACACAGTGACCAAAGAGAAAACCGTTTTTCTGCAGAGAATAATCTTTAGTTAATAGATGGGATTTTATTAATAGTTATGAGGGAATAGTAAGATGCAGGCTTTTTTAGACACAGACAAACATGACCTAGCCTGAGAGTCACTTAAAATAAATAAAGCCCTTCCCACCACAGAGGAAATTAAGGGCCTCATGCCATGTTACAGTCCTGGGTGATGCTTAAATGAGCCAGAACAAAGAATCTGTTTGGAAAGAAGTTACATTAGGATTTGGTCCACTTACTTTGTATGTGTCGCCTTTTGTTGTCAACCACAGAAGGCGATCCCATAATGGGTGGCCCTGTCAGCGACCATTTAGGTACAACAGAGTCTCCTAGTAGAAATGCAAGAAAATTTTTCATCTACCAGCAACAATGAGCTGAAATGTTTGCAGGGAGGAAAACCAGACTAGTTTATTTAATTTATTTATTTATTTTGTCTGAAAGGCTTGGAACAATTCTGCCAGTGCAGTTCTGACCTTTCATACACAGAACTAAGTGGTAAGGGAAGCTGGGCTTCCTGTCAGCTCTTACAAGCTGCTATTTCTCTCCTTTTTCTTGTGGTCAATACTTGGCTTTTCTCTAAAGCCTTGCTTGATTGTTATTTCAGTTAGACCATAAAGACCCTCACCTGCCACTGCCAACGTGTTTCCTAGCAGAAATAGATTATCTCAAATGACAGCATCCAGGCAAAAGTTCAGCTTTAATGCCTGATGCCTTATAGAAAACTAGCAGCATGCAATCCATGACTTAGCTACACTGAACTTTCAATATGTGCTTTATTCAAAATCTGCTTCACCTTTTCTTAGAAATAATCTTAAATGCAGAGACAGAAAAGAACCTGTTTTGTGTAAGGAAAATATATTTCTGGCTTGATTTAGGATGAGATGACAGGAAAGGGCAGAAGAACATATGGGATGATGGCACATAAAATAATAGTAGTGAAAAGAACAGTAGTGAAAAATAATAGTGTAACAGTCTGATTTGTGAATTCTTTATAAAATTAGGCAAATTTCAAAGCCAAAAGGGAAAATTATTTATTGAGACTGACTTGTGGGAGCTCAGATAATGAGCAAACTCATGTGTGTTACCACTTTTAAACTAGTAGAAGTTTTTACGGGTGAAATTTCAAATGTGAAATTAGTTGATAATTTTGAGGAAAAGGGACTGCGTTCTGTAAAATGCCTCATGGGTTTAGTAGTCATTACTTGGAGTGAAAAAAAGGACTTAGCTTGAAAACTGTGATTTAAAACTGTGTTGTAATAAAGCTACATTAATGTATACATAAAGATGAACCACTGAAAGTACTGGTTGGTTCTGTGATTATTGTAGTATGCAGTTCTCCCTCTCTGTATCTGTGGTACTGTAATTAAGGAGAATTATTTGCCCTGGGGAGGCCTTGTTAAGCCTAATTCTGGTAATAAAAGGGGCTAAAATAGCTAGTCTTCCATATTCTGAGCTTATCCATGAAAAACCTTTTGGAAGATTAACGACAAAAGCAAAGGTTTATTGGAGGCTGAAGTGTCAAGATGTTAGAAGACTTCACATGAGGAAGAGGTAGAGCATTCTGGCATAATTTGGGGGGGAAAAAAAACAAGCAATTTTTGGGACCAAAGACTGATTAATTTTCCTCTTTGACATACGGTTTTGTGAGAAACATAGCATTTTATTATTTCCGGAAAAAGTTCTTTGGGGAATCTTAACTTCAGGAACATGGACTTAGGAAAGGTTCTATGTAGAGAAATTTTGAAAAAAATTTCTTTCCTGTAGGGCACACTCAGCCCCAAGTTATGACAGAAAAGGACAAGAGAATGCATTGAGATAGGAGACGGTGTAAAAACTGCCGTAGTGCACTATTCAATGCGATACTGCTATACTTAGATGGCATCCTATGCCATCCCAAGTGCTTCTCATGAGCAAACTGATCAACTGGGATGCAGGAAATGTGATTCTGATGTTTAGAATACATATGTGTGTGTTTACACATGTGTATCTGTAAATTTTTGTCATAGATATGTAAAAATTAGGAGCCCAAATGGAAGGAATTACAGTTTCTTAGGCAGCATGCCAGGCACAGATTACTAGCATTGGATTCACGAAAGAAAAAATCCACATGGGCAAAATGTGACAGTCAAGTGTCTGGGAAGATCCAGAGCAATGGAAATTTTAGGGCCCCTAATGTCAGAAGTGTAGCTTTGAGGTAGGGAGAAGCATCAGACAAAGTGCTCCATGTCAAACATAAGCCTTTTCTGTCTGGTGCAGGACTGGCTGGTGATCTGAGCATGTTTACACTCCCTACTGTTTTCTTTTTGCACTGCTACAGTCATTACTCACTGACAACATCCTGCAGGCTAGTGGAATTTCTGGAAGGCCAGGTCAAGGATACTGGCAGTACATAGTCCACTGAGAAGTCAGAACAAAGAAGCTGAAACAATCTGAGCAGTGAGCATGGAAAGATGCTGCAATGGACAGTGATGTAGCAGAAAAGTACTCTGTAGTGAGCTTCATTTAAAAGTATAGACACAGCTTGTGTTGTCCTACACAAATTCCTCCAGGCTTTACTGAATGGCTTCACTGTTTTTCCTAGATTGAGCTGTCCTTGTGAGGAAGATCTTGAAAGAGCAAGGATTTGGATCAGTGCATTTCTGTTACAACAAAGGGTGTGCAAAAGTAGTAGTACTTAATGCTTTCCTTGCTTCAGTCCTTACTGGTAAGGTTAATGTTCAGGACTCCCAGGTCCTTCAAACCAGTGGGAAAGTCTAGAGGAAGGCAGGCTTTCCCAAGCGTGGAAGAGGAGCGTGCTATGGAACTCTTAAATTAACAGGATTTACATAAATCCATGGGACTTCATGGGATACAGTCCCAGATGCTGAGGAAGCTCGCTGCTGTCATTGTGAAACTGTTCTTGACTGAGGTCATGGCATGCTTGGACTACACAACACTCAAAGGTTTTTCTCCAACCTCAACCACGCTACGATTTGATCATACTGAGCCTTTACTGAAGGTGAATGAAACTGGTTTGACCACACCAGTAGCTGAAGTCTCACTGTTGGAGGAATGCAGGAAGTAAGGTGTTACTGGAATGATAAGGCTCTTGCTGACAAGGACATAAAACATTTTGTTTCAAAAGTTGTCTACAGGGCTGCTTCTTAGATGACATAGATATGAGATGCTCTGTGGCTTATCCTGCACTTCATAAAATCTGTGATTAAACTTCCAGTGGGAATAGGATGTAACTGGTGAGCATAGGGAGGGGTACAATATCATAAATGTAGTTGCTGTTCCCTCAGGAGTGCCTCAGGGAACAGGATATTTAAAGTAAAAATCTGTTTCCTGTTTGCCCTCTGAGTTGTAGCTCCTCCTGAAAGCTGCTAGACTTTGTTGATCCTGGGGGGCAGCTGCTGAAATTGCAGTGGAATGCCCACAGATAAGAGATGCTGTCATGACAGAGAATGATTCAAATCCCTACATTCCTTTTTCTTTTTTTTTCTTTTATTTTTTTTTTTTTTAGTGAGTGGCTCAATTACATAGAGATACCTTGTACTATCTGCCAGATATTCTGCTCATGTTGTTTTGTGTTCACAATGTCTAAATAGACGCTTTCTTTCCAATTTCACTCGTTCTGGTACAGATATTCAAGAAATCTGTATAGCCTTATTGTACTGAAGATTTCTTTCTGACCTCCTGCTTGTCTAGCTCAGTTCAATGATAAGGTGCTGAAGGCATTTGCTTTCTTCTGTATTTATGAGAGTTCCTACAAACCAGTGGTGGTCTCTATATGCTGTTGTAAGAATAAAGAAAGAACATGAAGAGTTAAATGATAGCTGTTAGCATATGATGCTTCCATAAGCTGTGACTGAAATGCTGTGGAATAGCAGCCAGTCAGTCTGCTGTGTTGCAGGCTGTTACTCTTGTTAGTCAAACCACACTTCAATAAACTGATCGGTGTGTCCTTCTTCATCCTGGCTTTTATCTTACCCCATACACTAAATAGTTTGCGTTGTCTCTGACGAAAAGGGTACTTGGGAGTGGAAGAAGGGTTTTTCAGGGAACTAAAAATCAGTGAGACAGAGTTGTTTTTTCACTGATTGGAATTTTATAGAAGGTTGGGTTCTTTTTTATACTTATAAGGGTGATGGCTATAAATGTGTCCATTCCTGAGTGTGTTTGGTCAGAATAATTTGCTATTTGATTTGATTTCTCCCTCGTTTTCATGTGTTTAGTTCTGGAAAAGTGACAGAATTGTTTTGATGTTACAGCAACACAAAACTGATATTAGAACATTTTTTTACAAGACAGTACTCTGTGTATTATATCCTTGAATAGTTGTCAGAGAGGAATTGTTTTGCAATCTTGTCTCTAGACAGGAGGAGTTCTCATAGCAGACATCCACATTCATACTCAGACCTTGTTTACTGTTCCTAATGAGAATGAATGTTTGTATTTTTCTGTTCTTAGTCACTTTGCTTATCCTTAATTTGTTTATGAAGAAGGACTGAATGTTCTGCAGCATGTGTGAATTAACAATTACTTCCCAATTACATCACCGCTAAATAGAACACTGGTTTTATCACTAAGACATTTGTGAATCTCTGAAGAAAGGAAAAGTTGGATTGTTTATTTCTCAGAGATTTTATTTTTGATGAAACACTTGTCCATGCAGACAGGTTTAATATTCTTAGCTATCGTTTTAAATAATTGCTTTATCCTTTGAAAAATCTCCACTGCATATCCTCACGTTTGAATTAGCCAGAAGTGAACAGGATGAGTGCAAAGAGACACTGAGAAGTTTCAATTGGCTGAAAACTGAGAGCAGCCCACCAGCTAAATTTTGTATTTGACATTAAGGGGTCAGGTTGTTACCATGCAGTCTCATGCTGGCTACAGTATTGCTACCTGAGGAGTACAGGACATCAATGGTGATTGACAGGTTCTAGTTGTGGGTACAAATTGCTGCTTTTCTCATTCACTGCTCTAACATGAAAGAAATCTCTGACAGTTTTTCTGCGAGGATAAAATTGCTTCTCTGTGTGTCACTTAGGAGCCTTGATTTAGCTTGCAAAGGACCAAACAAACTTGCTTTTCCTCCAAAAACTTCCCATGCCCCACATGCCTCCAAAGGGCAGCATGTGTCAATTTAATGGTGGTTTCTTTTCCCATTGTTAGTTTTAGTGATACTAGTAGTTTGTATACAGAAAATAAACTTGAATTGATTGAAGGTCATGTAGCCAAACTCAAGACGAGAAATAAGGACAAATGTATCCCTAAAGTGTGTGGGAAACAAACCTACTCTTGGGGAAGCACTGACCCTAGTGGGCCATTTTGCTGGATAGAATGTCTGTGACAGTGCAGCTAAGCTGGCCTTAAGCAAGTGGGTAACCAAAATGATGCAAATAAATACACATAAAACTTCTCATTCAGAATTGTAATATTGCCAGGAACAAACTTTGAGAAAATCAGGTTCTCCTAATTAGACTCTTAATGTCATTGTATGAAGTGAAATCGACAAGGCTTTTTCATTACTTGGCTGTTAAATACAAAATAAAATATTGTGGCTTACAGAAACAAGAGATCAGTTTGGTGTTTTGTTGTTTGTGGTGGGTTGTTTTTGTCTGTTTTTCTTCCTGAGACACTGAAGCACCCAAGTTGGTTGAAAAAGAAACCCTCCTAAGCCTTAGACTCTTTGCGTTCTGTTATGAAATATAAATACATGGATTTCTTTGCTATTATGTATGTGTGGAATAATGAGTCTTGGGAAACGAATGCATCAAGATTTGGCTGTTAAGATTGCATTTTCTTTGGGGTTTTTTATTGGGCTTTGGGGTTTTTTGGCTATTACTGGTTTCTAGGAGAACACAATGAAGGAGCAATCACAAAGAGATTTTGTAGTGAGTTTCTTCTCTTTATTTTCTGTTTATAAACATTTTATTTTCTATTGCTGAGACCATGAGCTGGAAATGGCAGGGAAAGAGCAAGACTTGCATGTTAGTCAGTCAGTCCATTACAGAGTCAGCTAGAGGATGGCAAGAACATAGTCCCAGAGTTTGGGAAATACAACACATCCACTTGACACTGAATAGTGTTAGTTCAGTAGTGCAACATAACATCAGACTTCACAGGGTACAAGCCTGTTCATCCATGTTCTAGAAAGATGACCTCAAACAGATACAGAGAATTATTATGAGCTTAATGAAAAGCCTTTGTGAGAAGAGACTAAAAAGAAATTTTTCATTTAACTTATGACAATGAAACTGACTGGACATCAAACAAGGTGGAGGTAGTTTAAAGAGAGAAGGAAAAGAGATGAATTCATGTCAAGGATAGGCACAGGAACAAATGGTTATAAAGCGGTCAGTCATCAATAAATTTTAGGTTGGAAATGGAAGAAGGATCCTTGCCATGGAAAGAGTCAGACTTTGAAGTGTTCTTTTAATTAGAGTAGCAAGGGCAAGAAATTACCAAGGAGTTTCTATGCTTTAATGCTGCTGATTGGGAAGCAGAATTGATAAGGAAGTCCATTTCAGGCTCACTTCCTACATACTTTGTGCTCTCTTCTGGGAAGATAAACATAAGCTAGTTTCCCTTTCAAAAGACAGAAGTAAAAACCATGGCATTATTAAAAGCCATCTCACAGTACTTTCATACACAATAACTGCGAAGGGTATTTTGAGGAAACCAATCATCTTATATCACTATTAAGCTGTTGGCATTGTGGTATAGCTAGATTCAATATATGGACAACAACTGGGTACAGAACAAGAAATTATCTTTGGACTAACCAGATTTTTCAGTGAAAATTGTAAAGTTGGAGCCAGTACATTTTCATGCGGCCAAAACATAAATGAGAAATTTTTGTAGTAAACATCTCCAAACTGTAGGAATCAAACAGTGCAAGGAAAAAGAGATTATTTACATTTCTTAATAATATCTTAGGGGATATATTGAAAGTAGTCATGTTCCCTTGATTTGTCTCTTTATCTCCAGCCTTTTTAAATTTTACTTTTATTAGAGATGTAGCAAAATGTGATGGGTTTGAGACCTACCATGGAGAGAAGACTGGTCTTAGGAATGAGAGTAACAGTTAATTAACCAATTGTGTCATTTTACTGCTAAAACAATGCTGTGCTATCCCAAATGGATAATTCAGTTATATTTCAGTTTAGGGCAACTAGTAAGAAGGATGGGTTTGTTAAGTAATGAACACTTACTGTGTTCTCCAGGACTCACTGTCAGATTGGCCTGGTGTGAGCTCCAGCTTTGACTTCGGGTGATGCAGAGAGGCTACAGACACCTTCACTCTCTGCCACCAGGCTCTTCTGTGTTTGCACAGAGCCATGACAGGCACTGTGTCATGAAGCACAGTGGAGGAGTTCTGAAAACCCCTTCTGACCACCAGCTAGTTACTGCTTTTCAAATGAGACTGCTGCTCTCCCTGTAGGAGAGCTCACCTCTGTTCTTGGGAGGTGGGAGCAAAAGGTGCTCATTACAAGCTGAAACCACAGCCTGCCACCTCCCTGAGATAAAAGTCAAAGAAAGAAACCTTGTGCACTGTCTTGTCTCAGCTGGAAGGGGATTTAAGTCCTGCCTCTCAGCTGAGAATGGCTTTGAGTGAGTCTGTGTCAGCTCTGCTACCCGCGCATGTCAGAATAAATAGCAACTACCAACTGCAAGTGCACATTTTGTCTATATTTAGGTATATCAGAACCCAATTCCTAAAATTAATTTGTATCACAAGGTAAGAAAATGTGGTAACAATTTTTGCGAGTTTTTTCAAGTTGCAGACACATCACTGGGACCCAAACAAGTGTACCTAGACAATTAAAATCAAAGCATTTCTGCAGCAAGTCTTTCATAAGGCAAAACCCCATAATTGCATGGTAAATATTTAGCTTTTAATAGCATTAATGACCTTGATGGAAGTAATTGTAGGGATTAATGAGCACCTTAGGTTAACGGAATCAGCTCCACCCAACTGATCATTAATTCAGAGCCTGTGCCCTAGATTTTGATCATTAGTGCTAAAAAACAAAATCAGTTTTACATGGTTTGGGGCACCTTTTGACCAGCAACATCAACAATACAGATTCTTAATTTGGAAAATGACCTTCCTGTTAGATTTTTCTCTTTTTCTTCCTTACATTGCCCTCTGTTCGGTAACATGTAACCACTAAATGAAAACGCCAAATTTCAGCATGCTGTGTTTTGAAATGCCTGCTTTATTAAGTCCTGAGGCGTGTTGATAATAGAAGCATAACAGCTTTTTACATGAAGCACTTGCAGGCTTCAAAGTCTTACAAATGGCAGTTCTTAATGGTTTGAAAATATTTTTTAAACCCCTTGGACACTGTGTTTGACTTAATAACTTTGGAGTTCAACATAGTATTAAATATGTAGGTTGTGCGGGTGCCCTGCACCAGGAGGTGGTGGTTAAGGATCTGTGTCCATAAACACTTGTGCTAGTGGCTGTTTTTAGAAAGAGATCTTGAACGTCTCAGAATTTTGAGAATACTAAAGTATAGTTCACAAAGATTCCAATAACTTCAAGTGTTTCACTGCAGACCACATCTTATAATATACAGCCTCAGGTTGAGCAGAAAAAAGGGATGCCCCAGTATTGCTGTGGTAGGGGATGAACATGCACAGGAAATAACCATCAAGGACCTCTTCAACTGCATAGGCTGAATACTCTTGCACCCGTGTTAGAATATGTCATATATAAATTTAAATTTAGCAGTTCATTTCTGTGATGATGTGGATGCTAAGCCTCCCTAAAAAGGAACAAAACCCCCCAAATGTTTTATAATTAAATCCCTTGCTACATGCAGATCAGATTATGAAGTATAAGAGTTAAAGGAAATTAATAAGAACCATCCAATTTTTAAAGTGAAACATGGGAATAGGGTTCTGTGTCTCAGTGCCACCAGGTATCTGATCTTAGTTGCAGCAATACATGCAGAAGTAGCAGGAATCTCACAGGATGTCCAAATCTAAAACCTACTTTTTAGACCTTATTGTGAAATGTCCCACGGATAATGCGTATTTGTTTTTATGTATACATATAGTTAAAATATAAGAGGCATTTTCAAAAAATTATTTTGCAAAAATGGCGTTTCAACAAGGTATCATACGAGCTATTTTTGTGTTTGTTACAAAATACGATTTTATTTTACTGCAGAATATATTTTTGCTTAATTCCCTATATTTTGTTCAAAGAGTAGGAGTGGATTTAATAGCCCATTTAATACAGTGGCCAAATATCCTGTATTTTCTGTGGGATTATAACTAATTGTGAAAATTTTTGAGATCAGAAAATGTGACCACCAAAGTGTAAAAAAAGGAGAGGAAATTATCTTAAAGAAAATCTGTAAAAAGTATATCTGGCTGGTTCAATGTCAAGGTATATGTTCTAAGAAATTAAAAAGGTTTTTCTTAGATTTTTGAAAAAAAATTCAGCTTTATGCAGAGTTATGTTAAAACATATGCTTAACTTATGTTTTTGGCTGGCTTGAGAATTCTGTAGTTCTCACACCTCTCCAACTACATTTTACCTTAAACATCCTCTAAATTTCATCTTCAGTATGCATGTTAGTTGACAGCACGATTTGTTTCTGCTTGGTCTAACTAGAAGCACCTGCAGATTTCAGCTGGCAATCTATGTTGTTTGGGTTTTTTTGTTGTTGGATTCACCTTAGAAATACTTGAACAATTACTCAAGTATAGTGACACTACTGTCTGTTGTACTGTGAGCAAATTTCTAATCAGTTTTTGATTGTGGAGTATAACACTCTCACACAACCCAGGTAAACACTCCTCTACTTAAGTCAGCAGAGTCTTATTAATGCTATTTTTTAATAGCTGTTAGTTTTCATAGCTGTTTCTCTATGGGATTTTGTTTACTGTTTAAAATACATCTAAAAATCTTGTTCTAATACGTGCTTGGTCCTTCCCAGTGAAATTGTGGGGGCGGCTGGTGAGGCTATGAAAGACTGAATGGTGAATGCAGGGAAGGTGCAGAGAAGCCTCTGCCCTGCGGTCTGCAGCCCCATAAACAACTTGCTAACAAGCACTGGGTAATGGCTGTGGATGCTAAATAATCTCTTTCCCTGCCATTGAGCGGACATGTTTAAAATATGGTAGTTTTAAAAATTAGTCTTTCTAGGGGAAAACAAATAATTTTCTCGTTGATCTACACCACCTTTTTAATAACGTTTTATGGTATCACACAGAGGAGAAAACAAAATAAATTCAGCAAATGTAGAAATCGATAGAGAAGCTGGTATTTCCTCCGGTGAATAAAACCAATTATATCTTCAGAAGAGGTGTGTCTTTACAAAAAATTAAAAATCCTAAACAACGCGGGTAGAGAGAGAGAAAAAGGCACCGCCCCCGCGGTGGCCGCGGGCGCGGCGGTGGCCGCCGGCTGCAGGTGTCACTGTAAACATGGCTCAGGGGCCGGGCCCGGCTGTGCCTGCCGCACACGGAGCTGTCCGCCTCGCCGCGACAGCGCCGCTCGCATGTTCAGCGTGCCCGGGACTTTGTGTGCCGGGCTGTTGGAGGCGCTGGCAGCAGAAGGTGACATCTGGTGACTGATGGGCTCAGATGCGAGCGCCGTTCCCAGCGCTCCTTGGGCGGCAGCTGCGCCGCCGCCGCGCGGGATGCGGGGTCCGGGGGGAGCGGCTCGCTGGAGAAGATCGATACCTTCTGATTTCCGAGGAGCCGTAACATGGCCCCACCGCAGACATTTTCCCAGCCCCGGGCTTGTGATAAATGCACAGACCACACAGCCAAGCGCGGCGCTCACCGCGTGTCCTCTTTTCTCTTATCGAAACCCATCTACTTTTAAGGAAATGGCTCCACCTTATGAAACAAAGATGGACCCTTTCCAGGCACAGTCCAGGCTCTGTGTGGATTCCCGTGTTAGACGGGGCTCTGTCAGAGTTAAATCGCAGTGGTTTCAGGGTAATCCCAGCTGTTGATCTTCTCTCTGTAATGTGCTCAAACCTGAACCGGGGCTCTCGCTGATTCCGCTGATGTGTGTTAGGAGACACACGTCTGTCATTTAAGCTCTCTGAGACAAAGAGTAAAGCGGAATGCGGGGCTCGTATTTTTCTCATTTGATCTGCTGATGAAATGTGATTTATTTGTCAGATTCTTAGAAATGGCAGAGAGAAACCGCAGGAAGAGCTCAGTGTTGCAGATGGTGGTAAAAACTCCGTTATTAGCAGATGACAGTGCAAACGACACAGTGGAAAGCAAAGACAAATTCATAGCTGGAAGTTAGTGTTTACAGCAGAAAAGGGATTTTAAGAGGGACTTTCTGGTGTGTGCAGGGGAGGGAAAGGGGAAGAGGGCTGCGAGGTGGTAAAAGAGCATTGCTTAGTTGTTGTGCCTATCCACTGCAACTAAATGGGAGTGTTTGGTGTTGGGGAGGCACTGAAAAAAGCTGACAGAAGACAGGAAAAACAAGAACCGGAGAACAGAAAATATTTTGCTGTGCATGCATACATACACGCACAGATAATTGCATGATTTTCCATCATCCAAGCCTCTAGTGTGACAGAGGGAGGGAGGATAGTCACATGCATCAGCCCCATAAAAATCTGCAAAAGCACTGTTCTTAATTCAGCCATCGGCTGTTCCAAGACCTCACGTAGAGAATTACAACGAAATTCTATTTTCAGACTGACAACCCTAATGCTGTTGTGTCCTTATGTTTACTTCGGTTAACTGTCAGCCCTTATAATGTGCACTGTACCACAGCTGCTGCTGTGGAAAAGAAAACCCTCGGAGTAGCTGCTTGGGGTGGGGGAGGTATCTGAGAGAAATGAAAATAGAAAAACCAGGGGGGAAAAAAAAAGAAAATCTGCTTGTGTATCTACACAATGTGAGACTCAAAACAGAGATCATTCAACTCTTGTTTTCAGCACATTTCTTGGTTTTAGTCTTGGCTGATAAAATATTTAACAGCCATCTTAGTACTCAGCGTAGCAATAACCAGAGAATAGTCAAGCTCTCGGCCCCTGCTGAGACAGAATTCCAGTGACATGAAGTTTTCTTTTCTCTCTTCCCATATGATGTGTTGTCTAGCCTAGCTTCAGATTTAATGTGAAATTAAAAAAAAAAAATAAAGCCTCATTAAAGCATACTCTATTCCTGAAATATACACATGGAAATTATAAATTGAGCTGGCACTGCTACGTTTATTGGTCAGCTTACTGTACTTGTCTGCTTTTAAAAATACAAATAAGGTTACTTAATTTCAGTCCCCAAGCAGGATGGAAATCCCTAGTTAAGATGGAATTTTGTTTTTTTTTTCCATGTGATCATAAATCAGAATGCTGTCTCTACTCCCAGGAGTGTGCTTTCTAAAAAATAAATAATAAAAAGAAAATTGGTGAAAAAAAATCAACCAATTTTCTGGTGAATTCTGGTGAACAGAATTAAGTGCCAGGTAGAAGATTCTTCTTGTCATTCATTGTTCTCAAGCCAGGAACTGAATTTTAAAAAGCTACAGTCCAGCCTGTGCATTATGAATACTAATTTTAAGATCACTGGAAGTTGTTTTTCCATGTGGGGAATTGGGAAAATTATAATTAAAAAGTTGCTTTAACGTCAGCTTTCCTTGTGACAATTCATACAGAAATAGAGTACATTAATTACTAGACCACAATATGTGATGGGATCTGGGTGTTTTGTTGTTTTCTTTCGGAATTGCTAAATACTCATAGCTTCCATTCTGATTGAGCAGTGTCTTTTCAACATCTTTGGAGGTTTGGCCTTCGTAGCCTTTTTGTAAGAGGGGGCAGTATCACTTCTTGAGATTTTTATTAGATCTGTCATGGGTTTTGTTGTTTTCTGCTATGTGCCAGCTGTCAGAATCAGGAAATTGCACCATCCATTTAGCTGCTGTTACTAAATAAGTAAATAGACCTAACCCTTTCTGATGGGAAACTTGCAATTTGGTGAGGCTCAAAAACTGCTTATCAAATACCAAGCTCCAAATCTTATAATTTGGAAATGATATATCCTTATGAAATTTGTCTATCTAAATTTTCATATGGAATCAATCTTAGTAGTTATTTCTAAAGGCAGAATCAAGCATTATGCTTTTAAGATTACCTCTTCTTTTTCCTAGATGTTGTTATGCGTTGCATGGAGTGTCAACAGCTTCTCAGAGGGAGTTTTCCCATGCCAGGTTTTAGGTATTGAGCTGATTGCCTTTTCCTCCTCTTAGATCTAAATTTTAGCTTTTACTCAGAATGATATCAGGCACTCCTTAATTCTGATTCACTAAATCTTTAGTACTTGCTTGCTCTGGAGAAGGCGCTTAAAATACAGGGAACAAGTTGAAGACCACTTGTAGAAAGGACAGATGAACACATAAGGAGAGGAGATGAGAGATGTGTTGAGGAAAAGCAATTATGAGATGTAGGAAGGACAGTGGGAAGTAGTAGAAATTAGAGAAATATTTTAAGAGAAGGAGTACAGACTGAGACTGGTGGGGCTTTGCAAGGAGGGCTTTTTATGGTGTGATACTGCTTAGGTTGTAACCTTAAAGCTCAGAGGGAGTTTCATGAGAAATCGGGCATATTTAAAATTATTAAATTAGCTAAAAGTACACCTTTACCCTACAACTGAGTGGCATGTTGTTATTATTATTGGCTGGGATTTTTTAAATTTTTTTTCAGTGAATTCATAACACTTGAATGATAATGAACCTTCTTAGTGAACTATTAAACTAAGCCCTAAACCATTTTTCTATGTATATAAATTACTTGGATTTTAACAGTAAATGAATTAGTGTTACAACTGAGTTCCTTTCAGCACCACTGATGTGTGAGGGGAACTTAACAGGTTCCTCAGCTTCCCAAGGCCAATGTTTTTCTGTCTATAACATGGTGACGAGTTTTATCAATTTTCTTCTCTGAATGAAATCACAGGGATCTTATTTTAACAGACTACTTGAAATGATCTTCTTTCCAAAAGAATGAACAGGTTCTCCATGAAAGTAATTTTCTCCAGATAGTTTGGGAAGGCATGACATATCTGTACATATATCGATATTTGCCTTCTAGGAACTCTGTAGAGCCTGGATAGCAATCTTTTTAAATTTTCTGAAAGGCATATTGCAGTATATTATAATTATCTTCAGAGCTTCATTCTCTAAGTGTGGTGTGTGTGTGCATGTTCAGTAGGGTTTTGTCTGCCTGGTCCTGCTGCAGTCCCTTGGGAACTTGTTACTCCTGTGTGTAAGATCTGGAAAACAGATCTGTCAGCCTCATGCTGTGACTTCAGGTGCTGATCCTTGCATTTTCTGTTACTTTTTCAAGTAACAAGGGCTGAGGCAGAGTGGTTGTGACCATGAAAGCCAGTGTAGAAGGCATTTAGGACACAGCCAGAGCTTCTGTATCCATCAGTAACAGCTGGAGAGAGATGGAAGAGAATATGTTCCTTTTTGTATGAAATGACTGACCTTACCAGGCTTGGGTAAAAAACTTGTTAAAGGGTGCTAAACTACTTGTAGTTGAGGTTTTTTATTGGGGGTCTGGTAGGGAGATAAAAAGGGCTGAAAGATTAAGAATCAAGGAGTGTTTGTACAGTTCTCTGCATGAACCTGGCATCCATAGTGCAGAGCTTTGCACATAAAACCGTTTTCAGTATTATTACTTACATGCTGCAATATTATTTCCGGGTCTATATTGCTAATAACCTGCACTACTAAATGTGAAGGAATGGTACAAATCCAGTTTGATTCTGACTGGATTTCTAGTAGCAGAGATTTTGCTAAAAGTATTCATGTTATTAGGACTACTTGGTACCTGTGCTAATCATGGGAGTGGCAGGGATAAAGTGAAGGCAGAGTTACCCTCTCCATCATGCAACTTAGTTTGAGGCCCACCTTAAATTAGTATGAGGGGAAAATTTCACGGCAATTTAAGAATTTGCTGTGGGAGTGGAGCCTTCTATTTACTTTGGGTGAGCATATGCTTATTTATTAAGAAGACTTTGAGAAGTCCCCATTACTTCCTGGGTTTGTGATTGCTGAGATTATACAGTGAGGTGGTGCTTTGAACGCTTTGCTGAAATGTGCTCTCTCATCTGAAAGGAAATATCTACTAAAGTACAGGCTGTGTTCAGTTGGGATGAAGGTGAATTTTTCTTACCTGAATTGCTTTCTGAAAAGTGTTACTCTCCTTTATTGAGCCTTTCCACCACTTCTGCTGCTGCAACAATTATAGATTATGTACCTGAACATAAAAACTCTCGTTTGATGCAGTCATGTCTGTTGAAGATGACAGTGCTCTGAGAGGGAACCTTCAGTTTTCTAAGTGAAATTTTGTTTTTAGTCCTTGTGTGAAGATAGCTATAAGCACATACAATGTATGACTTAGTTTATTGTCAGAAATGTTTATTATTCTGCAGCTATGAATGCTGCACTGTTTTGCTAGACAAATTAACATAGTTAATAACACTACAATGATAAGGCTTTTACTGTTTACTGAAAAACATTCAGCTCTGGTGTCCCTGGGGATTCATTTGGAATATCTGTATTTTCACAGCTGCAAAATACAGGTGGCGTGGGCTGTTGTTGCATGAGTATGACATGTTTTTCAAAGGCAGAAAAATGAAGTCAACAGTCACACGACTAATTGACAATCATTAGTGAGTTGATCTTTTGCACCAATTGTTGGTTTAGGGCTTGAAAAATCTATCATTATCCCTGACAGCAAAAATTAGCCTGGTGAGATTCCAGCTCTCAGTTGACTAATTAACTTTTCTAATGCTGATAGACTTCCACCAGGTACACTTAGGAAATATAGCAACAATGAGAATCCTCAGATACCGCTTCGTTTGAACACAATACCTCTTGGGACCTATGGTGCCAGGAGATTGGTGAGCAGTCTATCCGCACTGAAGGTGTTAAGTAGAGAAAACACTCTCTTGGTTGCCTTAGGAAAGAAAGTGGTCGTGCCTAAGCTAAAATATCTTATCAGAATTTCAAAAATGCCTTCTGAATTAGGGAGCTAGCAAATACTATCTCAAATATTCTATACAATGTTATAGATGCTTCTGATTTGTTTTTTTTCTTACAAACACTGTTTATGGTACTGATAGATCAAAATTAGTTTTAAAAAAATGCTGCAGATCTGCTGTGTTTGTGTTTTTACCATAGCTGAAATTGGATTTGTAATCGTGTACTATTTGACTAATTTTGAAAATTATATTTCTAATTTTGTAACTGCAAAGTTCATACTGAGAAAAACACTGTAATTAATAGAGTTGAATTGAGGTAATAGAGTTAGAAAGACTAAAAATGAATTTTCAAGATGATGTGACTATACCTGTATTTCTTTAAATCAGTATGACCAATTGATTGGTATTTCACAGCAAGAATGTAAAGGTCTTTCAAGAAAAACCTGACATTTATTGTCTTGTCTGAAGATGATCTAGCACAAACGGCATGCTAATACTGGTAAATAAGGAAATGTTACATGAAAGGCACTGTATGACACACAGTGTCAGATATGAGGCACATCCATTTTATTTCTTAAGATTTCTTTGCTTCATCTAGTTCTTTACTAAGCTAAGACTGAAACAAGGATACATTTTTGAATATTATTCAGTTATACAGCTTATGCTCTGCACCCTGTTATGTAATTTGGGCAGTCACATGGCTTTGTACTCTAATCTATTGCTATCACAGACTTTCACTGACAACCTAATGAGTTATAATCATTAGTTTTATCTTCAATTTGACCCCATCTGGGTGTTCTGTAGGGGTATACTTTCACATAACTGATCACTCTCTCACACTGTACTTTGAAATAAAATTTTTAGTGGAAATATTGATATATAGTTGGGTTCAGTTATGTTAGTACCAGATTTTAATGTTGGTTGACTGCACAAGTTAAATTTCAAGAATAACTTAATAAATGCCTACTTGTGTATATATACTAAGAGAGAATAATTCTAGGCTTAAATCCTGGGTTATTTTTTGATTTTCTTGTGATTACCTCCCCCACACCAAACCAAAAGGATTAAAAAAGAAGCAAACAAAAAAACCTGTGAGAACCAAACTAAAACCCCAAAACACCTCCAAAAGCCAATAAAAACCAAACCAAAACCACCACCACCAACAGCAACAAAAAACCCAAGCCAAAGCATACAACCCACAAAGCAGTGTGATGATTGAAGCTTGAGGAGTCACCTTTAAGTGATCAGGAGTTGCTGGTCGTACACACCAGAGTTAAGTGTGAGTCAAGTGTGCCCCACATTGCAGACAGGTGAAGAATGTGCCGTTCTACCTCAGAGCCCCTTGCAGTGGATGAAAGGGATTTCCCTTTAAGAACCCGGGTGATGGACAAGTTGAGGATATTTGTTTGTACTTTGACCTGCAAAGCCTATTAATGAAAGGACTCTTCAGGTACAGTATAGCAAGATTATAGAAAGGTGAAAAAATGGTAAAGGTCTGAATTCCATTGCCCAGTCCCCCAGTGCAGGGCAGGCCCTGCCCTTCTCAGCTGCAAACCCGCAACAAACTGCAATAGAGAGTGGGACCAGCCTGGTCACCTTGTTCAAATGCCAAAGTATTCAATCCTATTTCAACTTTAACTGTACATGTGAGTTTTTGATGAATAAGAATTGACGTGTGTGTGCACTGAGCATTAAGCATGTGCTTAAATGTTTCTCTGAATTGCAGTTTAAAGAGTTGAAAGAATCTAGTCTTCATGTAATCTGAGTCACGAGTATGTAAATGGCTGGTCTGTTATTAATGACTGATCATAGTCCTTTATCTTAGAATGGTATAAAAGTGTTCCTTGTCCACTCATTTTTCAGTTCAGTGACTTGTCCATGTGTTTAACGTATTTGTCAAAATCCTTACTGCAGAAGTGTGTTCTGCTTGTGATTGGTTCCCTCAATTTGGTCTGCAGCCCTCAGTTGTGTGTGTTTCTTAGCATGTTTTGGAATAGCTGGTTTGGGTAATTTGGATGCCCCTTTTGCAGACTGTGGGTAAAGACAGAGTCTTATCTTAAATCCAACTTCTGTGATTTAGGGGAAACCAGCATGAGGCCCTCAGCAGCTACAAATACATTTAACTTGCTACTTGTTAAGCATCAGTAAGTCACGCACTCCAGCACTGGTTGCGTATCAAAGGCTTTTTAGAGAAACAGAACGTGCAATGTGAGAACTAGTCTCTTGCATAATTGCAGATGCTACACTGCACCTTGTTTCAACACCGAGAGTTTCTGCACTCCAGCGCTGCACACATCACTGACTCACAATGCTGTGTTTTATAAATGCACCTGAAATGTCTCTGTGAAAATCTGTCCATTTCCTCATTTGTAAGACAGGATTTAAATGGTTTATTTCACAGGAAAGGTAGTTAATGCATTGCAAAATTCTGTGCATTTAAAGTTCTCTATACTTTAGATACTATTATATAACAGGGATATATGAAATACCAGTGTGCCTTAGTTCTCATGCAGTTCCAAATGACTCCTCTCTAGTCCTTGTGTCCCCTCCTCCCCCATTAATTAATTTCTTTCTCTGTGTGCCGGTTTAAAATTACCTAATTGCCTGTAAACAAAAGAAAACATCTTTTTGGGTTTTTTTTAAATGGTGAAGTTTAATTTTTACTAATCTTATTAAATAATAATAAGACTTAACAGTTCTCATACAAAGAGAAAGAGTGCTCTATAGAAAACATGAATACATTTAGCCAGTGTAGAACAGCTTGAGCCATTTTCATTTCTGCTGTGTATTATGAGTTTTTTAAAGAAAATCAGACATGGGAAAATTAATTTTAACATGGTGGTTTATGAATTATTAATCCTGCATGACTGGGATTATTTGCACACTCAATAGTAGTTAGGCAGAGAGCCATTAGAAAGGTGTACCTTTATAAAACTTTAAGAAGCCAAAATACCAGGCTCTTGCCCATTTGTGGGGTTGTGTTTTTGCTGTTGTTGGATTCTGCTGTGGGTTTTTGTTTGTTTATTTTGACAATCAGATTTCCCATGTGGGTACGTGTACTCTTAGATACGTTATTGGAAAGGTAGCATTGTAACTTTGATATTCTCTGCTTCATATATTCTTCTAGACCTCCCAGTAACACTTTAGCAGTTTTGTGTTTTGACTATATATTGAATATATTCTGTTGGCCCACCAGTATCTTAAATTCAGCATCTCTAATTCAATTGCTTTCCTGCAGCTCTGCTTCCCTTTTTGTTTCTCAGAGTGACATCTGTGCTCCTGTAACCACTGCCTGCTCATTCTTTCAGCTCTTCACTGACGGCCTGTTTGATTTTGGGTAAAATTTAATTCCATTTGTTACTTTTTAGATTCTTAATTATCTTGCTATACTGTACTTGAAGAGTCGTTTCATTAATATGCTTTTCAGGTCAAAGTACAAACAAATATTCTCAACTTGTCCATCACCTGGGTCCTTAAAGGGAAGGATTTCTTTCTTCTCTGTTTTATTTCTTTTTCCTTCTTTTAATCTGGGCTGTCCCCTTGAAACTGTTTCTACAATTCTGTAACCCACTTCCTTCCTGTTCTTGGCCCTAGGCCACATCTGGGAGATTTACCCTTCTCAGATTGCTTCCTTGCCTCAGTCAGTCTTTAGAGGAAGCAGACATGGATATTGATCTTGGATCTCTGTAACATTTTGCCATAATTCTTCATTCATACTCTTAGAAGAAAATGAAGTTTTATTTAAAGACATGTACATGTTTTATATATATTTCTGGTCATTGTTGGAGCAGTGTTTGTCGTAACTTGTGCCTTAAAATTACAGCTTCCTACAGAAAAATCTCAGAATGGCTTGGATTGGAAGGGACCTTAGAGATCATCTAGTTCCAGGCCCCTGTCATGGGCAGGAACACCTTCCACCAGACCAGGAAGATGTTCATCCAAGCTGCCCTTGAATACTCTCAGCAATAGGACATTCACAACTTCTCTGGGCAACCTCTCCCAGTGCCTCACAACCCACATGGTGAAGAATTTCTTTCTAGTACTTGCTCTAAACTTGCCCTCTTTCAGTTTAAAGAGATTCCCCCTTATTTTATCCTATTTGATCTGCCCTTTTCAAAAGTCCCTCTCTGCCTTTCTTCTAGGCCACCTTTAGGTGCTGGAAGGTGCTTTTAAGGTCTGCTTGGAGGGACAGATTCAGTCTGTCTCATTTTCCCTGATGTAGACTGTCAATTACTTCAGGCTTTTATTTTCTTTAGTTTTGCGAACATTCGTGCTCACCAAGGACTTCTGACAGTTTCTCCAGTCAATGGGAAGTAATGATGTTTCCAAGTGCCTCTGCTGTTGGAAATGCCAAGTGTTATCTGAAGAACTTCATGCTGTAGTATTCAAGTCAAGTTATAAAAATGCTGAGACATTGGTGATGCTGTAATATTTTGGAGCGTTTTGTTATATCAAAGTACCTGGGTATCTCTGATAATAACATCTCAAAAGCTCTTCAAGACTTGTATGAAATTGCAAAGGAAAGAATACAGGCTTGAATATTATTCCTTCCTTAATGCCAGATGGATTAGTGTTATGATAATGAATATCCAAGGAATTAAAAGTGATTTGTCACTTTTTGCAAAGCATTGCCCAGAATAGTAATCCATTGCTTTTTCACAAAAGAAGCTTCATCTGTGAATGGGATCTCAGAGATATTAGTACCTTCATAAAAACGTGTATTGCCACTGTTAACAGAAACGCAGGGTAAACCCTGACAGTTTAGCAGGAGTCGAGACAGGACTGAACTAAAACTTGAAGTGAGATTCCATTGGTTTACAGCAATGGGTTAACTTTCCTCCCAGTTACCGTCATGCATGACTATCCTGCTCTTCCCTGCAGTGTGCAACAAGCAGATGGAATGGTCAGCAAGTCAAAATATGAAGTGTTGGAAAGGTCACGGTACTACAGGATGCCGCTGTCTTTCTCATCTGTCTTACAATTAGGGTATCTTGTTCTGGTAGCAGGAGTCATAATGAGGACTCTAATGAATACAGTGTATATCTGTTCCTCTCACCCAGAAGCTGAAAACAAAGGACAGGTGAATTTGTACTAATGAAGGCACCAGATGAGGCAGCTTTTATTTATGTGGGCAAGTGTTTCTCTTTCGTATAGTTGTACTTATATTTGGAATCCAAGAGAAAAAGGATTACTAGGTGAACTCCTGAATGAAAAGGGGTTACTTGAAGACTGTTTTGAGATTTCAGCTTTTTGAAGTTGAAAAGAATTGGTCAATTTGCATTATTTAAAAAAAAAAAACAAACCATTGGCTCAAGATGTCTATGGTTAGGGTAATGGGCTTAGGTTCACAAGACTTGGGTCCTGGCCACAGAACTCATGTAGAATTTAGAGAAGATTTTTCAAAGACTATAGATGTTGGAAGATTTGGAAAAAGTTTCTGTACAGCTTCAGAGTTCTTCTAAATATGAAGCAGTTTGCTGAGGGAATTTCTCTATTACCGAATATGTATGGGATGGCAGGGTTGGGTTATGTGCCTCTGTCAGCCTGAGACAACGGTAGGTTATTAGAATTAAAAAAGTAACTGTTCAAGGAGAGTGTTCCCAACCACCTGCTCTTACAGGAACTGAGACAAGAGCAGAACAAACAAAAGACACAGTTGTCATCATATAAGGACTAAAATATAGATGGGGTTCGGGTGTAGTGAGACATCAGACTAATTCACACAAAGCATTTCTGCCATAGCCACAGCAGTGCCCTCGGGTGAGCTGAGATTTGAGGGCAGCTGACAAACCCGTAGGTAGGGCTCTGCTCAGTGGCTGCAGCCGCGGATGTGGCTGTTAGAGCTGAGTTTTCAAGGTGTGCCATCTGCAAAGCTGCAACATTATTTTGTTTTTCCACATTCCTGCAGTTCACGGAAAAGTATGAATAAGCTTGTATATTCAGCCTTTATGATAGCCCAAGATAATGAAGCTCTGTAACTTCACTCAGCAACTCTGGCAGATCTCTCTACTGGAACCCTCTGTTTATGTAATGGAGCAACACTTCTTTCTGGCATCCACTAATACCACGTGTGGAAGATATTTTTCTTTAGTGTGAATGGTGAATGGAGGTAATGAAATGCTTCTAACAGCTTCTTTTTTGTGTCTCTATTCTCAGTTTTGTTTCAATATCTTGGCTGTCTTTTAAACCACAGTTGCAGTAAGTTTGGGTGAGTTGTATCAGAGATCCATTACTACACATCTTGATGTCCAGTACAGCTGTCAATCTGTGCAATGTTCTTACAACTTACCAGATAATGACTGGTGGACAAACGTATCTTAGAGTCAGGTAAACAAAAGCATAGAAATAGTAAGGAAAATGCTAGTATTTGTATTAAAACTCTTTAGATATCATTCAATGTTGGCTGGTTTTTATTCACATCACTTGAGCAAACCCCCCCATGCTTCAGGGATTGCAGTGTACCTGGTTGAGGCACTGATCTCTGCTTTGAGACTGGAACACTGGAATGTGAGGCCTTTGCTATA
This sequence comes from Dasyornis broadbenti, assembly GCA_013397935.1. Classification (NCBI taxonomy): domain Eukaryota; kingdom Metazoa; phylum Chordata; class Aves; order Passeriformes; family Dasyornithidae; genus Dasyornis; species Dasyornis broadbenti. The sequence continues at coordinate 4,777,387 of VZRN01004407.1, read as the reverse complement.
ACCGAATAAATGTGGGTGATGGAGAAAAGCTATGTTTATTTAATTCTGATTCATGGCAGAAGATTTATACGCTGATATTGTGGAAAATGTTTCAAGAGTTTTCTTTAGAGCTGGAGTTATGTCAATAGCAGAAATGTTGGAGTTTTCAAAATATTTTTGTGAAAACTTAATTTTTGGTGAAGAGGAAAAACATCAGAAATGTCCATAGATGTTCTAGTCACGGTGTATATTTTGACAGTGCAGTTCATGGGAGGAAGGATGATGGATGGTGTACAAGAAAACTCACTGAGTTATGTTCTGCACTTTTTCTGAAAGCTGTAGTGTACCAGAATTCATTCTTGGTCTTTATCTCCCCCAGCTCACAAGCTGAATTTCTGTCATTATATATAAAGTCCTTTACATTGTCATCAAAATCTTTTGGACAAATCAGGATCTATTTTTTACAGAACCTCTAAAGATCAGTGCAGGGAATCTTTCCACAGACTTCTTTAAATCTCACTGTAAGTGACTCTTCAGAGCATTGCAAATAGACAATCTGAAGGCAGGAGTGTATTTGCTTATCTCCTTAACCCGTTCAAATACTAGAAGTGGTTGCATTCCTGTAGCTTTAGACTTTCATGAGACTTTTTGCCTTACCTCCCCTTTCCTCTTATCCAATTTCCACCCCCAACTTGTCCCTCCCCAGTTGGATTTCAGCCCCCATTCTTTTTCACCATGTTTTATATTTTGTTCTCTGTCTCTTTCTCCCTGATGGGAGAAGGAAAGTGATCTGCTGAGCTTTACAAACTATGTTTCAAAAACAAATACAGGATGCATGGAGATAAATAACTTCAGTATTTTGTATGCTGCAAAGATGTCGTTCTTTGCTGAGTGTTCCTAAGTACAGGATTTTTTGTTAGAGCATCCTTTTTAAAATACTTAGTCAATGTAAGTCCTGTAAAAATTAATCTGAGAACAAAGCTGGTATTTCAGAGTACTTCATGCTGTTAAATTCAACACTGAAATGTCAAATCTCTCCAGTTGTTTAGGGATACTAAGTGGGACTGGGCTCCACTGCAGGATTTGACCCTGACTTTACCTAATCCCTGAATGGTAAGGTTTATATTCTTAAGGTTAAATCATACAAGTTAATTTTCTGTTATAATTAAACTAGCAAGAAGCCCTTAGAACTACAAAGAGTCAGTTATTTACTTAGTTGGTTGATTGACGCTTTGCTATTGCCTCAAGTGAAGGGGAAATACCAACATGATCTTGTTGGTCTTCGGTCACAGATGAAATGATTTCCATAAAGCATTTTCAGGTAATAATACCTATTTCTCACTATTGTAGATATTAAAGTATTACTGGGAAGGTATCCTGATATCAAAGGGTTGCTTTATTATGTTACACTGTTGCTGTAAATGTTTCCTAATTGTCTCTGCTATGGTAGAAATCTGAAAAAGTGTAAATTGAGTGCTTTGCATAATTTATAAAAGCTGAATGTTTCCTAATTAGTTCTGTTAGGTTAATGATACTGCAGCCTCATTTTTCCATGGCCTTAAGCAATGACCTTTACCCTCCCCATTTTTAGCACTTTCTTTTAGTTCAAAAACATGTGGTGACCTTCCTCATCTCGAGTGATCTTTGGCAGACATAATGCTTTGGAAAATGTTACAAATCCTTTCTCCCTTCTCCTTTTGAAAGTAAAGAAATGGCCTGCTTTATGCAGGCAGAGTTAAAGCCTGATTTATACAGATCCTCTGAAGAATGCTGGTGAAGTGCATTCCTTCAGTGTTTTCATAGAAACTGATGTGAGCTGCATTAGCAGAAGATGTGAAAATGGTGAGGTGGGGGAGAGAAAAACCCCTCTCAAAAGGATTCTAAAATAACATTTTGCATCCTCGAGTAATTCCCAGCTCTCCCTGGCAACCATTCATTTCTTCCGAACAGCAGAAATTTGCAATATGAAAGTGGATTGGCTTGCTTTTCCCATGGGGCTCTGTATCTCTTCATCCACCGCCTAGGGTAAAAAGCAATGCATACGTTTACAATATAAATGTGATTTAATCGACCTCCCTGTCAGAGAGAAATGGCAAGCATATCAAACAAGCCCAAGATGTTAGGAAGAAAAAAATCATAAATTATTCCAGTGATGAGTTTCTGAGCAGCATTTTGGACTCCTAGATGGTTCTATGTAAAGCTGTTCCTTGAAACAATAATTAAGATAATTCTGTGTGACAAGGAGAAAAATGTTCAGCTTTGTATGAAATGTGCTTTATGTTTAGGAAGCTGAATGTTCACTGTATTGATCAGAATTTCCCTTAGCTGCTGCAATGGAAAGCTAAAACTAATTGAATGATTCACCATTTTATTTCTAATTCCTTATTTATTTTATCCTATGCAAAATCAGTTGGCTTCTAAATCAGGAAGACGATAGGTTTCTTTGTGGGTATGACTGTGTGAATATGTACTGTGAGGTCTTCAATAATAATATCTTTTTGAAAGGTGAATATATAGCTTTGTGAGAAAAAACCCATATTTATTATTATTTGGATTTCCGTTGCTTGAAAGACACTTGAGTTTTCCTGAGGAGCTAAACAGAAGGGTTTTTTTTTAGTGAGAAAGGGTTCATAGAATCATTATGCCACTTAGTTTGTCTATAAGAATCCTTTCCAGATTTTTTTTCCTATTCATAGACATGAATGCATGGGGGGTTTTATATGCTTTTTTTCTTAAAAATAGGGGAAAGCTGGGAGAAGGATTCTTTTGGCAGATGGGCCATCAATAAATACATTGTTTAAGTGTGGATCAAGCCACAGGGATTTGAGTTCATAATTCCACACTGGGATTTTTTTTGTACTCTCCAGATCTCTTTTTGCAGAACGTCTGGTTGTGTCAATTTAGGATCACTGGAGGGATCCAGCTGTGTTAAATTTCTGCATACCAGAGAGACAGCATAACTGGATTTTTAGGTCACTTCGCCTTCTTGACTTTGACTGGTAGTTTTTATTTTAAATGTTATGCAATTGCATGTATCTCCTCACTACTCATATAACACTGCAGTAATTGGTGGAAACTTTAGTATATTCTGTACACCAGAGATTTGGCACTTTGCAATTTTTTTTTTTTTTTTTTTTTTTAGTTTGCTTACTCCTTTTAATAGTGAAAATTACTCCTTTTAATAGTGGAAATTGCTTCCTGTTGACCAGTGACTTCCATTGCAATGTTTAATTTGTGCAATGTTTATTTTTTATTTTTAATTTTTCTCTTTTTTTTTTTTTTTACTTTAAGAACTTACAACTTTACTTACAACTTTTATTTAAATGTCATCCCCATCATCGCTTGCTTTGCATGTTTGTGTTACAACTAAAGTTTTGGTTAAAACCAGTGATGTGCTAGTAGATTTTTTTCCAAGTAATTTGCCCCATTTTAATCTTTTGACCTGGTGTGCTATGTCTCTTTCAAGTTCCTTTGACAGAATGTGTAGTTTTTGAACTTCACACTTGGATTCTTGGCTCTAGCACACTTTGAATTACTGCCTTTCTCCCTTTCTGGTTAATAAATTATAGTTCTTACCTCTTAGAGGGCTGTCATACTGTCTCCTTCGCTGACCTCATGTTCTTAATTCACTTGACATTTCTTGATATTTAGCTTATCCTCTTGTGTGGCTTTGCTTTCTTCCTCTGTGGTGCATTTTCTTTTTGTGCTCTCAGAACTTCAATATGTAATCTTCCCAGTCTTCTTTTGTACCTGATGTTCTACCTCTTGAAGGTCTTTATAGCAGGCAAGACTCCAGTTTAGGTAATTACTTCTGTCTTTCTAAATTCTTCTTATCCTTTTGAATTGACTGTGATGGTCCCTGTGTTCCTGCCCTTTGCTATTGTGTGCATTGCTAAGTAGTCCCTGTGCTTCAACCTGCAGCTTCCCTGCTAGGTTGTCCTGTCTGATGTGCTTTGGGGCAAAGGGGAAGTTTAGGACACTATTTATCATTATTTTAACATGTAAGTCACCCCTCCTTTTTGTTTTACTTTTACTGAATTAGAGGTTGTTCTTATTCAGTGCTTCTCTCTGCCATTCTAATAGGTTTAATGTGTTATTTGTTCTACAGGGCACTGCTGCATTACTTTGGGGATTTTGTCCAACACAGGTTTCTCTCGCTTTCTTACACATCTCCCATCATGGATGTTGATTTCCTCTCCTCCACTCCCACTGTTAGCCCAGTTTTTGTGCTTTAAAATGCTCTGCTTCTGGTGAGGTTCTCTGCTCTGGACTCGGTCTGCGCACAAGTAAAGGGGGTGTGTGTGTGCATGCTGTTCACTTCGTGATTCTACATTTATAATACCTTTCCCTTCTGCCTGTTCCTCCACAGGGAGACCAAGCTCACTCAGGGCTCTATGCAGACTTCAGTAGGTATAAAGTCAGATCCGTTTGGGGTTTTTTGGTCTGTCTGTATAATCTAAGGTGGTATCACTGCAGAGGGATGAAGAGATGGAAATGTCTCGCATCTCTACAGCATTCACGTTGCACAATAAAGAGGAGGGGATGGTATTTCACTTACGGTCTAGTTCTTTGCAATGCTGTTCTGAATCAGATGTCTTGGTGTAGGAATGGGTGCTGTAATGAGCTGTAACAACTAGTAGTTGGTCCAACGACCTGCTCCCAAAAGGCATTGGAGACTGGGGGTAGAAGTGCACTGATGAAGATCAGAAGCACAGTCCCCTGTTTCGTTAGTGAATTGGCCTCTCAGAAAGGAAGGTGGCTGTGCCATGCTGCCAAGTGAGAGCTGTGGCAAATGAAATAGTGTGGAAACACCTCTTTCTCTGAGCTTCCATTCTTTTTCTTAAAGAAAGGCTTTCTTCTAAAATGTACTGTGTCACAATGAATAGATGCTGATGGCTCCTGGTGTAAAATAATTGTGTTGAATTGACATGCTGAATAAATCGGATGCTGATGTTGTGCACTGCGATGAACATAGCAAGACATCTTAAGAGCTTGGCTATTGTGCAGGAGTTAGGCTGATTACTTGATGTAACATCTGTGAGTCATGCTAAGCCAACAATGAGATAATGGGGCTAGCTAGGTTTGGAGCAGCATAAACCTCTGTGACTTTGGCAGGAAATTGTTTTTAACTTTCCAAACCGGTTTATGTTTTTGTTTAAGAACTACAGTTTGCATGAAATGCAAAGTGTCTGAGAGAAAACAGCTACTGTTCTGCTAAGTGTAGGATTAGGGTACAATGCCATGTGAAATGTAGGAAAATCAACAGAAAGTTTCATATGGTGATTAAATGGCTTAACACCAGAACCATTCTCATCAAAACACTTATCTCATAAAATCTTGCACACAGCAGTATAGGGCTTATATTATTGTGTCCTTTAAATCAGTGTGAGTAGCTATCTGTGTCCGCATTGACATTTATTATACAGTTTCTTTAAGCCTTCAGTGTTCCTCAGCTTAGGGGGAAAAAGTAGATTACTATATTAGTTCTTCATGTTAATGCCAGCAGGCCCTGTTGCAAAGAGTCTAATGTACGGGCTGGATTACAAAGAGTGGTCAATAGCAAGGTATATAATTAAGGAAAAGCTCTAATATATCTGTCATAACCATAGAAACAGTCAAGTTGAACTATAGGCATGAGAGTATTTGTGGCTTTGATGCATATCCATGTGACAGTCGGGATGTACGCTGTGTGACTGATTCAATGATAATAATTGAAGACTTACAGATATGCAAAGCAGCGTGGGGAAGAGCATAGAAAGTAGAAATTAAATACATAGCAGAGAGATATGTGTTTCTAACTGGATTATTTACATATTCAAATTTAGATGGAGAACCTTCTCTTATTCAGTAAATTAGCTGTAACCAACAATAATGGGCTCCCCCCTGCCCTCCCACAAACTGCAGTACAGGGAAGGAAAGGCTGTTACTCGTTTATTGTGTTTCCTTTCATTTTCATGAAAACGGTGCTAAAAAGAGACAGAGTTTACAAATCAGCATTGAGTAGTAGGAAAACAATCTACTTGAACAATAAACACTGTAGCATTGCTGAGGAATACAGTTAGAAACCTGGCACATTGTTGATATTGCTGTGAGCAGATGGACCATAAGCACACTGACTGCCAAACCTCCCCAAACCCCACACACCAGACGTGGCTGCATGGCAGGACGATTTGAGTGACTGGCAGTTTGCTAACTCCTTCCTAGCATTTGTTTTTTAAAATTAAGTGGATATAGAAATTTCTGGTTTTGTATATATGTGTATGAATATAAATATCTAATCCATATGAAAAGGCTAATAGTAGCAGTGAACTTGTACTTATGTGATATGGATAACCTGCCACTTTACTGATATTATTGATTGATGATGCAAACTGTGGCCCAACATCCGATTGTCGCAGAAGTGACGGCATCCTCTGTCATGGGCACTGCCTTTGTCAGGGCAGGACAGAGCAGCAGACCTGAGCACCACAGGATGGATAGAGGAGAACCTGGCTGTTCCTACCATCTGGTGGCCAGCAAGCGTTTCTAGAAGCAGAGTAGCATTTCTTAACTGGTGGGCTGTGGCATTTGAAAGAGAATGAAATATATTTACAGTGGCTGTCAGGAGAAATGGAAAGGACGTTATTCCAAGTCTTTTTATGATATGAAGCAAAACTGAGCTCCTTCACACAGCACTGCCTTCAAGACCAAGTAGCTGTGAGTCTGCTGCAAGCAAATAGTATTTCAAATTTTTCTCTGTGATATGTTTTTACTCTAATTCTTATAAGTAACTCTTAAGTAATAAAAATACTGCATCCATGTTCGCTAGTTTTAAGTTATACTGTAACATGGAGTATTGAAAAACAGGAAATAAAATACTGTTTGGAAAAATACATCAAACAGGTCTTCACCAGCTTCCCCAAAGTACATACCAAAATTCTTCACTTGTGGTGAACTGCTTAGGGCAGAATCCATTTCCATTCACCTTTTTGACTGCTTTGAAGACTTCTTGAGAGTGTACAACTATAAGACAAGTGTTGGGATAATCCATTTGGATATTAGTGAGTTTGTCTTCAAACCATGAGGGTGGCTTGGCATTCACAGTGTGTTTCACTGAGCTTGTTTTCTAGAGCTCCAGCAAATGGAATTAATGCTTCACTAGGCTTTCTAAAGTCTGTTTCTCCCTGGGATGTTGTCAGTCATAAAAGGGACTGTATTTACCTGCAGCTCTGTTCAAGAATGCAGGCTACCTTCTGCAGCCCTATAGGGACTAAGGAAGGACCTTTATTTTCACAGAGATTTTTTTTTTGTTTTTTTTGGACTGTCTGCAGATCTGGGAAACACGGTGGTGTCTTTTATCAGAGTAACATGACTGATTTTTTTCTCTATGATCTTGAGGTATTTTGGAACTTCTCCATTTAAAAAAGAACTCAAGGAGAAGGGATTCTCACTTAAGCTGTTTGCATCTTAATGGTTATTTCATGCTCTTCCTTAGGTGGCTCTCATTTCTTTTCTCCCTTTTTTATTATATTATCATCAAACTTCTCTTGAAGCTTTTTCTCTTTGGATTGCTTGCTTTCATGAATATGGGTACCATCCTGAAAACAAGTCTTCTGATCCACAGGCTCTTTAGCTCACTTCTAGACTTCTCTGATCATTAGAGACTATTCACAAAGGGGAAAAGTACAGCCAAAAGGAAGAATTCCCCTTAGCGACTTATAAAGGAAATGGGCATTGAAAGGGCACAGCAGAGATACTGCATCCCTCAGTAATCCAGCCAAGAGATTAATAGCCAAGATAAAAATAGAAAAATATAATTATTCTAACTTCATTTCCTCTCTTGGAAAATATAAGAGCAGGCAAGACCTTCACAACCCTGATTCCCAGGTTGCTATCTCCCTATCACACTTGTGTGACTTGAAGCACATGGAAGCCTTAGTAGTAAAACTAAGTGAATAATTCATGGCGAGCAGCTTATTTGATGAATTACTGAAGCGCCTTTTTCTGTGGCTTTCTAGCAGATGACAATGTCTCTCAACTTATGTATTATTCAAATTTTCTCAACCATTTTCTTTTTTCTTTTTTAGCATGCTGATTTAATGCAAGGAGTTTTCCAGGTATTGAGCAGTAACAGACTCTGGATGCTGCAGCTGGTCTCCAAAGCTGTGTGGGGAGAGTCTGTCTCTCCCAGTTGGTGCTGAGCATTACCTTTATACTGAGGAAAAGTATTCAGAAAAGAGTCAGTGTTCATGCTTTGTTTTTCATATAGAGAGACAGCAATGGGTTTGAAGTTCCCCGTAATTTCTTAATCTTTTCCCTTTCTGGATTACAGAGGCATTGGGAGAGGTGTCTTGCATTCAGATAAAAGGCCAATGTAAAATATATCGGCTGTAGAGTTTATTGGGTGGAGTTTAAGCTTAAATTTCTCCTGTTACGTTCATGCAACATAAGGGCTATGTGTTTATAGACCTAGTAGGAAAGGGAACAGTCAGCCCCCTATCTACTGGTTTTAGTATGTTTAATGTTGGAACCACATAAAATGTCTAGTTTATTTTTATTTCCCTGAAATTTGTTTTGCTTCTCTGTGTCAAGCACTGTCATGTCACCTGAATCTTCACCTTTTGTGGTGCAAAGCCTATATGTGCTTAAATAGTATAGAGAAAGGGAAAAGTTATTAGGATTTGTAAACCCAAAATTTTATGCAGGAAGTGTGATGAGCCTGTTTTTACTTGAATCCAGGCAATAAGGAGCAGATCTACACTGGCACTGACCTTAGTGAAGAAAAACTGGATATGGAAATGGAGAGCTGATACAATGAGTTGGTAAATGGAATAAGGGAAGAATATTTGGTTGTCTGTAGACCAGACTCAGATAATGTTGCTGAAACAGAGGTTAAACATCATAGCTTCTATTCACAATTAATTATCAGGGAGAGACTTTGCAGATGTTTGAGACCTAGTACTTGGAGGGGGTCAAGTAAGACTCAAGGGGTTATTAGCAAGTAACATCCTTAAACATTTAGGAAAGAGATGAATTTGTAGTGGTAACTCTCAGCAATTCATTATCTAAATCTTTGTTTTCTGTTTTCCTGAGAGTTGCACTTATTATAGTGAGTTGCCTAACTGTATTGAATTATTTTTACTTATGGAAATCAAATAAAGGAATTGCTGTATGATTGACATCATGTTTTATTTTGGCCATTTCTTCTTTGATTATAATGGAAGGTGCAAACTTATGCCCTGATGAGACAGATTCTTGTGTGTGCAAAGCACATCTTTTAGCAAAGATATCCTCAGAGCCCATCTTCCACTCTTGTGCATTTACTGCTGAGGTGAAGAAATTTGTGCTGCATACTCAGGATATATTACTTCAATTAATCTGGGGAAAAATTAGTATTGGTTGTTTCTATCTGAAACATGTAGAGATGGGAAAGCATTGACAGAAACAGGAATGCAATAAGTTAAGGGTGTAGTTTAGCAATATGTCCAACCAATGTCACAAGAAATTATTTGGGATTTTACTTGACTTATACCTTCTGATTTTCCTTAGAAAAGGAGTTGTTTCCATAGTAACAGCCACATTACATGGTTCTATACTTATGATACCTCTGAGATAGTCCAGCATCACAAAGAAATATACTTCTCAATATGTCATATAAAATCTTGTACTTGTTAGTAAGAAAAATCTTATTTTCAGCAAAGTGAGACGCTTGTTTGAGGTTTCTAGGCTATAGTTAATTTGTTTATACTCTCTTTTTCTGTCCATCCCTCATTTATTTTAGCTAGTGCTTATATTGCTGCCTATTAAGATGCTTTTGTCTTCAGCTGCTTACAGCTTTACCAAATATTAACTGTTTAGACTCATATTTTCTGTTCAAAGTCTCTGCCTTGTGCAGAGTCCTTTTGGAATATCTCGTAGCTGTGCGGCTATTTCTGAGAATTATAGTGTGTGTGGTTTCCTTTTTTTTCCTAGGTTAATTGCTTGTTGGTTCTTTTTTGAATTCTGTATTCCTTCCGGGCTAAAAGTTAGTGTAGCATATGCCTTTTGTTGTGTGTCCTTTTTGTTGCCTCGATCCCCCATCCTGGAATTTCGTTTATGAGCACCTGCAATCTCTTAGTACCCAAGTCAATTCCTGACTTTTAAATGCTTCTGGTAGATCTCGGTAATAGACTACTAAAACATGCATGTATTTATTAAGTGCATGTGTACATACAGACATAGTGCATGTATTTATGCACTTAGATTCCCCTGGTTGTCTGGAGAATGACAGGTATAACACTACTAATCCTTTTGTGCCAGAGGAGTAAAAGATCAGAAAGATATATTAGAATAATTGGAAAATGAAGGCAGGATAGAACTCTAGCTCTTAACAATTCAACAAGTCAATGAAGAATTGGAAGAGGTAAGGAGCTCAGTTGTCAGAGCACGTTCATTTGCAGCCTGTTCAGAAGCTGCCATGGAGACTGTTAATACCTCAGTTGCTTCTTAATTAATTTTAAAAACAATGTGAACTTGGTTTATGCAGACTGGCATGCTGTATTTTGATTCATTCTTGTCACAAAACGTACTGAGGCGCTATTTCTGAGTTCAGTGCTGTTCAGTGCATGCAGAATTATTTCTCTGGTTCTCGGTATAACACACTAAGGTATTTTCTTATATCGTAATGTTTCGTTATTGTATTTTTTTTAAAATTAATTACAAGCTCTGTGGTTATATTGCTATGTACAAAATAATGTGGTGTCAAGATACACAAATTAACTCTGGAGTACTTGTATGGCTTTTTTTTTTGGTGCAGTGCTCCATCACTGTTAAATGTAGTTATTTGGCTGAGCCACAGCACTGCACAAATACATATCCTGACACCTGAATTCTCTCATTTATTGGCACCTTGGAATATTGCATCATAGCATATAGATTTAAATAATGCATCATTTACCAGATTCCTTCTGGTTGCACGTTTGTTCTAGCATCCAAAACTGGCAGAAATCTGCTGGCAGAGTCCCTCAGCTGTTTCTCCTTTTTCTGTTTTCTGAAGAGAACACACATGGGGTTGTAAAGGTCATGTTATTTAGTACAGAAGTGACAAGTGAACTGTTCGCTCCTGCAGCCTCCCCATGCTTCTTTCACAACTGCTGCTTTGATTTGTCACTGGGGTAGTCTCCTCCAGTCACCTCCTTGCATGACTATCCGCTAGTGCTTTGTCACTTCCTAGTGCAGATCTAAAGGGCTCGGTTCATAACAGTGAACTGCCATTCCTAACCTGTCAGGCAGCAAACAAATCAAACTCAGTAATGCAAGCAAGATCCCAGTAATTCATGAAGCTCTGTAGCACCAAAGATAGCAAAAGACATATTTGTAGATGGGCGTAGGCTGTGTTATACTATCACTGTAACACTTTATTTTGACGAGCTAGCAAATTTGTGGTTGTTTTCTTCCTCAGAATTTCGATCTCGCTCGAACTGTAACTCTGGCGTTATTGATTGGGTTGCAGTAGGTTGGGAGCAGCAAGTTGGGAAGTTTTCAGACCATAGAAGTGAAGACACAGCTGGGGCCCTAAGTCTACTGCATCTGAGTTGGACACATCTTTTTTCCTCAAGGAAAGACTACTCAGGGAAATGAACAAAAGACAGCAACACCAGGTACAGATCTGTGTTAGGTCATTCCATTGGCATAATTTAGATACTTTTTCTTGCAATTCCTCTTTTAAGAGCAAGGAAGAAGTATATTGAACATGAGCAGAAATACAGCAGGAAAGTAACTGTAGAAATTGTGTCAGGAGGTTTGGGTACTGTGTGAAGGTAGCTGAGTGTGTGGTGTTCTTTTCAATGATGATAATGTGGAGGAAAGCCTGGAACTATGAGCTGCAAAGTGAAGTAAACAGTGTTCCTAGTTATTTGCTTTTTCCTGTCAGCTCTCCAATAGTCTATCTGTGTATTCTCCGAACTTGTTATTTAATCCAGTATGAAAAGGCTAGAAGCTGAGGCAAGATAAATAAGCTTAAGAATAGATGTGAACTTTTAAAAGCGAGAGCAATTAATCAGTAGAACAGTGTACCTAAGGCTGTAGTGGGTGTCTGCCTCTTGAAATCTTCCAGTCAGCAGTGGATGTGTTTCTAGTAGATATGCTTAACAAAGAGCTTGATGCAGAGTTGACTAGATTAGAAACTGTGGCGTGTGAATACTGTCATCCCATGAGACGAGCCATTTGGGAAAAGATTCCCTAACTCCTATTTCCTTGGCTGATTGTTTCAGCTTCCCTAATTGGCATTTATTTTAATTTTACCTAATGCCAATACTCTCAAGTAAAATTATCTGAAAGTGTAGATTGATCCTTTCGTCTGGATAAAAGGAGGTAAATGTATCAAATGAACAATATATAATATTAAAGAACGTGTTATTGAAGCAGTACTTTTTAATACTAAGTCTTGCAATTAGATCAGCTTAGGCGTATTTTTGTGTACATACAGCATTCACTGCCTTTGATTCCACAGATTTGTTTGCTGGATCATTGTCTTGGTTTTCCTCCACATTTCTGAGAGGATTATAATCAGTGTTCAAAATTATGGATTTTGAACCTCCAATAATATTTATTAGGGTGAAACTGTGTGTGGGGCCAGATCTGAAAGATCCTAATACTGTGATTGAGTCAAAAAATGAATGATGAAGTTAATTTTGCTGAGAGCAAATAAATATATTCAGGTGAAAAAGTTAATCTTCTCTGTGTCTATGTATACATGTATATAAAATACTTCATACTGAGGGAAGTGATGGCAGAGGTTTGTTTCCATATTAATTATGGGATAGCTCTTCATATTGTGCCTAAGGCTCTGCTTCTTTAGGACTACAGACTAAAGGACTTACTGGAGCTCGTTTCTCTGCTTTACCTGCTTACGCATGTCTGTTTGGACAGGCAAAGGTGGGAACCCAGGTCTTGGTTTTGTGCATAGCTGGTAAGGATTCTCACCAGCCATTTGGGAAATCCTTCTTTTGGTCCCACAGCTTAGACAAGCCTCGTATGAATAGTTTTCTGAAAACATCAGCTCATTGCTCTGAAGCTGTCAAAGGCACAATTGAATGATTACAAGGTTAACTTTATTGAGTTAAATACTGCAGAAAAACCTTACAGCCACATTATATCATTAGAAGATGCATGCATTTTCTGAATTTTCTTTCTGTCTTCCCACCAAAGAAGGACTAAAGCATCTGAAGAAACAGTACACTTCACAGAAAAGGGTTAAAAACGGTGAGGTAGGAAAATTGTTTTCCTACAAGGTGAGAATAAGGCCCTTGAGCTTGAGAAGAAGTGGCAGAATGGAGACTACATGAGAGCTTAGTCCAGCCTTGAGAAGGTGATTAGAGAATGATTACATGACTGAAATGAGTTGAGTTTTTTCCCATGTAGTGTGTAAGAGTTATGTGTGTAACTTGATGCATGTAATGCTGTCAATACCTAAAGAATTTTGTAGAAAGGTTCATAATGAGCTGTTAAATACAAAAATCTGAATGGTTTATCTAGATTGCAAAATCTCTAAGTTACTGACCTTTCAGAAGGCAGTAAAATCCACAGGAAGAGATCAAGTTCTGGTTTTGGAACTTTGCATGAGCATTCACTGCACATTCATGGACTTCAGGGATCTTTGGCTCACAGTATGATTATGCTTTTCCTCCTAACCGGGTACATTATTTTACATTTTTTGCAGTCAAAAAAGTTTGTTTGATTTATACCAAAAGGAGATATATCCAACACAATCTTTGCATCTTTAAGGTAAATTTTGTTGCTACTTAGTAATATAATCCTTTTCCCTTAATAATTTTACAGTGAAGTTTGTACTTAATATTTGTATTTAATTACCAAGTACAGTCTGTCTCCGAAGTAAGGTCTGTTATCTATTTCCATCTTTAAGTTTTCATATGAGCTTTTTAAAGAGCTTCAAGCCAAAGCACAAAATTACCCACACGGTGTATTTGATTTCTTTAGACTGTTCACACATGATAATAAGGACAACACTGCAAATGTCAAATTAAAAGATCAGTTTTATGCCTGGTATAAACCGACTGTACTATGTTGCCTTCAAGTAGAATGATGCCTTTTATCAGAAAGGGAGTAGTAATGAATCCCTGTGCCAATCAACCCTACAGGCTTGAATGGAGAAAAGGAAAATAGGAGGAACAAATTTCATGGATAAATACCTCTTTGCTTTTTTTTGTTTTTTTTCTCTAACTGTATAGGAAAGTTCTTCCATTTAGGGTCTCCAGTCACCTGCATTATCATGCTTACAATCTTTTTAATGTTCAGCAGTGTTGTTGCAGAGCTAGCACATCATCATGCATTGTCTCAAGGGAAGTCAGAAAAGGACAGAAGAAAGACTAAGAGGCCAATCAAACAGAAAAAATGAAATGTGTTTTGTGTCCTGTCTTGAACCTGCAAAGGTTTGGTGCAGTTCGAAATGCTTAAAATGATCTCTTCCCTCTTTTCTTTTGGATTTATGTAAATTCCCTAATGTATGTTTGTTCATCTGTGGATAAAAAACAGGTGCCATAATTTGTGTGATTCCAAATGTAAAACTCTGAAAACTTTACAATGCAAATATTTTGAAAGGGATATAAGACAAATATCAACGTTCATTTTCTTTACATGAAAACAATCTGCCATTTTTTTTAATGAAATGAAGGTAGTTTCTAAATTATATTCCAAGTGAAGAACTGCATTCCTTTAGTTGCACATTATTCTTATTGCACACAGTAATTCTAAACTTGTGTTTCTAAAAACTTTTGGCTTATACTTTTAAGTGTCATCCCAGCTGTGCTTTAAAGTCCAGGGTAATTTATCATCTGTTTCAAAGACAGTTGAAATAATTAGGAAAAAACATTGACTTTTAAGAGTTTTGCACCAGGCCTTTAAAGAGTTTTTCCTTGTTGATTTTGTGTCACTGACACTGTCCAACTCTTATAGGTTTGGTAAATTACAGAGAAACAAACTTTCAGTATCTTGCTTTGTAGTTGAGGGCCTGAAAGCGCAGCAAGCTGTAGTGACACACCACCAGTCACTAGTCAGTCAGTAGAAGGAAAAAAACCTGGCTCTGAATACTGTAAACACTAGACCATAATGCACCACACAGAGATGACTAAAATTATAGAAATTATCAGTGTCAGCCTGGATTGTCTGCACCTGTCTTTTCAATTTTTACCATATATAAAAATGTAGTGCATTAACAGGTAAAAAAGATTATTATAACACTGCAGTTCTTTTGTACCTTTAGACTAAAAATAAAGTAGAGTATGTCTGAGATTTTTTTCTTACTCTGAAAAAACCCACTCAAATAGAAGTAACAAAATGCCATCACATATTGCTGTTTTAAAGAAGTCCTTGACACTGGCAGCTGTTTACCTGCTGTGTTTCCTTCACATAGTGATGAACTTTCTTGCCTTCTGCATAAATATTGTACTTTCTTAAATACACAGTATGAAAATGGAACCTGTCTGGGGAAACCTGGGGAAAGCTGCAGAATCAAGAACTTTAGCCTGCAGTAATGATTCCTGTGGTTAGTTCTTGGATATCTATTTTTCATGAGTGGAAAGTGTCTGTTTCTTCAAAACCTCCACCATCACTGTGTTGGTAGAATCAACTCTAAGAATAACAGTATTGTAAGCTGAGCTGTTGTCTGCCCATTTTATAGTCAGTAGGGTTTTTGAGAACTGAAATAAGGCCACCTGTGACCCCTACTCACCAGCAAGTCTTTTTCTTTACTTAGTCCTGTTAAAATCAGAGGAACTGTTGCTGATATTGTCCCAGGTAAAGCACTAAGCATATTAGAACTATCAAATATAATTATTTGTCTCTGTATTGCACAGCCTACATTTGACTGATCAGTCCTTGCTTTTAGGATGCAGCTAGTGAAAAATAATGCACAGCCATGAATGTAATGCCATGCTGCTGTCAGGAAAACAAGTCAATTGTCTCCACGTGTTTGAAAATTTGTATACAGTAGTGGTTTACTATAAAGGAGAGTGAGACTTATTTCAGATTTAATCTTATGCCCATAAAATTACTTGATCTGTGACAATCAATTTTTATTATTTCTTTTGCAGCACTGGTAGCTTTGAAATTCTGTTCTGAATTGTGTTTTTATGCTAACAAAACTTCTATCATTGAAAATCAATGCAGGATTTGACCTTTGATGTGGTTATGAAGAATACCAGCTCAGATAACTTAAATGAAATGTCCTCGTTTGTAATGTTTGTAATTGTAGGTATGCCTAAATTGCTGTTAATGTCTCTTGTCACTTGGGGTTTTTGAGCATACAGAAAAATTGAATGGTAAATGATTGACCTCCCTCAAGAGGGGATGGCGGTGTAGTGTTTGTCAATTTAATGTCATGATTGTTTTAGCTGTACCTTAGATAATGTCTTTTCATTTACACTCTATCATTCTGAATGCTTTTTCTCTATTGAAAACCACTCTAAAATTAAGCATATCCATTTTTCTTTCCTTTTTAATTCCTGCATAGCAAATACTAAGGAGACTGAGTCTACTTTGTTGTTGCAGGGAGAGTATCAGTGGGGAAGAACTTGTTACTTGCAGCAGCTTTGGTGGAAGCTTAGTGTGACCTGTCCTTATATTCTAGGCTGCCACAGTGCAAGAAGGGATTGTAGAAAAGATGCTAGGGCGAGAGCTGTGTGAACAAAATATCTGGTAGGAGTAGGTGTTGCAGAAGCACTCAGAAAGGTCATTATTTATGGAAAAGCTCAAAGTCTTTAATAATGTTTTAAAATGTATTTATATTTAATATGCCCTCAAATACACATCCCCCCATATATATAAATAGACTTTAATTCTGTTATCTGAAGAGCAGGCAGTCCAAACTGAGGCCCAGAGACAGTAGGAAAACAAAGCACAACAGAAAGTATTTTCTACTGTATTTGGTGTTTTGTTGGTCTGCCTATGGCTTAACATTTTCCTTCATGTATCGGTAAATTTTTGAATGGTGTTTGAACAAAGCGAGTTGAAAGCTCTAAAGAGGTGTCACAGTCTATAGTGGGAGGAAGAACAATTGAGACTGTTATAAAATGTTGTGAGGAGGTACAGACTGCAATTATTTCCAGGACAGAGGTTTTGAATTGCCATTTCCCTACTGAATGAAAAATTTTAAATAGGGTAGACATAAATGATAATGAGCCTTGAATTGAAAGAAGAAGGAACCGATTCTTACCTTTGTATTTGAAAACACCTTTCTGAAAATAATGTATGAAATAAAATATTTTACTGTTTAATAAACTGGACCCAGACTTTGCAATGTACCTTGAATTTGGAGAACAAGGTACTATTTGGTCAAAAGTCATATTAGTCTTACAATAAGAGATGAGTGAAGACTGTAAGCTTTTAAGTGTACACAGCACTGTTCAATAGATCTGTCCTTTGGCTAGGCAGGGCTGCTTAAGTGTTTGTCTCTGAGGTTAATACATTGCGGTTTTGTTATAACCTTTATGATTATAAGGGCTGAAGGAGGAAAAGGAACCCTCAAACCTTCTTGTGAGGCAGTTCAATTTGTGGCAAGCTTTTCAACACTGTGGCCTGAAGTGGAAGAGGTGCCCAGATGAAAGCCTGGAGCACCAATTCACCTCATTTTCACTCTCTCGTTCACTCTCTCTCGTGCAACAAACTGATAGCCAAAGAGGTTTGTCTTTGTTCTTTCTCCTTTCTGTGCAGTCAGTCAGACAGGCACGAAGGAACATATTTATTCTCTAACTGTAACTTCTAGCTCTTGTGATAATAATTAAGTTGTACCAGATCCAGGGCAGATGTATGAACCCAGCTAATAAATTTGATTGTAAACTACTCTCACTTGATGTAGAAGTCTAGCCTGCTTGGCACATGTCTTTTCATAATTTCTAGTCCTCTCGTTTCCCAAAATCTTTTTCAAGAACCAGTGCTGAAAGTATTATAAAGATGGAATGCAGTAATCACCATATTGTTCCTATTTTTTAGGTCTCTTTCCTTATTGGAAAAAGATGAAGATTAGGACAGAGAGAAGAAGGAATTCTGTGTTTTAAATACTTTTTCTTGTGTGGCATTTACATTCATGCTGTGATAAAGTGGGCCTTGCAGAGACCTGTCCTGCTTAGAAATGACCCATAGAAACCAAGGTGGCACAGTCCTTTGCAGAAAGAAAACTCCCAGTCCTGGCAACAGTGATTGTGCTGAAGGAGAGAGTTAGTCTTTCAGTTGCGCTGCAGGTTGCAATTTATTGCAAAAATGCTTTTCCAAGAAGACTTGTTCTCATCTATTTATATTTTCTTTCTGCTCTTTACTTTAGTCTTTCACATGCTATGTTGGCTCCCTAAAGACATTGCTGCTTCTGTCTCCTCTGCAGTGCTTTTATCGCTGCTATTTCCTGGTGCAATAGTTGGCAATTGACGGCTCTGCTTCTATTAGCAATTTTGAGACTGCTTCTCCTTATCTCCAGCTAACTATAAAATTGTCCTGGCTTTCCAATGAAGAGATTAGTTTGTTGGGATATCTGCAAAAGCAGTGAAGAACAAGGTGGAATTATTGCTGTGTGAGATGCAGCCTTTCTGCACAACGATTTGCCAGGCACTTGGAAAAAATCCTGTTTAATAGTGTTTCCTAGAGTAAGAGACTGAAACTATCCTACTGCTCTTTCAGAAGGTTTCCTTGCACCTCTTGATGTAAAACTGCTTGAGCTAGAAATGGTCACAGTCTTAGTTCATCAAACCTCTTGACTTAGTTCAAATTATTGTTAATTGCTGAGGTACTTGTTGGCTGATCCTTGGACTGTTCACT
Source organism: Dasyornis broadbenti (assembly GCA_013397935.1). Classification (NCBI taxonomy): domain Eukaryota; kingdom Metazoa; phylum Chordata; class Aves; order Passeriformes; family Dasyornithidae; genus Dasyornis; species Dasyornis broadbenti. The sequence continues at coordinate 4,758,628 of VZRN01004407.1, read as the reverse complement.
GCTTTCAGATCTTAAAAAAAGATTAATGATCCCATCTGGAAAAAAAAAACAGTCAAGACGTTTGGCTGATACTTGACTGTATGACTGAAGTCCTAAACTTCTGAAAAAGGAAATTGCTTTCTTGCCCGTGACCTTTCACATTAACATTTATAGCTCTTGTTGCATTATTTTGACTCTTTGACAGTTTGAATGTGTTTGCAAGGGATGTAACTCTTCCTGTGTTAATGGCTCCTGTTTGCACCTGAATGATTATGTGTAAACATGTGAGGGGCAGATGGCCTGAACTTCTTCCCATAACTCAGGCCTTTTCTCATAACTTGAGGGACTTCAAGAAATCTGAACTCTTAGACTGCTGCCAGGGTGGTTCTGAAGAAGGTATCTGCACTAGCTGGTAAAACTTTCAGAAAACCATTTATTACTGCCAAGTGTTTTCAGTTCCTTGTTTCACCATCTGCTGGGAAATATCTTTGGCTTGCTGGCCTGGTCCTCTTCCATCCCTCCCTCTTCCTCCTCCCTCCTCCCCCTGCCTCCTCCCTCCTCCCCCTGCC
>VZRN01004407.1:4733883-4749625 GCA_013397935.1 Dasyornis broadbenti | reverse complement strand
TTTTTTTTTTTTTTTAAGCATGTATTAGCTCTTCCACTTGCTTGAATGTTTTCTAGGGAGTGAAAAAAGATCTGTGCTTTGATGTTTTGTGAATGGGCTGATGTGAGCTTGGGGGATTAGCGTCTGAGTTGCTGGGCTCACTATCTGGGAGAATAATTTAATTTATTTTCTTTTTTAAGAAAGGCCTGGACAAGACCCTGAGGTCAGTGCAGCTTGAGAGAAGTATTCACCAGGAATCCAACTGAAAGAACCTCTGGCTGTCTGGTTGTATTTATAGGCTATATTAAGAAAAAAAACAAACCAAACAAAGAAAAAAAAAAAAAAAAGAAAAATTGGTGTTCAGACCCTCAGAACATATATATCTGCTGATAAAGTGAACAGAATTAAAAATTTGACACAGCAAACTTTGTCCCAGTAAAGTAGAAAATTCTTGCCTTCCAGACCTCCATGTGCTTGCTTGTAGACTGTAGGAGGCTCCAGACAGAGACAGAGGCCATTCTCTCTCTCTCCCCCTTCCTTCTGAGTTTGTTTAAAGCAATGAGGCCAGCTGTCCTGTCTAAATGAATCAACACTCAGGTTCAGCAATTTTCCTTCAATTAGACTCAAGGGAGAGGAAATCTTTGGTACTCCTCGGGAGTTTTGTTTCCTAAAATTTGTGAAAATGGGCTCATATGTGGATCACAATTTAGGATAAATTTACACACCCTACTGTGTGTCAGTACAGTTTCCTGTAACTTGAAATGGTTTTACACATGTATATTGAAAGGATCTGGTTCTTGAAGCCCAAATACACTTCTATGTGTATCCCCAAAGGGATTATATAGCTTAACATTTTATTATAAAAATATGTATTCTGTGAATTTTGACTCAATAGATGTTAATACACATAAAATACTGTTACTTCTTGTCTTACTAATTTATATTTCTTAGTAATTATATTTGATTAGATTGTTGTAGTAATTAAATATTGAGTTACCTGACTGGTTCAGAATTCTCTCCAACAAATACTCTGGTAGTGAACCCTTCTCCTGTAGTGGTAGTGAACCTCTGGTAGTGAACCTCCTCTCTCAAAAGCTTGGCTTGAATGTTAAGGGTTCTCCCTCCATCTCCTATAATGACGAAGAGACAAATCAGGTATATAAGGGCAATAAGGCTGGTGAAGGATATGGAAAACACGTTCCCNGGGGGGGGGGTTGGTTCTCATTTCTCCCTACAAATACCTGAAAGGAGGTTGTAGTCACTTGGGAGTTCGTCTCTTTTAGTATCTGAATTTATCACCAAAATGTTTTTTGTCTATTCTGGTAGAACTGTTTAATTTTTTGGCATCAGCCCTCCATACTGAGAATAGATGATATAATACTTCCAGGAAAATACCATGGAACATTCTGTTTGCGGACTATTTATTTATATGATAGCGAAAAAAGCAGCAAGGGACAGGTTTGTATAGGAAGGCTGGAGTAGAAGATCAGGGGAATAGGGAGCAACAAACACAAGTGCATCTGAGAGCTTAAAGGAAGCTCAAATAAATATTAGAAGGAACTTACATGGATGGGAAAACCAACTAACAGATACTGGGGAAAGAACAAACAAAAATTAACAAATTTAGCTTTCAGAAAGAGAGCAAAACCAAATTATTAACTGTATAAAGGTAAGCAGAGAGAAAGATTAAAAATTAATACAAGAGTAAAGGAAGGAGACTGGGCAAGGGGGGGACAAGAGGAGCTCACTGGAGCTGTGCAAGTAAAGAGATGGCTCTGTGGGGGCATTATTGTGTGACCTGCTGTGTAACACTCTTAGAACCAGGTCATAAAAAATCAAGTTATCTGTAGTCATGACTCAATCAGCTCCTAGGCAGCAAGGTCACATATCTCTCAGGAAATAGCTGCATCTCTGTCTAGCCTGGTGATTTTGCGTGGTGTTGAGGTTTATGCAGCTTCTGCTACACTACCCACATCACTAAAAGCTCCAAAAGTCTAAGCAAATACATCGTGAGAAGAAAACTTCTTGACTCCTGTCATTCCCCCCCATCTCTGCGGTGTCTAAACAGGCTGAGTGAGCAGGCTTTGGGTGTGAGGCCATACAGGGAATGACAGCAATACAAAAATCATCTCCACTCCTTCCCTTTTCCAAAAGTGCGTGCAGCTTTAGCTCCAATCCAGTTCACAGGTTGACTGCTCAAACACTTGTAGCAAAGTATAGGCTGGAATGCATACTGGGGGTGAACAACAGTATTCTTAATAGTGATGGAGGCTGCTTTATGCCAGCATGAATTGTCCATGTGTCTGTAGCCTCACACAGCGATTGAGAAGGAAGGGTTTTTCTTGGTAGGATTTTTAGCATGTTCTGGTCAGGGTTTGGTTTTTTTTTCTTTTCGTTGAGGAAGTTAGCAGTTGAATCATGGAGAAAAGGCTATGGAAACAGCCAATTTTCATTCCCACTGCCAGAGTTATGCCGTCATAAAACTGGAAACTTTGGAAAACGTTAAGAGCAGATCTCTGTCATGATTCATTTTCTGCTCATTTCCCAGAGTTTTGACAAAAGACACTAGATTTTCCAGAGTAGCCCAGAAAAATCCAAACTTGGCTCGGAACTTTCTCAAGAGATCCATTTCTTTTCTATGCTTGCATGGGTAATGACAAGAAATCAACTTGTCTAGACTACACTTCCAATATGAAATATAGAAGTCTGTAATAATTAAGGAGCACTTCTTTATATAATCTTTTAGTTAACATTGTGGATTTTTCTGGTGAAGCATGCTGTGTTTTTACACATGGTTCTCACAAATATTAATCTGTAACACGCTTGTGTGGCTATATTCGCATTCTGTCTCTCCTTTTCAGCCATAAAAGTTCTCTGTGGTCATTATTCATTATGAATTAATTATAGGTTCACTACATGTAAGGCCCAACTTAAATAATAAGCTGCATAGAAAAAGCCAAATGCCCTGTGCACAGGGTGTTGGATTGGTCCAGGAAAGCCCTGCATCTTGGGCACTATCCATGTACAGGTCTTGCTCAGGGCCAGCATATCCTCTTAGGCTTAAGTTAACTTTGTTGCTAGATTGAAAATTCCAGGTTTTATGAAACCTGGAATGCAAGAATGACAGCATGAGGAAAATGTCTTTACCAAAAAAAGGGCACTTGTCTTTGTTTCCAAGACCCTTCATGTTCAATCCCTGGTTTACCTACCATTCTCTTGTGTTCTTGAGATTTTTAAGATTGGCCTCTTAGGGCTTCCTTTGTCACCCACTTGTTTTCAGGTAAGCATCTTCTAGTTTTCTTCCAGTATGTTCTTACCTCCTTCAAGTCCTTCCTTAAGTTTGCTTTTTCTTNNNNTTTTTTTGTTTGGTTTGGTTTTTTCTGTGATACTTATGAAAATTTCACTCTGCTATGCTGGCAGTAATTATTTCATTTTTTTTTCTTGTGACACAGTTGGGTCACCCAACTGTGCTTGCTGCAGCACAGTTGGGTGAAAAATTATGACATGTAAGTATTCCAAGAATGTAGAGTAGCAGACTTGAAATATGTATGGTTTCTAGTTTTTATTTTCATTTTGGCTTAAGTAGGATCACTTTACAGCTGTAATTTTCTGAGAGAAATATGTTGGGTCTCACCTCTGGAATCCCATCTCAAAGAACTGAGCCTGATCCAATCAGCTCAAGGCTTACTGCCCCTAGGGAGTTAAAATGCACATTTGGTGGAATGGATGGACACAGGAAACATTGACTGGAGCCACTGATTAGGAATGAGTGCATAGGGATCTGGGATACAGGTAAGGAGCTGGAAAGAGAGGGTCTGTTGCTGCAGCAGCCAAGAGAAAGGGGATTTTGGGGGAGTTCATGTAGTTTGCATGATGCTGGTAGTGAATAGAGTGTTAAGGTTTCTGTGTATAAGACAGTGGGGAAGGTTATGGTAGTTTCAACAGTTTTATAATGATAAGAATAAAGAGATGATTCTGAACACTGCATCTGAGACTGAGGTCTCCCTTCCCCACAACTTTTATCTTGCTGTCTTTTTTTCCAGGCAGTTCTCAGTGGACAGGGAAACTTTTCCAACCTCTAAGAAACCTCCAACACTTCCATTCTGGAGTCTTTCACCCTTTGCCTCAGTGGCGATGATACACAGTGAGTTTTGTGTACTGCCCTGCCAGTGAGGAAGGATAACCTGAGCATTTTCCAATGTGGAAAAAGAAAGAACATGGTTGTGACAAGAACAGGAGAAAAACTTTGAACATTGCTATTCCTGGTGCTAACAGAGAAGCAATTTCGAAGCAAGTGATATCTTTTATATACCTTAAAGAAATTAAAACCTTTATGGTTTGTGCGATTCTAGATCTTATGGAAAAAGGGTTTTTTCTTTTAGTTCTGTGCTCTAAGTAGAGTTCATTTTTACCTCTTCCAGCCTGTAATTTTACCTTTCAGACCACTGTCTCTGAAATAGGGACCTGATTATGGATTAGGATCGCTAATGAGCAAACTTCTTGAATTATATTCAATCTGTGGACAAAGATCCCTTTTTGTAGTGGCAAATTCTGCTGCTGAAATCTGACTTGAACTTCTAGAGCAAACTCACTTGGATGGTGGGCATGGGAAATGCTACTGCTGCGATGTTTCCTATTTACTTGCATTCTAACTAGGAATGCCTGCTGTATGTATTCTTAACATATGTTAACCTCTCTGCTGCAGTTCTTGCCAAGAAGCTGTCACAAAGGTTATTTAGCAAACAAAACTGCAGAGGAAACATTCCTGTTGCACTGGCATGCCTGCTGTAACTAATTGGGCATGTATAACAGGAGGGTGAAGATAAATAAAGCTACATATGTACAGTGTTTAGGTAAAGTGCGTGATATTTCGCATCACAATTATAATCCTTTCAGATGTTGGTGATCTCCAGGAAGGCAAGCAATGATGGGAATGAAGTCCAGCGTGAGCCTTCTTTGAGGTTCAGTGTTAACAATATGGGGCTGAGACATGTCATGTTGTTGCAACTATCCAAAGTAGGATTTTTTGTTTCCAATGTGTGTGTGCACGCTTTTAATTGACATAGGGTTTGTTTCTTTTCACCTTTTCCAGTCAGACATCCTGAACTCCACTCTCTGATCCCAAACTGACAGAAAAACTTTCTATTTCATTGCAGAGTTTGCCTGTTTAATGTTACTTTCTCCCAATAAAGGAAGGGCCTAGTTCCTGCTGAAAGTGTCTTGATTTTTCCCACCCAGCTCAGTAGTGAGGTATATTTTCTGAGAGGTAAATGGATGCAGAAGGGTGGCTTTGAATGTTTTTAAGCAGAAGCAGCATTTCCAGGCAGGGCCGGAGGCTGAGGAGACCCACAGAGTGCACAGCATGACAGTGGTGGCTTTATGCAGGGAGGAGCAAGGCAGAGGAGGAAATGGGCTCATCAGGCCATGTCTCAAATAGATTTTGGATATGCAAAGTGGATTAGAACTGAAAGTCTCACATCTATCTATTTTCCGTTTGGTAAATAAATCAGTTCTAAATTGTAGATGATTTCCCTTTCCCTTCCTTCTCCCTGGACTTTGTATTTTCCCAGACATGCAAGAGATTTTTATTTTCTTATATCTGGGAAGTCTTTCTAAGCTCTGGAATGCTATTTGGCTCAGGAAGCATGGTAACAGTCAAGAGAGATTGAACTGTTATCCCTATGAAGACAATTAGAAAATAATATGCATGCCATTGTATTTAACACTGTGTGGTGTCTGCCTCTTGTTTGACTGAGATCACAAGTACAAAGTAAGTGCCCAGTATGGTAATATAAACCAGTGATTTCCCGAAAGGCAGAGCAAAGGAGTGTGTGGTCTTTTAACTTTTATTGTGAAGTTTAAATTATAAAATAGATTTACAGTAATGCTGCTTTCCATTCCAGATACTAAATCCTTCATCATTGTAGCTTTAATATTGTAAGTGTTGGCCAATATTATGCTTCCAATGAGAGAATCATAAACAAGTAGAAATAAAACAGAAATTAAATTGTAGATTAAGAAAAAATATATGCTTGATGTGTATATATACATATACAGAATCAGTTGTACCTTGCCTACATCAGTATAGATTAACTGGAATTGGTATAACCACCTGCCTTTACTTACCCTTTTAATACATGTTTATAACTTACCATGCAATTGTAGGGCTGGCTGAGAGAATAACCAGATAAATGTGTTTCCATAAATTCTTGGCCAAAGATAAAACCAATCTCATTAAACAAGATAAGAAAGCAAATCCAGGCCTCCATAGTAATATGGACATGACTTAATTAGTAATATCAGCAGAAGAGATTTATAACTGCCCTTATGCCTTTAAAGAAATGATTTGGTGAAAAGAATAATTTACAGTGTTGTGATTTGACAGTACATTTTGGATTGTGTGTAAATATTTCTGACCAACTGTGTAGTGAAGTTACAGGAAGTAAGAGCACTTTGTGTTTTAGGCTGTGGACTATCCATGTCTATCCATCCACCTTCCATTCAGCTCCACAGCCAAAGCCTGTGGCTTAGCCAGTGCAGATCTGGCTGAATTCTGGATAGGTCTTGCTCAATATTGTGAGGCGCTTAATTTTATTGCTTTTCAGAGCTCACACTTTGTACATGGAAAACTGGCTATGGCCACTGCACAGTTTGACTGAATCCTTCATTAGACCTGTTCTCCTGAGTTTTTAAAATTGTTAATGCGTGCTAAGGCAATACTAAAAATAGTGTGTCTGGATATACAGGTCTGCGATTTTTTAGCCTCAGTTTTCACATTAGGAATATTGCCATTCAGGCAAAACTTAAAATATTTGAGAAAAGCACCTGGATGATGAAATGTACATTTCATATATATTGTACTGTATAAGAGATTTAAAGGAGGTCTTTCTGCATGTATGCAGCAGATCAAAATAGATTTTATTTTGTAACTTTTGGTTTCTTTTCATATACTTAAAACTGACCTGTTGGTGTACAGGCTCATACAATCCTCCATGTGTGCTGTGTTGCCAAACTTTTTTGTAGTTATTTAATGTAGAGTTTTCTTTGTATGCTTGGAGTTCGGCAGCATACTGCACATTTCATGGATTCTGAGAAAATCCCTGAATCTCCTGTAGGAAGCACCATTGCTCACATCTTGAGTCTGCTATGATGATCCTTTGAGGCAGTTGTGGTTTCTTTTCTTGTCATCTATGGTGTGGTAGTAGGTCCTTAAATCCTGAGTTTCCAGCTGCATATGTGCTGGCATGCTCCCTGTGAAGCCAGCGGCAGTCAGGGTGCATCACACTGCTGCAGGATTGTTGTTCAGTTTGTTAAGGGACACCAAAAATGCTCAGTGATAATTCCAAAATGAGTGTTAGAGGTTTCATTTCTAGCCAAATTATCTTGGCCTTCCATCTTTTGCCATCTGGCTGTATCTAACAGTAACTCCCGCTAATTCCTGTATGTGAGCTTTGGTTGGCTGTGGCTGTAGCCCAAGGAGGTACAAGACATAAGGCAGTTGGCCCAAGGTGACTTTGTTTGTGCCTCTTGCGCAGTTGGTCATTGGGTTCAGTAAAAGGTTGGTATTGGTTTTGATTCTTGTGGAAAATTGTACCCATGCTCTTTACACATGGATGAAAAAATAAGCGATTGAAACAAATTACTATTTTCTTGTAGTTGTTCCTGTCCTCCAGGTTCAGCAGCTTTTTTTTTCTTCAGAAAAATGGTGGTAAAACTTTTGCAGACTGCTCTTAAGTAAGCAGAGCTAGAATCATGAATTGGGATCCTGAAGTTCTTGCCTTTGCAACTCCGCTCTGGGTTTCTGAACAGTGTTTTGTGTGTGTGTGCATGCAGCTATCATTCTAAAGCCACTTTTCAGTTGTGCAGGCGCTATGTTTTCTCACTTATAAAACTGAGGGTTTAGCCTGTCAGCTGGCATGTCAGCAGGGCTTCTGTGTACCTTCTTCCCTAAGCTGTCCCTGAGGAGTGTCAGGACTTGTTCCTTGATTTTCAGTTATCCAAGCTTCTGCTGTGGTTCCTGGTGGAATAAATGGATTGAAGCAGGAGATGTTAAAAAGCAGAAAAGGTTAGAGATGAAAAAAAGAAGAAAAATTGCAGAAATTAGCCATGTGCTGTTTTTATTGATTAAAATATATTTGCATTAATTTGTGGGGTTTTGTTTCAGAGCTTTTTGCAGCAATTCTTCTGTTACTAATGCTAAGAAAAACACCTCAAGTGAGTATTGAATTTTCCCATGTGCTGTAGGTTGGGTGGGAAAAGTGTGACAGGGAGAAGAAGGATGATCAGATGTTTCCCATTTGAGTTCAAGAACTACTTTGGATAGTTATAGGTTTGTCTTTACAATGAACAGAATGTCTGAAATTCTTCTTGCCAATTAAAAAATTTCCAGTTGTTGTTGTGGCACAAAATATTCAGAATATGAGCCACATACAATTAGAAGGGCTGAAGACTTGGGATGAGAGCAACAGCAGATTCCTGCTCAGTTTTGCTGGACTTGGAATCTGACCAAGAGATAGAGTTGCATGGAATGGCTTTGAAGGCTGTCATATCACACTCTTTGCAACAACTTCATTCTAGGACCCGCAAAACTAAACTTGGTGTTGCAATAACAATCCCAGACCATGAAGCTGCTCAGAAAGCAAGAGACTTTGCACGGGTGTTTACATGTCTGCAACTTGGTGGGTGAATCTAGACAGCTCTGAGTTGAATCTCCTTTTGTGCTCCTATTATGTGATGCTGCATTTTTTGCTGAGTGTTTTTAGTCCTGGGGATATGGAAGGATTAATTGGGAAAGTCTTCACCAATCACTTTGAATAAACCTAAGTGATGTTAGAAATCTTTTTGCAAACCCTACTTAGGCATCGACTTCTTTTTAATCTAAGGTACTTTTTATTATTTCAGTGTAGTTCTGCCAAGCTCCTCCACAGCTGTGAGTTAGAGAAATAATTCCTAATCACCACATCTTTTAGTTGCTGGAATACATGAGCATCCAGGTTTTTCTCATTCATTTCCTGTGCTTTTGAAAGAAATTGAAATGTCTTTCTTCCAATTCCTTTCTCTCTTCTGTTTGAACTCTATTCCATAAGGGCAGTGCTTATGAAAGGTGTGTATTTGCCTTTTTCATTATTGGTGTAAAATGTTTAAGAAAAGATCCAATGACAAATTCAATTTCGCACATGTTAATTAAGATTAAATTCATTCTTTGCACAGAGTAAATACTTTCTTGAAACAAACAAACAAAAAAGAAACCAAAAAACCTCCAAAAACCCAACCCAACTCTTGCTACCTTGTTTACTTAGCTAAAATCAGATTACTGTCAATGCATTTTAATTTACCAGTTTCTTTTGGTTGCTACTGGTTTAAACTATTACTTTTAAGTTAAAGTTGTCTCAGGCCTGTGGAATTGTTTTCATGATAATCAAAGACTATGAATTTGTTCCTCCTGACTATAATCAAATCTGTCTCTTGGACTTCCTCTTTTCCTTTGGGTTTTGTTAAACAGAGAAAAAAAGCCCAACTAAACAAAAAAAAACCCAAAAAAACAAACAAACAAAAAAAAACCCACCAAAAAAACCCCCAACCCCCCCCCCCAAAAAAAACCCTGTGATTTCTTTTTGAAACATAAATGCATTTTCATTGTTAAAAAGCAATTTTCAGATCAGCTATTTTATTGCTGTAAATTTAGTGCAGCAGTCAGCTGGAGACTCCAACTATGTCTGAAGTGATGTGCAGTGATTTGGGGAGGTTTAACCATTAATAAACAATCCTCAGCAGCTTTGGCTTTCCAAGACCTTGCTTGAATAAACAGTTATATTTTTGTACCATGAAACAGCAAAGTAATTACTAGTTAAAGACATGATGGATTAAATAGTGAAGCTATTTGTATTTTTCAGAATAATTTTGTCAACAGTTCTTCTCAAATCAATAGTACTATTAAATGTGTGCTAAAAATGAGCTAAATTTTAGCTTGCTGATTTTTACTGTTCTGATTGCCATTTAAATGCTTCCACCTTGCACCAAGAAGTCTGGGGGAAACTGCAGAGTAAGAGAAGTTGCAGTTTTGATACTGCCTGAAGATGCTGAGTAGTGTCTGCTGTGCACCTGGCAGTGTGTGGTTCCACTGAGGAAACTGGAGATGGAAGCACTATATCCTATAAATGTTGTGGAAATCCCACTGCTTTGAGGTAAAAAAATCCTCTTGTTGCAAACCTAGAGAAGCAAGATGAATTGATTCATTCTGTAACTGTACATGTTATATATATCCATTTACACCTGTCTTCAGTGTGAATCATCCCTATGTGTGAAGGCAAGCTTTTTGCAGGCATTTTCATTACTTTTAAGTGTTGGGGTTTTTCCAAGTCATCCATCTGTAATAGTTTTGATTGTGATTTCATGTATTTAAATTGTGGCCTTGAAATTTAATTACAGGCATCAATGAGTTAATTTTAAATCAAGTTGCATTCAGTGTCTTTGTACAAATCTACACTAAGTGTAGTAGACCATTCCTGAAGTAGCTGCTATGTGAACATCAGGAAGAGAAATTAGGAATTCTTGAAGTAGACTGCATGGCATTTCACTGGACATGGTGGATGGCAGGTGGCATTATTTTTTTTTTTTTTTTTGTACAGTTCAGCAGAACTTGTATAGTACTTGTATAGTTGAGCAATTGAGAATTCTTCTGTGCCTCTGGATAGGTGCCTGGCTGTAACGGGCAGTTAATAGAATACAGAGGCACCCTGTAGTGGGCTGTGGAATGTGTTCAAGGCACTGCAGAAATAATGGCTAATAGAGAGAGGTCTGTGTTAGAACTGGCTTGTATACATTAACTATAGAGATCCATGCTTATCTGTCATTCAGATAATGTGCTTATCCCTTTGGAATAGAATACCGTGAGAAGTGATGGATTCTTGTATCAAAATTGGAAGATAAGCTAACAAAGCATGAGTAGCAGGGGATGACTAGATGAAATATAATGGCCTTTCATATAGTGGGTTAGTTCAAGACATGATACTTTCTACTGTTCTTGAAAGACATAAAACTGTAAGGAAATATATCATTCCATTAATCATCTTTCCTTATATTCCTCCTCCTTTTCCATCTCTCTTTACTTCAGTAGATCCCTAAAGCCTTAGAAAAATCTGGCAATGGGAGTTCTTATCTTTTGGGAAGTGAGCTGGTGTATTCATACTGCTCCCCAGAACAGCAGCTGAGAACAGTGGGAAATCAAGTGTTTGCATTTCTGTTGGCTTTGCATTAAGCAACAGGAGAATAGGTTGTTTGTGATGGGGTGCACTCCAGGTAGTTGGCATCGTTCAGCAGCAGAGCTGGAAGAACAGGGAAGCATTAAATGAGCAAGCAGGCGTACAGTTGTGTACACGGAATGGCATCTTCATGGAGCACCAGCAGCAGAGAGCATTCTGTGTTCTCTGAGCGCTGGTGGGCTTTGTAACCTGTGCACTCCATGTATAATGGACACAGGGGACTGAGGACTGGCTGTGAAAAAGTAGAATACTTCCACATACTTTTACAGAGCCCCTTTGGAATAACTGCAGTCACATCCTATTTGTGAACGCAAACTGAGATAATCTTCCTCTTTTCCATTCCCTTGGCATAATTCTTGCACTGCTTTAAAGCATCTCATAATATAGAGGAATTTTCTTTCTGACCCATGAGAGAGCTGAGGTTTCTGAGCCCTAAGTAATCCTGGCCAGCTTGGATTGAATCTCTTCACTGTCTATCAGATGTTACTGCTTGTAAGACCATGAAATACTTTTAAGTAAAATTTGTTCCCACTGCTTGACTGGATTACTTTTAAGCAATGGAGAGTTGATTCTGTACATCATGCAAGACCCAAATCATTTTATTGGGTCCTCTATTTGTTCTCTTTAACTTCACAATATGTTCCATTCATCTTATATAAAGGAATAGAACTGAAAGGATGACACTTCTCTTCCCCTTTGTGGTGATGAGGGACAGATGAAGTGTGAAGCATTGCAAAAGGTAGAAGTGAGATGGGTTAGAATTTAGGTGCCTTTATTCCTAATCATTTGATGTAAGATGGAATACAATCACTAAACCTGAATGTCTGTCCAGGGACATTGTTAGAATGAATCAGCTAGATGTTTTCTGGAAGAAAATACACAGCATTCTATCATATTTCTTTATGTGCACCCAAGTGGAATAGCCCAATTCAGCAAAGTTTTGGTTAATGCCTTTTGAAAATTAAGCTCAAATGACTACTTGGGAAAGAGCAGTCCATGAAGGACCTATTTTTCCTAAGGGAGTGAGAACATGACTGCAGGCAGTTACTCCTCCATGGGGTGTAACATACTGTGTTCACCCTTGGATACTCTTTGTACTGATTGTGGCTTACTATGGTTGTTTCTATTTATCAAGTGCACCAACCTATAATTCAGAATAGCAACTTCATCGTGTTGTACCATGTATGTAGTTATGCAAGGTCTTATACAGGATGCACACCATGATACAGAAGGCAGAACAATGCTGTGAATTATGCAGTGGTGAATGATTAAATTCTTCCTGCTTTCATGTATATTTTATACTGCAAGCCACAACTTGCAGGCCTAATGGATACACTGATCATTTGTTTTGCAAACTGCCAGCCTTATTGCACCTTAGCCATCTCTAAAACAATTTAGAGTGTAATGTTTGAAACAATTATAGGTGATTATGGATTGATGTTTCACTGAAAGCTGATTTTATTGAAATCTTAGATTCTTATTCATGTTCTGCTGACATTTGTATAAATGAGTGACTGGTGAATTTTAAACATTATTAGTAAGTTTAATAGTCAAACTCTTCAAGGGGTTATAAGCCTGTTACTTTTTTGTTAATTTGCTGCCTCCTCTTTTTAAGCTTAAATGACAAATTAGATTTAATGAATTCCTACCTTCTTGAACCACTATTTTCTGATTTAGGTGCTGGTTCTTTAAGTTGTTAAAATATCATTTCTTGGAATGTAAGAGTGGAAAATACTGGAAAGAGACAATAGATTGGGTGTGGTGGCTTTTTCTGATGTTGTTGGGTGCCATGTCATGTCCCCTCACTTGCCCAGATTTTTTCCCAGCCTCCGTGCTGGCTAGATTTTGAAGCTGCTTAGGAGAGTTTCTGGAGTGAAGTTTAGGCAGCAAATGATTGGAAACCATAACAGCATTCTTGGCATCTGCTTAGTAATTTTATATAATCAGATGCCTCCTTTTAGTTAGTGGTTTGTTAAATCACTGGTTTATAGATTTTTAAGTGTTTCACTCTGTGTGCAGCTCTAAGGTTCAGTCTTATTTTCCTGGAATTGAAATTGCTGATCTGGAAGGCACACTTCCTCTCTCCTCCTTCCCCATGTGTTTCAATCTTTTGCCTTTTAACGGTCATGTTGGAAAGGGTAAATTATTATATGTTTCACTGTAAGAACAGTGAAATGTCAAACAGTGAACTTCTTAAAGCAGACATTATGGAAGTGCTCAGTCCCACCTTGCACACTAATTTTTGATACTGCATGTGCCCGAGAAGAATATATTGTCCTAGTACAGAAAGTTAATCTGACAGGATGTTAACTGGGATAAAACTTTGTACGGGATGCAAACGTAGCTACCATGTAAAAATGCTCTTTAACCAGGAAAGGTATAATGAAAAAATATCTAAACATAATGATCAAGGACTTCAAGGACTTCATGACTCAGAATAGCTAAATTATTTGTTTATTATTTACTTGAATAGTTGGACCACATTTTAAATTTATATTGGACAAAATCTAATGTCTGTGAATATGTTCAGTATTTGTGTGATACTCTGTAAGCGATACTACAGACAAGTTATATTCAGCATTTTGTATATATACACTTTTTTGGGGGGTACTTTTTGACAAGAACATCAAAATTTTGGGAGCCAGCATCAAGCAAGAGAATCCTGTTGTGTTTGAACATAAATATAAAACAAGTAATTGTTCCAACCTTCCTTTCTTTGTAACAAACTACTGTTACAGGTGTATCTTTTAGGGCAAAAATTGATTTAATACCTGACACTAACATTGGAGTTCTTATGTTCCCTTTATGATAGGGTATCTGGTCAGTTGCATATTTTGGAAAATGCGATGTCAATAATTTCCATCTACAGTATCTGCTCTGCAAACAGTCTTTAAAGCAGTCTGAGCTCTGAAACAGGTAAACTGCAGAATGAACATCAGGGACCACTGTATTGCTCTGAGGGCACAGTTAGGCTACATTTTATGGGGGTGTCTCATGGTCTGGAAGTAAATCTTGTTCAGTGAGTGATAATTTTACATCAGCTGCTTGTTGCTAGGAGAAAATAGGTTTACTGTGTTTCTACAACAAATGCAACAGGAAGATTTCTTTGTCTTTTAATGTCACTGATATAACCGCATTTGTGGAGAAACATAGCAATTTACTAATGGGAGTGTACTCCAAAGTGTTGTGAAGTTCTTGAATTTCCACTGGTGGTTTTAAAGCCTGACAATAACTCCTGAAGGATTTAGTAGCTCGGTTATTTTTATCTTCTCTCCTGGTATCTTTGTGCTGTTTGTCGCTGGGCTCCGTGGGATGTTTTATCCACATGTGGAGCTATCTGAGGAAAACGAAGAGCTCTGCTTTTGAATTTATAATGAATCTATACTGACTTTTTGTTGGACTTCAAATGGGGGTTGGTTGGTGACGCAGTCCTGCTGCAGTAGGAAATGGCACTGGAAGCACCAGCTTCCTTTCAAGCCAGAGTGCAGCCTGTGCCCCATGAGCACGCTGCCTCAACATGATGCTAGCAAATAAGTCAGTAGTGTTTGTAGCTACAGTGTGTGTGTAGACAAATGACAGTTTTGGTCATACTTCACAGACAGCAGAGTCTGCGTGTGCAGTGGTTGCTCTGTCTCTTGCTTGGTGAGTGACTTCTCAAAGTGACTTTCTTTGTCTACCAATTCACAATGCAGTGTGTTCATGGCACGTGTCAAATCCTTTGTCTACCTGTTATCTATCTACGCTGAAAGGATACATTCTTTAGTATTTCCTAAACATTAAAAATTATTTATTTCCTCTTTCAAAATGTTAAGCATTTAGAGAAGTGGATATGCTGAAATCCATTCTATTGAACCATCTGTGAACGAGTACAGTATGACCCACTTCTGCTGAATATCCTCTCAGCTAATTATCTACAAAAATTCTTCTGCATAGCCTGCTGTCCAAATTGCTACCATGCACCAGAAGTAATTCACTGTGGAGAGAAGGAAATGGTTTAGTAAACGTTATTACAGAACCAGATACTTAAAACGATCTTCAGGTACTTGATTTTTAGATGAAACAAAGTATAATTTAAAAAAAGGAAGTGGGTGCTCATACAAGGGCTGTGTGAAGAACATAAAGTGGGGAATATATTGAGATGAAGAAACAGGGAAGAGGGTTTTGGTGGGTTTTTTGTTTGTTTTGTTGTTGTTTTTGTCTTTGTTTTTTGGTTTTTGTTTTTTAAAGTTAGAAAACTAGGGTCTGCTAATAGCCTTTGTCTGACTATGAAGTGTCTGTTGCTCTCAAATGATGATTAGCATCGCATAAGAGCAGATTTCCATGGGCTTGGTTCTGATTATAACATTTTAGATACTTGGCTAAGTTTAACACAAACTTAACTGTGTTGTACTGGGCTAAAAATCATTTGGAATCTTGACTGTGATAAATACCTTACTTAATGTGTCCCAGATCATCTCTGAATATGTTTTGGTTTTGGTTTTTTTTTTTGTTTTTTTTTTGTG